>JAZDUH010000384.1:2500-194415 GCA_036419115.1 Scarus forsteni
TATATATATATATGTGTATATATATATATATATGTATATATATATATATATATATATATATATATACAGATATATATAGATACATATATATATTCATATGCTTGGATATATATATATATATATATATATATATATATATATATATATATATATATATATATACATACATAAAGAGTTTTGTCAGGAGAACCATCAGTCCATCCATTCATCCATCCATTATCTACATGTACATCTAAAAAAATTACGATATCATGAAAAAGTTCAATATTTTTCATCACTGATTTCAGAATGTGAAAGCCATATATTATATAGATTCATTACAGATAGAGTGAAACATTTCAAATATCTATTACTTGAAATTTTGGTAATTCTGAAATGATTGATAAAAAATATTGAACTTTTTCATGATATTCTAATTTTTTGAGATGTACCTGTATACCGCTGATCTTTTTCATGGTCGCAAGTGCTGGAGCCTATCCCAGCTGAAACTGGGCAAGAGGTGGGGTAAATCTTGAACCGAATGCCAGCCAATCACAGGACCACATAAAGAGGCAGACAACCATTCAGGCTCATATTCATACATAAGGGCAATTTGGAGTCAGTAATCAACCTAAGAAGAAAGTCTCTGGTCCGTGGGAAGAAGCTGGAGTGCCTGGAGAGAAGCCACGCATGCATGGGAAGAACATACAAATGCCACACTGAAGGCACTGACTGACACAGGGATTAATCCAGCAAACCTCTTGCTGTCAGGCATGTGCACTACATGCTGTGCCACTGTGCCTCCCTCAAGGGACCCAGTGGGAGGCTAACTGCACCACGTTATGGAGAAAAGAGGTGTTGCATTAGCTCGTGCAAACCTCCAGCACATCATGTTAATGCAATGATTATTACTATAAATGATGCCTCTTAGCCGTTGTATCGTGTTTCCTCTGCTTCACAATGATGCTCTCAACTTCAAAAGCTTCCAGTCACATGACAGAGAAATGACAAATAGATACTTCAAATCAGAACTGTAAGAAATAACAATTTATGCAAATTCAGTCCACCCATGTGTTCAGTGTGCTTTGGTCCAGCTCCCTCAACTTTCCTCCCACTTCAGCCATTCATCCTCCATCTTCTCCCCTCCCAGCCCAGAGCATCGTCTTCATCATCTCCTTTAACCCTTTCATGCATGAATTTATAAATCACATGGGAATGATTTTTAAAATATTTGTTTTTCCTTTTAAACAAGCTAAAAATAATGTGCAGTTTAAATATGTTATATTTTGAGTGAGTTAATAAATAATAATTCAATGGAACTTAATTTAGATCCACAAACACATATTTGTTACATTTACTAAAAGTATACAAAATAAAATGGTAAATACAAAGTATATTTGATATTGCAGTTTAAATAAACTATTAACATGTGACTTTCAATGAAAAAACAAATAATGAAAAATACAAAATGATGTGAAATCTGAATACAGGCATGATACACAGAATAAACTTTTTACCACATACTGTCTTCTGGGGTGGACAGATTGATTTTTGGTCAGAGATGAAAATAAACAAGGAAAATAGTTTTAAAATCTGCACAAAAGTGTTTGTTACATCTCATTGAATTTGAGTGTATGTTTTTTCCTGACTAATTCTTTAGAATAGAAGGATTTAACACTTAATCCTGAAAGGGTGGTGAATATCCCTTTTTGTTGGACATTTTGGATTTCTGATGTAATATCTCAAAATGAACAAACAGACACAAAGATCATGTTTTTATGAAACCTGAGAATGTAGTTTTGGTGTTAACCTCCTGATAGTTGGGACATGGTTAGCCTGAATGGTCCAAAATATAAAATGGATATCTGTCCACTGTAGGTTACTGTGCATGAAAAGGTTAATGACTTCAGAGTGAGTTCGTTGTTCGGAGCTGAAAGGTCGTGCATCACAAAAGGCTCATAATAACAGCTAAAATCAGAACAACACTTTCAGAGAGCAGGTCGACATGAAATCAAGAGCAAACATCCCTAACATAACATGCATTTTGTGGTTCCTCAAAAACAAACTCCATCATTTTACAAGCTTCTATTACCATAAAACATGATCATTGAGTTAGTGTGTGTGTGGGCCACTGAATAGAAGATGGCTGGATGTCTGCGTGTGTGCATCTCTTCATATTAAGTTTTTATGTGTTGAGCACGAAGCCTAGTCTTTCCAAATGAAGGGCATGATACTTTACTGAGTTATATGCAATTTATGTGCACTTGTTTTGTTCCAGCAGAGCCTTGATGCCTTTTATTTGTTTCACTTTCCTGCACACTGTCTCCGCTCATGTGTTTCCACTGAGGGGGCTTTTTTGTTTGCTTTTATTTTTTTTAACAGTGGCTCACGCAATCGTACTGTCACACCAATATCCTTAATGATCTGGCCGTGACAGAGATCCAGGACATAACTGAAGGGACTTAAAATAAAAAAATATAAAAATAAAAACACTTTCTTACTAAAAATGGTAGGGCTGTAAAGTCCAAGTTGACTGGTCGACTAATCGGTCGATGCGTGCTCAGTTGACCAAAATTCTGATTGGTCGACCAAATGTGTCAATTATTTTTTTCCCCTGCAGTTCATTTCATCAGGAGAAACGTATCAAGTGAAATGGGGGTATTTTCTGAGCACCCCCATCATGTCTCAGAACGCCATTTTAATGTATTTATCGTTCATTTCAATATTTTTATTTAAGAACATTTCAATATTCTACTCTAATAATCGTTTATTCATTTTATAGCTGCATGCGCACCTACTGCTGCCTGCTGCCCGCGCTGCAGCGGTATCTCTCACCCAGTCTGCGCTGGATTTTATGCCTCATATAAACACCCAAATGCAAAAACGACATCACAGAACGAATTGACAGTTTTATTTCTTAGGATATGAGGCCCACTGGTGTCGTGGAAGGCCCAGAAAACATTGAAACCTGGATATTCAGTGCCAGCGCACCAGACAATTACGCACGCACTAACGGCGAAATATGAGGGAGTAAAAAGAGAAAGTTTCCGAGTTAATAGATAAAGATAACAGGTGTGTATGTCTCTTCAAATGGAGTCCTATATGAAAGTAACTGCCCATTTCATTGATGAAGACTGGAAAGCAAAGAGTCGTGTGTTGAGAGAGAAAAAAATAGACGAGGCGCACACAGGAGAAAAAAAGCTGCGCGATTTTAAGTTGCGATGCCTTCAAAGTTCTGTTGTGGTGAACAACGTGGTTAATATGAAACTCTGTGTGGGAACACTGAAAGAGTCCCATGAATATCCAGGTTCCAATGTTTTTCTGGATATTCAGTGCCAGCGCGCCTCACAATTACGCACGCAGTAACGGCAAAATAGGAGGGAGAAAAAAATAGAAAGCTTCCTAGTTAATAGATAAAGATAACAGATGTGTGCGTCTCTTCGAATGGAGTCCTATATGACAGTGACTGTCCGTTTCATTGATGAAGACTGGAAAGCAAAGAGTCTTGGGTTGAGAGAAGGAAAGGAGGGAAAGAGGCGCGCACAGGGGAGAAACACGGCGGGGGGGGGGGTTGACTGGTCGATTTTGGTCTTTTTGGATTTTGGAGTTTTCTGTGTTTTAGTCGACCAACGATTTCTTTGGTTGATTACAGCCCTAAAAAATGGAGACCCAGTTGGAAGTGTCAAAACCTGTAGTACCTCTGGAGTCCACTTGAGGCTGGCTGCAGTAGCCTGATGCCTTAATGATTAACTTTAGGGAAAATAACATTTTACGGCCTTAACACACATCTTTGCAGCCTGATTCAAAAACCGGCTTTAGTCTGAAACTATAACACATCCATATGTATGAGGGGGCAGATTTTTTTTTCATATCACACCCATTTTTCTTTAACAGAGAATTTATTAAGGATTTGGAAATGTAAAGGTGCGACTGGATCTGACAACATCTCTGCCTGTCAGGAGGCTGAGAAAAAGTTAACTTAATGAGGCATGTGCAGTATGGCAGAATCCATTAGAGAACATATAAATCGCTCCAAAGGCTTTATTAACCTTTAAAGGTCCAATGTCACATCTTATTTTGCAGTCCATGGTATTTCCATGCCAACAGACTTGCTAGTTGCATTAGCATTAATACTTTCTAGGGCTGGGTATCGATTCAGATTTTCTGGATCGATTCGATTCGATATTAAGAGGTCTCAAATCGATTTGATTCTCGATTCCATTCGATATTTATTCAGTCTGGGTTATCTCAGTAAAAATAATGCTGTAAGTGACTTTTTGACCTGGTTCATTATTAAAACTGTTTTTACATTAAGAACTGAACCCAAAGCAGATACATTAATCACATATTAATGATATACATTAATGCATATTCTGCAAGTAACTTGTTTTTTGTCCAGCTTGTCTTTTCTTTCATACTTGTTAAATCTGAAATATGTCCAAATGTCAACTTTTAAACTCTTTGCTGGTGCCCCTATAGTGCTACTCGCTTCCGCCATGCTTTTTTGACTGTTCGCAGAAACATCTCACGAGATCTTGTTCTGTGGAAAGAAGCGCTAAACGCGAGACTAGCAGGGTTGATACCACAGGCTGCTTCTCGGACCGTCCAATGAAGAAAAAACTGTCCACGTTACAAGATCAATCTTTGGATTTTATGGATCAATTATGAACCATTTACAGGGAAATCGATTGAAATCGATTAAATTGATTTTTTTAACCCAGCCCTATTACTTTCATATATTTATAAAACGGTAAACAAGGGCAAATATTTGCAAATGTACATTTCCTGATTACATTTCTACATTACATAGATGATAAACATTCAAAATGTGAATGTGATGGTATGGTACGATTTGTGAACAAATGCAGGAAATAAAGCATCAAGACAAGACTGTGGAATTATCTGCAAGACAAAAAATGACCGACCAAGAGCTAAAGTGTTCTTCTCTCACATTTATCTGCTCCAACATGCTCACAGGTCTTGTGTGTGGTCAGTAGAGTCCTGTATGAGACCCATAACTATAGACCTCTTTCTGTGTTAGAGATAAATATGGAAAAGTAAAGTGTTACAAAGAAAACTTAAAATATAGATAGGATAGTTGAAATATAAATCCAAGACTCAAAATTCATACTATCACAATGTTACCCATGACATCAACATAAATCATTTGTGAGATGTCTTTCAGTTCACAAGTGGATGCTAATTTAGCAATGCTAGCTTTAAGCTGAGCTAGTGGTTTTATTTCCAAGAACAGACTTGGTTATTATCAAAATTGTATGATTGGAAAGAGAAAGCACACAGCCTTGTTCACGAAATTAGTAGAAACAGGATTGTTTATATATAACACACATAGTTTTTTCATTTATTTTCAATACCGCATATCCTTTTCTGAGTTGCGGGGGGCTGCAGCCTGTCCCAGCTGTCACTGGGCGAGAGGTGGGGTACATAGTTTTTTGTCTAGTCGAAATAGTGTCTCTGGCCCAAACTTTAGCACAGTAGGCGGCAGTAATGCACCTTATACAGTAGTCGCCTCTTGCCAGAAATCATAAAAGAAGAAGAATCCACTTGGCATGATCAAGCATACTGAATGAAAAAAAAGAGAAAAACAAAAATCAGCTAGTTAACAGTCATTTAATACACTCATACCCAATACTATAATCAATTCTGTGTTTGTTAGCAGAATGTAGAAGCTGTTTTGGCAACAGCTGATGATGCTGTTCTCTGTCCTCTCGCAAAGGTTCCCTAGTTTGGTTTCCCTTATAAGTCAAAACTGAACATTACATTTTTGGGTCCTTGCCCTACTGTTCCTGGTGCATTTGTTTCCTCTTGTACCTTGGGCACTTTAAATGCATTTATTTTTGCCCCATTACAGTGAAAAAGTTCATCAGAATAGAAAAAAAACCCAAATCCCTCAGTGCTCTAGCTAGTGTTGTGGATCCTGTAAAAGATTCTGCTACAAGAACATCGCCTCAATTTTCAGCTGAGTAAAGAAAAGTTAACATGAAAGGGCTTTCTCCATTCACAAACTTTCCTCTAACTCATTCTTAAAAAGCCTTAAACTTAAGGGACATTTATGTAACCAAAAATCCAGATTGTATTTAAATTTCCAGCCCTCTGTTTTAGCCTTCATCCACATTCTCCATCCCCATCGGTGACTTCAGACGTCTGGGATTTGTCTGAGGACTTTTCTGTTCACTCTCTTATTATTAATCTTGTCTTTAATGTATTTCACTGTGATAAGACTTAAAGCCTCAGAGGGGCTCTGCAGCACCAGAGACGATCCTCAGATAGAGAGGAGCCTGCAGAGGACGGCTCTGATAAAACCCCGGGAGATCCAGAGAAGTTTCCTGTGTCACCCGCTCCTAGCGCGGCAGCCCCAGAGGATGACTGCAGAGCTTCACTTATACTGACTGCTGCTTATGAAAAATCAATCTCACAGCTTCAGCCGTCACTTAACATTCGTGTGATATGCTGAAGCACCATGAAGTGTTCACCATCATTTGTCAAAAAGCAGAAAATCTGTGTTACATTCATTCTGTTCACACTGGAGGAGTGTTTTTAATGAACACTGCAAGATGTTTCCTGCTTGACTGATGACAGGAAGTCTGTAAATGTCTTCTGCACAGTTGGAGACATTAAGAAGCTTGGCACAAAATTAAAATAGTAACCTTTAGATGAAAAATGGATCCAGTTTGGATTCATTTTGAACATCACATTAGCAAGTTTATTCTGCACTGTTGGAGCCTCAGAAGAGAATGTGATAAACACCAGTTGATCACATTCTACCTACATGCCTTCGTCTTCTCCATGCCCTAACCTACAGTCTGCTGGGACATTGTTGTGGACCATTTCTAACCCTTCAAAAAAAAAAAAAAAGGCTATCAACCCATCTGCATTGCAGAATGACTCAGGCAGTTTGTAGACTTACGTGAGCACGCTGTGGTATATGTACTTAAACTGTGTACTTTAAGCACTGCCAAATCAAAGTAGCACATTTACATGAAGTATGTGCTAATCTGGGATTCAGCTAGCACTTTGGCTAACATGTAGCCCATTTTTTGAAAGCCCCTGACAGGCTTAGCCTTGCAGAGAAGACAGACCTGCATGATTCTGAAATGCATCTCCATCTTGCCAGCCTCCATGGTCCAACAATTTCACTTGGCTAAATGCTTAATGGCCCAATCAGGGAAGAGAGGCTGGAGCTGCAGGAGCTGGGGGCGTGACGACAACAGGAACTGACTTGACAGGAAGTGAAGTAATTTCCTGTCGTACAAATAATGGGGACTAATGTCGGTTAGCCTGTGGTTACTCAGTTATACTTGGCGGAATATGCTGTTTACTTCATAGGGATTGTCTTTGACGAGGTTCATGTCACATATAAGTGTTAACTGATACATCTGTGTGGTATGATTTAATGTGAAACGATAGTCTTCAGGAAGTTAAGCTATCGGTTAACGGCCGTTAGCTGCTACAGCGACAAACAACAGTAAACAACTGTTAGCCATAGAGGCTAACAACAGTTAGCTGCTAATGGCTAACAACCATTAACTGTTGTTTGCATGTGTAAGCTGTTAGCCATTAGCCCCTTTTTTTAGCCACTATGTATGTACGCCATAGCAGCACTGCTTGATATGGATTGGTCTGTGATGAGTGTAATGAGCCAAACAATCATCCAATCACAAGCTGCTGTTGTTTTTGAAGGTTCTACCCCTGAAAACATTTTTGCAGGGCTCCTCTCCAGATGGATTAGTGAAATATTTCCAAAACGGAACTGTCCATCTGGCATGTCAGGTTATGACAGGCTGGCAATGTCTTGCAAATATCTTGTCACTCCTGTAACCACTGATCCATGTAAGAGACTGTTCTCAGTTGCAGGGAACACTGATAATAAGAGGCGGTCCTCCTCTTGGACAATGTCATTGAATTGGTTTGTCTAAGTAGCTGCCTAAAAAAAAGTAACAAGGCCGCATTAAGGTGGATAAATATTTGCTTGGAAAAAGATTTTTGTTTCAATGAACCTTTAAAGGTGTTTAATAACACATTCAGTGCATATATATTACCGTCTTTTGAGCCTGATTGCTCATGCAAAATGAAGCACAATAAATATAGATTAAAAATGAATATCTGGTCATGACTAATCATAATTAACCCACAGCAATCCTGATTAATCTGATTAAAATGTTTAATCGTTTTGACAGCACTAAAACATTAGAAGGCAAAACAGAAAGATCAGTACAGAATGTTTACAATAAGTCCTCTTTTGTTTCACTTTGGGGTTTTTTCTGAAAAGGGTATAGAGTGAAGTACAGAGCTTTATGATGATGTGCCATGTCACAGAGCTCAAATCATCTCAACCACAAGTTCCAGTTCCACAAGTGACCATGTTGTCTGACCCATAGCCACCTGTGTTCATGCAGTAGAAACCAACAAGGGTATCCATGAATGCTTTATATTATCAACATTAGTGTCTATCATTACTTTTCGTTATATTATCATTAACTTTGCTTATCAGACGAGTTGTTACTTGAAATCCAAAAGAAAACTTCAGACACGGACAGGATCATTTTTGAAAACAGGATGTGAACCTCAGTATAAAAACTTATCTGCATCTGGACACAGCCATAGTCACCGGATCTCAGTCATTTGGGAATCTTGTGGAATGAGAGATTCCCATAATGGATGTTCAGCCCAAAAAAAACCCAGCAGCAACTGCAATGCTATTCCATCAATATGGACCAAAAATGTCTGAGGATGTTTCCAGCTGCTTTGAATCAATGCCATGAAGAATATATGCAGCTCAAAGGGCAAATGTGGGTTCAATATGACTCTAGATATGACCGTCACGAGTAAATAGTTTGCTTCATCTTTTTATCACTCTGAGACTCATCATGTAGGACACAGTAGACTTAGTCTGAGCTCTATGAAGTACTGACTAAACAAAAAGGAATATCTGGTGCAACAGTTTATTCCATCAGAGTCACAGACAGAGTTTCAGAAGTTAAAATACCTCAAACTAAACTTAAAGATCAGCACCGATTATTCTGTTATTTGAGATAAAATACCACATCCATTTTCTGCTCCTGCTGCTCTCTCCCTCCCTGGGAGGGGGGGCGTGTCTACCAGGAACCCTGCTGAATCACACCTGCTCCTCATCATGGCAACCAATCCACCTTCTTAAGCTGCGTTCACACTGCAAGCGATTCCATGATCAAAATCGTGTCGCCCACTGAAGTCGTGTCGTCTGTCCATAAATGCCTCATTATGGTCACCGTTGCCATCGGCGGTCGCTCAGTGACATCACGTCTGCTCCAGTTTCACTGTGATCATATCATATATCATATAATAGGATGTATAAGCGGACATTATTCCAGCTGTATCCTTTTCACTCACTTATCAAAAACAAAACACGGCAGATGATGCCCTGCGACAGCATCATCTTTGGGTTTTCCGTCTGAACTGAAAACTGAAAAACTGAAAAAACTGTCCATCACGGGTACCATCACACACGCACACACTGCTGATTGGCTGTTGCCGCACAGCCACACACGACATGGCCTGAAACGATCAACTTTTTTTGAACTTTGACATCCTGCGTCGAGTGAAGTGATCGTCTTGTACGCAGCAAATACATCGCGGGAGGGTTAGCCCTTCATGGAGAGTGATCGCCGAGGTAGTACAAGTCATGTCCGAAGTGTTAGCACCTTTTAGCCCATGGCAGACTCATCAAGTGCCACCTGGTAATGTTGGCCTTCTCCTGAAGAGCTTGGCTCATTTGGTAGATTTCTTTTGCTTGAACTTGAGTATTTCTGGAACCTACAGACCTTTGTCTCTCCTCCCCTCTTGCAGTGTCTCCTTGTCAAAGCTCTCACCAATGTTGTTTTTCTCAATGTCAATCTCACCTCCACTGACTTCGGCCTCAGTAGGCTGGCAGATGCAGCCGTCCTCCCCTGGTCTGAATCCCCGGACTGGGGGGGATGGCTCTCCTCAGGCTCCCTCCTTCCTTCCTTCTCCAACCAGCAGTTCAAAGCACACGAGGAGGAAGAGGAAGGAGAAAAGTAAAGATAAAACGTATTTTTCTCTTGAATGGTTTTGTGTATTTTTAATGTGACTGAGTAAATTGTGGCAAAAACACGTATAAGCTCATTTAAGGACCGAGCTGTGCAGCTGGTCTTTCCTCCCCCATGCACTCTGCTGCTCTCCCTGCTGATACGGCACATGCAGTTTGGCCTCTCTTTGTCTTAAGTCCTGTAATGTCTCCTCCGTGAGGTCAAAATCGTTCCCATGGTGTAAGGCTGTGTTGTGTGGCACGCAACATGTGGCAAAGAATGCACTGACAGTCTCAATTTGGTTTTCTCAGCCAAATTACCACTGCACCAGGTGGTTGGAATTTCGAGCTGGCAAGCTTTCAGCACATCTTCTGCGCAGTTTTTGGCTAAAAATTGTCACTGCACAGACCTGAATCTGTCAGCATCTTCCCCCGGTGCGTCGCCACACCCATCTCAGTGCAGCCGGTTCACCAAACTGCCAAATTGGCTGTGCACAGGGTGCACTGGACAAAATTACCACTGCCTGGGTGTGCCAGGCTCCGCCACCCTGCCAACACAGGTCAAGACAAGAAGGACAGAATGTAAGAGAAATAAATGTAAAGAACAAATAAAGAATACATTCATGTATCACAAACTTATCAATAACAAAAAAAGCTATAGGCTGAAGATTGTGGCTTATTTTCCCCTATCTTCCACAATCCAAGATAAATTTGACATGTAAGGAAAAAACATAAGATACATGCATTTGACATTGTTGTTATTCACCACTGAGCTCAGTCCAAAATAACACCTTAAAATTGAAACACGTCAGTTGTTTATTCTAACTTCTTGTTCCAAGATTGAGCACACCTCGTAAATTATATTTTTCTTCTTATAGTTTGAAAGATGTTTGAATTCAAGCAGGAAGAGGATGATTTCCTGCACAAAAATATCTTATTTAATATGAAATAAACAAAGTCTTTTAATTTAACATAGAAAATCAAATGAAAAGGTGATTAGTGGGTCTAGATATCCAACTGTATTGATTATTCTGTTATGTAGATTTATTATTGGGTCTAATTTTGTTTCTTATGTATTTCCCGGGGTGCCAGCACAGAATGACATATTAGACTTTATGAGTAAATAAAACAAAATGTAGCTAGTCTTATATTTAATATAAATTGCAACAGACTAAGGATTATGTTAATGATGAAAACGGGGTACCTGGTTTATAATTGATGATATTCTAACTTTATCTCATTATTTTGTAGAAAGTGATGATTTCGACTGTCTGCCATCTTCATCATTAGTTATTCATTACTCATCATAATTACCCCTTCAGTGAATTCTTTAAACCCTAACAGTTAAAAATGCCTAAAAACTCAGCCGGTGCTTCTCACCTCTCATGTTTCATCATGTCAGTCTGCGCTGACCCGGACTGAACTCCCCCGATCTCTAAAAAATCCTCACGTTCTTCGAGAGCACTGCTTGTTGCATAAGCGTGGGATTTTCTAATTCCATGACTTTCCCACAGGATCATGTGGGACATGCATGTTCACGCTCAAACATACTCACACACACCCTCCACAGGTTAGTCCTGCTGCAGAGCGAAGCAAAGACCACTGGCTCCCTCCGGTGGACATTCAGGGAGAAGGAGACCCAGGAGGGAGGGTTTAACTGCAACCTGCTGCAGGATTTCCACTCACGAGCTGTTTGTCTTTGTCTTTCTCTCGCAAAACAAAGAAGTCAACACGTCTTTGACTTCAGATGGATCACAGGTTGCCTCCAAAGTTTAAACAGGTGCAGAGAAGTTGTGGATTGTTCTGAGAATATCTCACAAGAAGGAATAAAAACCAACTGGATGTCAGTGAATCAGATCGTTCGTTCAAAGATGGTAATAAAAGACCTAGATCACAGTACTGTCCTTTTTCTTAATATTCAAATCTATGAAGTAAAGCCCTGAAAATACTTTTCTTATGATATTCAATCAAGATGCTTCATAAGATGTCAATGACAGCAGAGCCTAAAGAGGTTGACTGCCACACTCAAATCTATGTTTAAATCATACAATCCTGCATCCTGATTTAATAATGGGAGTTTAGACAAAAACAGCAGCTTTTATAAAAATAATTCAACCTTTTCAGATAAATCACTTGTTCTTTTGAAGCAAATTAGTAAGTAAAAGACATCAAACCATAAAAATATAATAAATCCGCTTGATTTATTGTACTTGATTGCACATCAATCAATCAGTCAATCAAGCTTTATGTATAAAGCACTTTTAACCCTTGTATGGTATTCGGGTCTGTGGGACCCGTTTTCAGTTTTCATCAAAAGAAAAATGATACAATTAATTAATTTTTCAACCTGAAATTCATTGGCTTTGGCTCATTTTCTGTGAAGAACATAAATCAAAACACATTTTCTCTGACTGCATACTGTACACCCACCCTACGCATTTATATTACATACAGGGTGTTTGGGTCCACTGGACCCGGAGCTAATAAAAGTGTGGAACGTGTAGGTCCTGTGTACCCCCACTCGGTCTTCCTCCTTTCTGGGGCTACTGATAGTGTTTTCTGCCCCTCCTGCCCCTGCACAAGTGTGTGTTTGCGTGTGTGTGTCTGTTTGTGTGCATGTGTGCATGCGTGTGGCTTGAAAGTTGAAACGTTGAAAATTCAACAAACACCATCTACTCTTACATTCCTACACATTTTCCCCTTTCGTCTTGGGGGTACCCAACTTTTTTTTCTCATAGGCTGTGTCCGAATTGGCATACTAACGTACTACAGACTACAAACTCATGTTGTATACTGCATACTATAAGTATGATTAGAATGCCAACCGTTCACACTGTAGTATACTACCAAGTTTCCCATGATGCATTTCAAACCTCTGACGACAAAAATCAGAAGCACACCAGGCTATCAAATATCTCTGTTGATTCACCACATTTGAAAGTTCAGACAGCATTTTAGGCAAAAAAAAGTCACCACGTAGAATACCAAAATGTGGTCATTTGAGCTGTAAAACGCACGGATACAAATTTCATTTCGGCATTTCGGACATTCTGCTATGTGCCCCATCATGCTAATGAAGAAACTTCCTGTCAGCTTTAGAACAAAAGTCCAATTTACAAAAGTGTTAAAGAACTAAAAGGAGATAACAAAAGACGCGTTTATTTTGAAAATGGGAAGTTTGCTAGTGGCCGATTTTTAGCTGAATGCCGGTCGATCTTGCTTGGCGCAATGCATTATGGGGCTTGCAATGCATTATGGGGCATTTGACTGTGACTAGTATGCCCACCTCGCATACGTAAATTGTTTTTCCGATATAGCATACATACGGGTATTTCTCGCACACTCAATCTTTTCATACTATCTAATGTGAATGCACTACATACTCATTTTGACGTCACACTTAGTATGAGTAGGACGTTAGTATGCCATTTCAAACACAGCCATATCCCACCTGCAAATGGTGTGTGACACTATAAATATGACTCTGCCAGTGTGGTTACTTATCATGACTGATCAAGATGGCCAAAAGATTTTCTGCTGACAGGGCCCTCCAATTGATTTTAGAAGACACAAAAGCTTCTGATGGTGAACGGTTTCAGAAAATGAAGATCATATTTCTGAGAATTCAGAGTCTGACGGTAACTCTGAAGAAGAGGATGAGTTTGAGCACCAACAAGTTCAAATGAATAAAAATCAATGGTTGTGAAACATCTTTCTTCATTTGTAAATGTGTTTTTCCACTCACTCCTCTTGATTATAACTGATTTAATTCACAGATGGGATCTTACAAAGGTAAAGAGCAAATATTAATCATGTTTGCTGTTCATATAACTTGTAATTGGCATGTAGTAAACATCTGTTGGGTATTTTCAGAGAAAATTATTGGACTGTGGTGTTTTAAAAGCTCAAAACTCTAGCGGGTCCACCAGACCCATAAAAAACGGCTAAGTAACAAAAATTCTAATACCACACGAGGGTTAATCCATAAAATGTAGATAAATATTGCAAAGTCCAGTACATATGCAGATAAGAATCAGGCGAAAAAATAATAATGACTAGAAAAGCACTCGGAGAGCGCAGACCTCCGCCAGCGCCACAGTCCTTAGCCATATTGTGATTTTGACCAGAAATATTAGTTCTGCCTTTATTCCATTGAAATATTTGGATTCCTTGACCATGAAAACATACCATAAACAACTGGATTCATAATATCTATTTTAGTTCAGTAGTTATTCACAGAAATCACATTTTTCGCCATGGCTGCCAGACGCTGATCCGGATCCGTCAAAATCCGTCAATTACTTTTTGAGTTATTTTGTTCACAGACAGACGGACGGACAAACTCTCCCGAAAACATAACCTCCTTGGCAGAGGTAAAAATACAATAAAATTAAATAGACTATTAAAAAAATATGAAATCCCACCCACCTTCCCAGGCCACATTTAACACACGTGCACACTCAAGCATTCAAGCACAAACATGCTACCAAGCACACACACACACACACACACACACACACACACACACACACACATCAGGACTATTCAACAACAGAGGACTGAGGAAATGTTATCTTGAATTAAAAATGAGGAAACAGGAGCTAAGACTAAATGGATGAAACCATAATGGAAACTGTATATCGAAGGTAATAAAGCGCTAAAAATAGATAAACAACTAACTAACTAACTAACTAAATAAATAAATACAACCGTTTAAAACCCAATATTAAAGGAAATAAGTAAAAAGTTGTTGAACATAAAGTAGTAACTGTGAACCTAAATTGGAGTAAAACACATAAAATGCAGTTAAGAGAGTAAAACAAAATTCAGCTAAATCCAGACCATAAAGGTAGGTCTTGAGTTTACTTTTAACAATATGAACAGTAAGCGCTGCTCTCAGGTCTTCAGTTAGACTGTTCCACAGACGAGGGCCATAAAAATGAAACAACGCTTCACCGTTTGTTTTGGTTTTAACTTTGGAAACAGTTAAAAGACCTGAAGACCTGAGGGCTCTACTGGGCTCATATGGTAAAAGCAAATCAGATAAATAAGAGGGACCAAGACCATCAAGAGATTTAAACACCAATAAAAAAAACCTTTAAAATCAATTTTAAAAGATATGTTAGGTTAACCCTTTCATGCATGAATAATTAAATCCAAATGACTATATTTTAAAAAGTTTTTTTTCTTATTTCAAAGAAGTTAAAAAACATGGTCATTTTTTAATGTTATATTTTTAGGGATTTGTGCATCAGTCCACTAAAGTGGGCACCATGCCACATTACTTAACATTACTTAGTAACTTAATGAAGATCCACAAACACATGTCTTTGACAAACATTTATTAAGAGTAAAGAAAAGAAAAGTAAAATCCAAAGTAATGTATTGTTGCCTTTTGATCAAACCATTCACTTTTGGAGTACACCAAAATGTAAAAATAAAAACTGCAAATTTATGTAAAATCTGAATACAGGCACAATGCCCTATTTGCTATTTTAGGCAACTCTAAATTCATAATGCAATAACTCTGTATGGTAGAAAGTGCAATGAAAATATTTTTATCAAACTTCAGACAGAGGTTTGGAAATTGACCACCTGGTAGTTGGACATGGTACTGCAACCTAAAGGGTATAACATTTATCCCAAATATCTATGTGGACACCGTGCATGCAGAGGTTAATCTAGTTTGCCATTAATGTTAATGCTGGTTAAGGGCCATGAAGCACCTTCTCATGAAGACACCCTGCAATGCATAGATGGGCATGTTTTCAATGGATGTTGAGCCCACGCTGTAAAAAAAAAAAGTGATATAGCAGTATTTTACTGTTTGTTTACAGTTTTTTTCTGTATTTTCAAAATGCCAATTCACAAATGTAATATAACAAGAAATGACTGTAACTGTGAAAAAACAATATTTCTGTTCTTTTACAAATAAACCCCATTAGAAATACGAATATTTATTGTTAAAGTTAGTGCTGTCAATAGATTTAAAAAAAATTTACTAATTAATCGCACAATTTTCTGTAGTTAACTGAGATTTATCGTCAACTTTACAATCTAAAAAAATAGTTTTCTATAAAATGTAATTAAAACCAACTATTAGCACATTCCTGTAAATTTAAGCATAATTTTTCCTATTACAGAAGTCGATTGTCATCTTTATGGGTAATTTAATTGAATGTTAAATGTTTGTAATTAAACGTTAAAGAACCTTAAATTAAGACAAAATCTTGTTAAAATTACAACTACAAACTATTTTAATGATTAGAAAGACTATTGTTTATAAAAGCAATTTTCTGTTATTTCACGGTATGCCCCAGCTGTTTTTAAATTATTTTGTTTTTTGTTTTTTACATGCAGCCTCAGAGAGAGGAGGGACTTCCATCAGTTGGCTAACTGGCTGGAAGGATGGTGAATTTTAGTGGTTGGATGTGAGTTAAATGTGTGTGCACCATGAGCCTAATAGCTGTCATGTTGCAGGATTTACTCATTGCCTGCACATTTGACAGGCTAAAAGTAACAACAATTCTGTATGTACCAGCTGTCACCACTTAAGAGTTTATCAGAGTAGAGTGGCTGTAAAAGAAAAATAGTTTGAAGCCACAGAGTTTGAGGCAAATAAACACACCAGAGGACACTAGTTAAAACATCTTCCCAGTGTATTGTAACAGCAACATTTAAATTTTTTTTTAAGTAAAAGGTGAATGCTGTGAGCAAACTTTAAGTTACTAAAGAAAAAAAAATCAATTTAAAATAGCAAGATAAAAAAGGAAACACAAAGGAAGCAAAATCTTGTTAGAATTACAACTACAAACTATTTTAATGATGGAAAGAAACTGTATTTTTATGAGAAAGCAATTTTCTGTTATTTCACGGTATTTTTTGGGGGCCCCAGCTGCCGGAAAATTACTGTTTTTTTAAATGATTTTTTTTTTTTTTTTTTTTACAGTGCAGCCTCAGAGAGGAGGAGGGACTTCCAGTGGCTGGAAGTTAGCTGGTAACGGGCTGGAAGGGATGGTGAATTTTAAGTGGTTGGATGTGAGTAAATAAATGTGTGTGCACCATGAGCCTAATAGCTGTCATGTTGCAGGTGATTTACTACGATTGCCTGCACATTTGATAACAGGCGCAAAAGTGACAACAATTCTGTATGTACCAGCTGTCACCACGAAGAGTTTATCAGAGTAGAGTGGCTGTAAAAGAAAAATGAAGTTTGAAGCCACGGAGTTTGAGGCAAATAAACACACCAGAGGACTCCTGCAGAGACATCTCTGCAGTGCCAGAAACGTGTGATTTGGGGAGGCCATCTGTGAAAAGGTGAATGCTGTGAGCAAAACAAGTAGATCTGCAGATGAAATAGAAGGAAAATGGCAAGATAACTGCAGAAACACAAAGGAAGATCTTTCCTAAATTAACCTGTGCGAATAAAACAGGTAGGGGACCAGCAGAAGAGATACGACTCTCTCCAACTGAGCAGCAGATCAGGAAACGTTCTGTGATCAGAAGATTGTCGGAATCGAGGGATATGACTCCCTGGACCCAAACACTGGAGATGAATGGAGGCCTTTGGTAACACAGACACACTTTTCTCAGATTGTACACATTCAAATAATTCAAAATGAATGTGTTTTGTGTATTTTGTTAAATACAGAGTAGAAAATAATGGGATTACATTATTTCACGTGTTTTTGTAAGTTGTCCATCATGACTGTATAAAGATATGTCCTTAATATTTACATTTCTGACAGTCCATATATGTTGCACAGAAGATTCTCTCTCTCCGTCGTTTGTCATTTCACCTGTACCTGTTTGCACCTGCCTTTCAAACATGCTAAACACCCAGCGCAATCAGTTTGTGTTTTATAAATCACATCGCAGGTGCTTAATGATTACAATTGCATCTCGTCCTCCCAATATTTTGCGTGTTCTGATAATCTGAAAGTATTCTACATATTCATGAAAGCAAACACACCAAATGGATTGCACATGCTGTTTTGTTCACTTGACAGATGCAATCCTTGCTGCACCCAGTTAGTAGATCAGTTTTCTGTGCATGTTTTTATACATATACTATTAGACATGCCTTTAGTTGAGCAGGCAACCTTAGCTGATTTAGCACTGATTTGAAGAGAAATTGTACATGTATTAAGGACAGTTATTTAATCTAAATTATAAAGTATTAGTGCAACATCTAAACTTCACATAATGTCCAAACCCATTTAGCTGCCCTCTGAGAACATCATATTTCGCAGTAGTCTTTAATGTGTGCAATCTTGCTAATAATTAAACAAACAAACCCTGGCCTCAGCAGAAGGAGGCGAAAAAAGCGCCAACCTCCTTGGCAGAAAATCCACAAGTAATACACTCTGTGTTTTTTCTCAGTGGGAAGAAAGCAGAACTGATTGATGATGTGTGGACCCAACAGCAGGACTGGAGATGGAATTTATGGTGTAACAATGAGTATTTTTTATTAGGAGAAGCAGAACTGGGAGGCAGCATGAAAGAGAAAAAAACAAACAGAGAAAACAATGAGCATGACTAATCCGAGAGCCTGTGATGTTGTTTACTTCAGTATGAATCATAAGAGAGAAGGAGAAGGTGAAAAAGAAGGTGGCTGGTTCAAATCCCACAACCACAAGAAGATGTGAGAGAAGAAAGTGAGCAAGGACAGACTCCAGTCACACCAAGTCCTTCCCAAAACTATCAGCACAACTGCAGCTTGGTAGGCAGAGACCCTTTTATTTGGATGTCATGTTACAGGGATGGAATGCTGTAATGCTAAGGGCTCTAATTTCGTAGACCAGTGCCCGCCTGTGTCCAGGACATTTTATAAGTTTCCTGCAGGGTGCACCGAGGCACATTGAGGCGCATCCACACCTCCGTCCCGCCCACTAGCGCGAGGGAGGAGAGAAGGCGTGAGTGGGTTTAACAGAGCCGAGTGTCATCTTAACCAATCAGATGAACGCCTCTCCTTGCCTTTATAGGCACTGCAGGCGAGGCGCAGTGACAATTTCAACCTCTCCTCCATTGACTCCAGCCTCGATAGGCTGGTAGATGCAGCCGTCCTTCCCTGGTCTGAATCCCCCTACCAGGGGAGGATGGGCTCTCCTCAGGCTCCTCCTTCCTTCTCTAACCAGCATTGTACACTTCAGTGTTTTTTAGATGATAAAGACATAGACCCCAAATTATTCTGTACAACTGACAGTAAATCCGTTAAGATTTAGCAGAGGTATGTTTCTTTAAATTCTGTCCAGTGTTAACCTGTGGGAAGGATTTGAAATGTTGGTAATTGTTTTGCATCCAAACAAATATCCAGATCATCACCAGAACCTAATCATTTTTAAGTTGGACCATTAACAACTTTATCCAGTAGTTTTGTGCAATCTTGCTAATAATTAAACAAACAAAAAGACAAACGAAGGAGACGAAAAACGCAACCTCCTTGGCAGATTGGCTTACAAGTAATACATCTGTGTTTTTTAATCTTTTTGTTAGGGAACAGTCCCTGATTGATGATGTGTGGACCCAGCAGCAAGACTGGAGATGGAATTTATGGTGTAACAATGAGTATTTTTGTGGGAAAGTTAGGGGGAGGAGGTGCGATCCAGGGTCCGCAGAGTGAGAGCTGAAGTGGAGGAGAAGTCCAGAGAGAGTGCCTGTGATTACAGGGGCTGGGCATGTGGTGTGGAGGGGTTCACAAAGGCACTGGGAAAGAGGGAGAAACACAGGGAAATCACAGGAGTCAAAATCAGAAAACTCAGCCTTCATGAGAAGCTAGAGAAACACTGATGAGCTTAAGAGTTGGCCAACAATAAACCATGGAGGTGCTGCAGATGGGTTAGATGATTGCATGATCAGGTGTGACAGTGCAGGAAGCCCCAGCGCCAGGAAGCCACGCCCACTCTCTGAGAGACAGGGAGCACAGGAAAACACACATGAAGCAGGAGCAAAGAGAAATCTAGAAACTCCACAAAGTCATACAGCTTACTCATAGCACTAAAAATAAGACCATGGTTTCAAAGACAGTACATCAGAAAAAGTTGCAAACAGATTTTTTGTGAGTCTCTGATTTCAGTTGTTTAATTAGTCATATTTGTGACTGATTTAATGGTTAATTTAGCTCATAAGTTTTGTTTACAGGCTTCAGAAACATGCTCTGTTCAACCCGTGAATCATCTGTAGCAGCATCTATGGATCATTTCAGGCTTATGAGACATCGAAAGAGTTTTATATAAAAAAAAGTAGTAACAATTAAATACAATGAAAATGCAAAACTCTGGCCACCATCACAATCTACAAAGAGCGTACACACTTACACTTATGCACACACATGAAGACATCAAGAGGAGATGCCAACAGAAAACAGAATTAGAGGACTGAGGAAATGCCGTCTTAACTAAAAATGAGGACACACAGGGACTTAGACTAAAATCCCCCCCCCCCCCCCAAATAAATAAATAAATAAAATAAGAAAAACATGACAGTACAATAGATAGAAATACTGTGGGGAAATATAAATCACTAAGTCAATAAATAAATTCATAAATGAAATTTAAAATAATAGTAGGGCAAAATGAAACAGTCAAACCCTAAGTGCACACAAAAATCTGAGAGCTCTGCTGGTAATTACATTATGAATAATAAATCTGAACTGAAGTCGAGAAATAAAACAGGCTAAGAGGATTAAAATAGATAAAGAAGTTGAAACAATATTAGGAAATATATGAAGTTAAAAGTGTGCACCTAGATGGTACTCTGGATGGGGAGGATATGTCCCTCGTAGAATCATAGTGACACCGATCTGTCAAAAAAACGTTCTGTTCCTGGTGACAATGTTGATGTGCAAACAGGTCCTTAAATGTTTTAACTTGCTCAGCCCTGGATCAAGAAAACCCACATTAATTAAGTCCAGTTAATATTCTGTGTTAAAGTTAAAGCTGGATAACGACATTCCCAAAGATAATTCCCTTGTTTGATGTACATGGGGTGAACACTGTTGTGGTCAGCATGTGTGTTTTATGTTTGCATATACAGTCATGGAAAAAATTATTAGACCACCCTTGTTTTCTTCAATTTCTTGTTAATTTTAATGCCTGGCTCAACTAAAGGTACATTTGTTTGGACAATTATAATGATAACAACAAAAATAGCTCATGAGAGTTTAATTTAAGAACTAAGAACTATTCATTTTCCATGGTTTTCTTGATAATAACCAAAATTACTTAAATTCTTACATCAATAGCTCTCGACTGATGTCTGTAAACGTGAACACACTCTATGCAAGCTGTTTTAAGCATTCCATGTTTTCTTTTCTGTTTGCTTTAAACACATGATACACACAAGAGTTAATACTTGATTGCATAACCATTGTTTTTGATGACTGCAGCCGTGCGTCTTGGCATGCTCTCCACCAGCTTCTGACATTGTTCTGCTGTCACAGCAGCCCATTCCTGTTGGACAAATTCAAACAAATTTTCTTTGTTTTTGGGCTTGTGGTTCTCCATTTTGAGTTTGATGATTTTCCACAGGTTTTCAATTGGATTAAGATCTGGTGATTGAGCAGGCCAAGGCATGGTGCGAATGTTGTGGTTCTCCATCCAGGCTTTAACTGACCTTGCCATGTGGCAAGGGGCATTGTCTTGTTGGAAAATCCAGTCATTCGAGGCAGGAAAGAGTTTTCCAGCTGATGGAAGAAGACTGTTTTCAAGGGTAGTCCTGTACATGACCTGGTTCATTGGGCCTTCACACAATTGCATTTGCCCTGTTCCACTCAGACTGAAACAACCCCAGATCATGACTGATCCACCCCCATGTTTTACTGTAGGGGCAAGACAGTCTGGGTTGTAAGCTTCTCCAGGCTTCCTCCTAACCAGTAAGTTGGCTGGAGTGGGCATCAATTCAAAATTGGATTCATCACTGAAGAGAACCTTAGCCCAATCATCAACAGTCCAATCCTTGTGGTCTCGAGCAAAGAGTAACCGGGCCTTCCTCTGCCTTTCATTGATGAAGGGCTTCTTGCGTGCTCTGTGTGACTTCAAACCAGCTTCAGCAAGTTGGTTTTGAACTGTCCTTGCTGAACAAGTCACATTTCTCGACAGTGCCCACTCATTTTTAAGGTCCCTGGAGGTCTGACGACGATTCCTGACACAGGAACGGATGAGTGCAGTCATCTCGTGGGGTAGAAAAGACGTTTCCTGCCACGGCCAGGTAGCAATTGGGTAGTGCCATGTTCAGCTTGTTTTTTTTTGTTGTAATGAACGGCTGTCTTGGAGATCTTCAGTTTTTTCGCTACCTGTCTCTCACTCATGCCAATTTCCAGCAGTGCCAAGATGGCTGCCTTTGTGGCTTCACATAATTCTTTTGTTTTAGGCATTATGTGAGAGCTGACAACTTCTGAGTTGTGCTTCGGCTTGAATGTAAGCAGGAAACCACTCTAGGCCTTTGCATGTGCAGTGCTGCTTGTGACATGAAATGGCCTCTTATATACCCTGGGAATCAATTAAGCTTAAGAATGTCAAATAGGACATAAAGTATTATGTGACCAGCTGCATTTTTTGTTGTGTTCATTGTATTATACGTTTAGTGGTACCAGATATTAGAATGAACAAGAAATTGAAGAAAACAAGGGTGGTCTAATAATTTTTTCCATGACTGTATATCCACTGGGCTCTGCTGTGTCAGAGAAATGCCTTCACTCTGCTGCTCATCTGCCCGTCTCTTTGGCTGTCAGTCATATTGTTTTGGATACTTTTGTCCGTGCATTAAATGTATTACTGGTG
Source organism: Scarus forsteni (assembly GCA_036419115.1). NCBI lineage: Eukaryota > Metazoa > Chordata > Actinopteri > Labriformes > Labridae > Scarus > Scarus forsteni. The sequence continues at coordinate 25,304 of JAZDUH010000384.1, forward strand.
TTGGGATCCTTGTGCTCTAAATGGAACATGTCCCTGCAGAAGCCTGAACCCAATGTTGGCTGACCACCTCACCCCCCAGGTTTCACACGTAGGTGTAAACCCTCTGATAAGGACAATAAGACCCTGCTCAGTTTTGCTCGGACTTTATTTTTTTCTGAACCATGGAGTGAAGGGGACACAGGTCCTCTCTCTCAGCTCAGCCCTCTCACAGCTCTTTCTCAGGAAAACAACTCAAGACTTCTTCCACAGTCCTGCTCAACGCAGACTGTAGCACCATCGGCGACACAAGGGCCTGTTTAAGGAACAGGAGTTCCTGATTGAAAAAAAAAGCAACACCACAGAGTTAGCATCAAGCTGCTAACTCAAAGAACAAAAGAGCAACCAGTGGACTTCAGAGCCAGGAGCTGAAGGGACAGACCAGCCTGGGACACACTGAGAAACCATCAAACCTGCAGAACTGGACTTTGCAGAGCAGAACCTAAAAGGACACCTTTTCTTCCCATGGACTTGGTAAGATAACTGGGCCTTACAGACTTTAGCATAGCACGGCTAAGCACAGGACTATTCAGTTTTACAATCACGGCATTGCTTTATGGATATGTTCTTAGAGCTTTAAGCTAAAGCTAACTTCTGCATAGTTTAACTATTTCATGTAGAGGCATCAACCTAACACAAATAGACCCATTTCTAACCTCCACCACTCCCCATGTGGTCCAGGTTGTAAATGCCTTTGAGCCATGCGGTGTTAAGACACCCTTGTGAGGCAGCCATCTTGCCTTTGTCTGTTACACACACACACACATACATATATATACACACACACACACACACACACACACACACACTTATACATAGGATTTTGTCAGGTTAGGTATTGTATGTTTACATGTTTTGTTTGTCAATAAATGATTTTAAAGACAAAGTCAGTTGCTGGTCTGTTAATGTTGTATAAGAATGAATCTTGCCAACCTCTTCTCTGCAGAGCTACCAATCCTTGAACTTTGACTGACAATTCATTAGGTAACTTTGGTTATTTTCATTAAGTTAATTATAAATCATGGTTCCAAATTAATAGTCAGTAACCTTAATGAGACAAACTTAATAAATTGACTATCATTTCCCCTTTATAGGTGGCTCCTCGAGGTTTAATGTAAATTAAATCCCATTACTTAATTTACGTAATTTAAGCCAATATTATTAAGTAAAACAGTGAATAGTTGTCCACTGATCATGGAGCACAACACTGAAGAACCCCTGAGCGATTTAAGGGAGCTCAGGCTGTTAAGAACTTTCAGATATTAAGTGAGATAATTTAGAGGTCAGAGCCATGAACATGTCCATCAGTAATCACCTGAAACATCAGAGCAGCTCAGACTGATGAGCAATGACGTGAACACACTCTATGCAAGCTGTTTTTACTTGTGAACCAATCGGGTTATTTGATGTTGTTGCTACCACAAATATCAAAAAGAAAAAAATCACAAAGATGTTTTCATTTGATTTAGACATAAGCCAATGTTTCTCACTGATCCTCCTCTTTTATTTTATACTAACCATTTGCAATATGTGCTGTTTGTCTCCCTCCAACAGCTGGTTCATGGGAAATTTGTTTCATATAAAACCACAGAAAAAGTTACATAGACACCAAAGTGAGTGCTACAACATTACAGCCAGAGCATCTCCTCTGATTCTGACCATAGTTTGTAAATGTGGAGTTCTGCAGAGAGACCATACAGAAGTTGTTTTTTCTCTCTGACAACATGAATTCCCTTCAGAGCAGAGGAACTTCTTTGACTTATTAGACTTATTTTTTGCTTCAATACTTTGTGGCTTACCACATTTGTGAATTATTGTTTTTCTCCCCTAAAGCAAGATCTTACAGGACGGAAGCAGCATGTTTTTTTGGCCCTGTGAATCGTCTGGATTTCCATCTCATTTGAGATTAGCTGAGAAGAGCTGTTTTGGATTAGCTGAGCTCCTCTCTGACACAGGCTGATAAGAGAGCCTGCAGCCACTGAAACACACTAGTCGAGCAAAATGCCCTTTCTCTACACGGTTAAGACTGCTCGGCTTCTCTCTTGTTACCCAATGCAAACTCTTTGTGAGAAGGATTATTGCAACAGACTGGAGAGCTGTTATCATGCTGTCAAGTGAATAAAGACTGTTTGGAGTATTACACAAGGGTTTGACCAATACAAGGCTGATCTCAGCCTGATGTTGATGACATTATTCTCAGTGAGTCAATAAAAGAGAGTTATTCACTCACTTAAAACACAATGACCAATCTTAAAGGGATAGTTCATGTTTTTTGAAGTGGGGTTGTGTGAGGTACATGGCATGAGTCTGAAAGTGGGCCACTGATTGGGTGAACATCTTTTACCATCCACAGACTGAATGATTGGCACATCCTGATTTATTAGGCCATAACTTGATCATACTTGAGTAACTGTATTCATGTGAAAAGTTCACAAAGCTTTAGGCCCCATCCACACGAAGACAAACTGAGGTCTAACTCACAAGTTTTTTGCCCAATCTGCGTATCATCCATACGAAGACGGCGTTTTGGGGGTCTGTAAACGATCATTTTTGAAACCATTTTACAGAGTGGAAAGATTTTGAAATGCCGTATACGCAGCTCCGTGATTACTGGCTCTCCAAAACTTTCAGATATGATTACGTCATAGTGTCATATCGTCATTGACACGTATGCGCTACACGTGGCAACGACAACAACAATGGCAGCGTACTTGTAGCATATGTGCTGATGAAGCTAGTGACCCTACTATCCCTGTTGCAGCAAAATCTCCTTCTTCTCAATCACCATCGAGTTGAGCAAACAATTATGAAGGACACATTACGGCACTGTATGATCACTTTATCACAATCTGTTTTTTCGTCTGTTTCCGCTTGTTTCCGTCATATTGTTACAGCGCCCCTAGAGGTCTGGCCTGTTTTACAGCCTTTTGATGCGTATCGAGTGCATTCATGTAGACGCACACATTTTCTGAGACGCCTTTGTCTTTATGACGATCATTTTGGAAACTGTTAAGCATTTTGTCTTCATGTGGATGGGGCCTTACTGGGTGATTCCACTGGATGCGTATCCAGTCCTTCTCCTACCTGCTCCGTCATCTGATGCGCGTCAACTCCCACTGGATCCGTCCGCGGTACGAAGCATTGCGGCTCCGCCTTGCAGCGGGTCAACGAGCTCATAAAGTATTTTGTGGTTTTGCACCTCCAAAATCAAAAGCTCCTCATCCATGGTGAAGTGGGGTGAGACTGAACTTTTGACACCAGGTCTGTCTCCGCCCTAAATGACGTTTTCCAGGTACAGTACTTTTCCGTTGTTGACACGGTTTATTTTATTTTGAAACATCTACGGATGTTTTATTTTGTGTTTGTGCTCAACTTCCTGTTCTGCATGATATTCTGTGTGCTAAATTGCTGCGCTGTGGTCCGGCATCCGGCAAAAATAGAAGCTCTGTGTATCTGCTCTGTCTGCCGGAGGCCGGCAGAGCAGATACGCAGCCATGCCGGAGCCGTGCCGCAGCTGGTGGAAGTACACGCGTTGCTTATAATGGAAACGGATCGGCTCCGCTACCGCAGCGGAGCGGAGACAGACCGGATACGCATGCAGTGGAATTTAGGCTTTAGTCTTTAAAATGTTCTTTTGCTATTGGCCTCCAAAGAGCATCTTGAAAATGTCAGATCTGCCGCCTCTGCAGACTGGAACCTGATACAGGAAAAACTGGGTTTTTGGGAGCAGGTCTCTCAACACCTTAATAAAAGCAGACTAAAGGCACTGGAGGTCAATGAATCAGGCTGGAGATGCTTTGTCTGATGACTTTCTGCTCTGCGACTCTGCAGAGATCGGTTGATATGTCTGTATTTGTGTCTGTAATTGTTTCATGTCTATAACTTTGTAAAGGTGCTGCTGCCTCTCTGGGCCAGGACACTCTTGCAAATGAGATTTTTAATCGCAAAGACATTCTCCTGATTGAATTAAGTGTGAATGAGTTACCAACCAATCAGTGGTTGTAGGAGGGTTCTGCTACTCCTGATCTGACAAATTAAAAAAAACTGCTACTGACGCTGTTAGCATCGATACTAGTCACTCATCCATAAAACCAAAAACACAGGGCACATTAACAAAAGAAGCAACTGTGAGCAGACCAAAGATGGAGCCATCCTAAAGACAATTACAATCAGTGTTCAGGCTGATTCATTTTTGCATTCAGCTCTGTTATGACTTGAAAGATAAAAGACTTTTTCATCCTATCTGATTTGGCTACAGGTAGCCTGTATCTCCTGCCTGAGGGCAAGAGATCAAATTCTGCATGAAGAGGATGATCAGGACACTGGATGATGTCCCAAGCCTTGGATCTTACTCTCTCTCTAAATATGTCGGATAGATTAGGCAGTTTAACACCAGTGATTTTACCGACTACCTTTGCAATTCGTTCAATCCTTGTTTTGTCAGCCAAGGCAAGGCTCCCTAGTACAGTTCAGAAGTGACACAACGAAAGACACGCTAAAAGCCGCAGAAATCACAGCCAGCAATCGAACAGGACAGTCACAAAAGGACAAATATCCACTCCCACACCTTCACCTGCTGCCCTTGTACCTCCCACCTCTACCTGCTCTAAAGGACACTGATAGGGCTGTGCTGCTTTGGACTGCTAACAACTTTTGTACCATAGAACAGGTGGATCCAGCTGCTGCATAAGGCTACCATACTTCCCCCAGACATCTTAATATTAGGGGGCAACACAGTGGTCTTGCAGGTAGTGAGCGTGCCTCACAGCAAGAAGGTTGCCGGTTTGACCCCCGGGGTAAGTCAGGACCTGTTGGTGTGTTTGCATGTTCTCCCTGTTCATGTCTGGGTTCTCTTTGCTACCGCCCACGGATCAAAAAGCATGTTCATTAGGTTTATTCATGTGTCTGAAATTGACCTTAGGTATGACTGTGGGAGTCAGGGGCAGACTTACCTTGCCTAGGGCCCCAAGTTCCTGAGGGCCCCATAAAATTCCTCATACACTTATGGTTAATACAGTTATTACTTTTTTGCACACATTATGTTTTTGATTAAAATCCTTTCGCTAAAATGCCAGCAGAATGCTTATTGTATTATGTGTGTCTCGGGCCCCCCCTCTTCAGTCTCCACTATATTGGATCAGTCCATCTTACTGAGCATGTGCAGAAAGGATCCAGGAAGACAACAGCAAAACAAAACAAACAGCGCGAAGAGACAAGAAGAGAAGAGAAGAGGAGAGAAGAATAAAGGAAAGAAAAGAAAAAGAAGATGAAAAGACGCTACCCCAGTGGTGCTGAAAAGAGGAGAAAGGAGGAGGAAAGCAGAAAGCTGCTCTCAAAGTTAACTAATGTGACAACGTTCTTCACTGCAGCAGGGGCTAGCAGCAGCAACCCACAACAAGAAAAGGACAGGAAGAGGAAAAGAAAAAAGACAAGGACAAAAGGAAGAGAAATACGAAGACTGTGAGAAAAAGAAGAAAGTAAAAAGGGAGAGAGACAACGTGAAAAAGGGACAGAAAGAGAGGGACAAAAGGTAAAACAAATAGTGCATGTGTATTCTGTTAAAATGTATCTGTATAGTTGACCTGTTGTTTTGTGTGTTGTCTTCTCATTTCAGAGGGCCCCATGCCTTTGCCTTGGGCCCCAAATTTCTTAAATCCGCCACTGATGGGAGTAAATGGTTTTTTGTCTCTTTATGCGGCCCTGGAATTGGCTGGTGACCAGTTCAGGGTGTATCCACTCTTCACCCAATGTCAGCTAAGATGGGCTCCAGCCTCCTGCAGAATGTATAAAGGAGGGCTGGATGTTAATAGAAGCTACTCCAGCTTTAAAGTCTTCAAACTAAACAGCAACACACAGTCCCTCCTCTAACATGAACCCATCAGCACAGGCCAGCCTTGTTTTCTGTGGGCGCTGACATTCAGAGTGCCACCCCTGACGTAAATCACTGGTTGAATCACTGCCCATTAAAACATAACTGTCAGAAGAGTGGCATAAAAAGCAGCCACCCTCACTGGACTTCCAATTTCCTCCTTGAATCAAACAAATAGGAGCAGCATTCAGTGACAGGGCATCTTCTTCAACAGCTGTTAAATGTCAGGAGCAAAGCAGCTGTCAATCACATCTGGTGACACTTTAACAGCATCAACTTAAGCCAGAGAGGAAATTATTAATGTATGAGGGCAAAGCCATGGCAGAGGACTGCAAACAAGTGAGAATAAAGGGTGTGTGTGTGTGTGTGAGCAGGTAAAGGTTGGCTGGGACGGTAAAGGTTTGTGAGCTCAGATTCTGCTCTGTCTGCTGAATGTGTGTTGGATGTTCCTCCTGTGGCCCAGTGGGTGCTCAGACTTCCTCCAGCACTTCAAAGATTGTGTGTGTGTGTGTGGGAATGAAATGGAAACTCAGTCCTGCCTAAAGGTGAGAATTTGTCCAATTAAGTGTCAGACCCGTGATGGACTGAGCTCACTTTGGACCCCCGTGATCATGGAGAGAGTAGAAGGTGGAGAGAACAGAGGCAGAAAGTAATGAAGTTAAATAGGGATTGTCCAGTTTTACAGATCTGGATTCAGACAACCCTTTGATGCATATTGTCACAAATTGCTTCAAACAGCTTCCATTCAGAATGCATCCAAGATAGGGTATGTGTTCCCCCAATGCCAGTTCATGCATGTTCAATATGCATCTAGAAACCTTCTGCAACAGTTTGTTTCTTGGGGGACCGTTCAAAATCAGAACTACAGCTGGTCAAGGGAAGTGGGCACTTCTAGTTTTAACATGACCACATAAACACAGCCAAAGGAGAGGGTTGTCCTATTCGAAGGAAGCTGCGCTAAGATAAAAATACACATCTGCTTATTGTTTGCTTCTACAGCTAAAATATCAGCATAGACTGTAGTGACGTCAAGCATGAGTGTCGAGGAAGGTGGTAGGAAGGCAATCACAGAGGAGTTCTTTTCCAACCAGACGTGTCTTTATTGTACAGTAGGTTAAAATAACACGTGTTAAGCCTTAAAGGTGTAGTCAGCGATGTGGAAGAAAAAGTGGAGAGGTTGTTTATAAACAATTTAGACCCACCTCTCCCTTCATACCGCACCCTGGCTCCACCACACATCACAACAACAGTACATTCTGGCAGATTAGACAATAAGATGAATTAAACTACAATTATAAACATGACACATAGTTGGCCATTTTATTAGGAACACTCCATTCCCATTATCATTATAGTTGTTCATGTAGTTATTAGCATGATCTCCATATCCATGATCGTTACACCTACAGTATCTATTTTCTATTACCACATAGTCATGAAGCCCCTCTTGAAAATGGGATGTCACATCTCAAGAGGCCTTTAACACATTTATATTTAATGGAGACAAATATTGTTGGGGTGCACTTGTGGTCTGGGCACCCATGAGTTCGTCACTACCATAAATTCTTATTTTCAGTAAGAATATCTAAGATTATACTTCTATAAAATGATCACCACAACCATTCAGACATGAGGACCCTCTTGAAAATGAGATGTAGCATCTCAAGAGGCTAACCTCTAATAAATCAGGACGACAGGTCTATGGTTCATGAACCTGTCCCTAACTTTAGTTATTATTCTAGTCCACTTGTCTCCTCTTACCTCCCTTCCTTTGCCCACACACACCGACACAGCATCGTGTGGATTTGCTGTTCATCATGAGACTGGGATCCACATTCAAGATTTCCTGCTGCTTAACAGAAGGTTTTTTCTTGAGCCGTGATGGAGGGATTCATGATTGGCTATATGGATTCATGTTGGGTGTTGGATGTATATATTTGTATATGTGTATTTTATATGTATATATGTATCTATGCATATATGTGTATCCATAAAATGAAGAGCTTTATGCTCTATTGTAAAGTGTCTTGAGATAACACTTGTTATGAATTGGCGCTATACAAATAAAGATTGATTGATTGATTGATTGATTGATTGATGTCTGACGGCTGTTACTGTTATGTGAAGCATCACAAAGCTAATGTTGCTTACCTATCCAGCAGACAGACAGCGACATCCGCGTCCGCTTTCCGGTCTTTCAATTAGTGGAGGTCCCTCCACCGTCGGAAAGCAACACCAATATTGCCCTGGGTCTTCGCTCTTTCATGGTCATAGCCCTTCTTTTTCGCTTTTCACTCCTCTGACCTTTTTGTTTTGGGCTGTTTTTCAGCCATTGCTACTGCACATATTGTATCTCCCTCTTATGCTAACTGCGCACGCTACGCAACCTACTACTCCCCCTCCACCCTCTATCTGATCTGAGCATGAGTATGTTCGCCCCCTGGATGTGGGGGGGTGTACTCTGTTTTGGTAACTCGGCCCGAGCCACAGTATTTAGTTGCTGAAATTCAGAGCCAAGGCTGTGTATTGAAACCGGACTTTTTTTTCAACATGCTGTCAGTGGTGACATCTTGTGGATGAAGAGGAGAAATACGGTGAATTTGACAAATACTGCATTAGATTAGAAGATTAGAAGATCACTGACTACACCTTTAATGGGACTGCAGTTGTAAGAGTTTGCCAGTAAATACATTTGTATTTTTGTTCATTCTGATGTCATTTCTTGGAATATCTTCAAATACCTAATATCCCTAGAATCCTTACAACTAAATCTAAAATGGTATACACATAAATAAACCATAAAAATTAGGTAAAGGTGTTCAAACTGTGTTACAACAAAACCACAAAACAAAAACAACGAAAAGTTCAAAATGAAATAAGGCTAATAAACTCATAATTCAACTCAAAATAAGGCGCGTCTTTGAGGCAGCACAGCCCCCTGCTTTCCTAGAGAATTGCAACACAGAGTGTTCACAGCATCCTTTAACAAACCAAACAAACAAGCTCTTAAATTATCTTTAACTAATCTACTCAACTAAATAAATCACAACAAGGAAATCTCAAACTTTTAATGAAACAAAATGCATCAATTAAACCTAAAAAATAAATAAATCTCCGAACAAGAAACCCCTGCAGATGGTTTGGCCCTATGATGTCACCAATGACATCACCAACTCTATGAAATGGAAGGATGTGCAGTGCCACCCTCTTTTTGTCTGCAGACCCATGAGGTGTGCTAAACAAAGGAACAAAGGTCAGTATAAACAAAGAAAGAAACTAATGAATATTAACTTTAAACTAAATAAAGTGACTTGATCAACTAAAGACTGTGTGATTGTTTTAAATTACTTTGTACTATGATGTAAAAATGTAACTTACTGCTAACACAAACAACCCGGGATAGTAAGTGCAGCAATGTTACAGAAGCAAAAGTAAAGTAAGGCAAAATTAACAAATGTGCAAAGTAATTTTTAAGGATTTAATAAGGCAGGGGTCTCACCCACTTTGTCACATAGACTACCTGCAACAGATGTTTTTGAAGTTCTTTAAAAGTGTCCGTTTGTCTTGAATTAGCAACATTAGGCCAAAATGGCGCACACAAACACTGTTCAAAGTGCAATGTTCAAAAAACGAGACTGCAAAGACAGCTTAACTGCTTGTTTGTTACAATGAGTGCAATGAATCATCAACCTGAGTTGGGAAAGTGTGTTTAATTACTATTTTACTGTTTATCATTACTTTCTATTTGCATCATTCCTCTATTTATATCTGTTTTGTGTGGTGGAGTCAAATTAACAATCTCCACTTAGTTTAGCATCTGCTTTAAAACAAAAACACAATTTATTAAATCATTTGTTTATTGTTTTTGTGTCTAATTAGCTTAGCTCAAACACAGGGAGTCAATGGGTAGCTTTAGCCAGCCTCTGCCTACAGTGATCAGGTAAGGTCTTTAGCAACTCTAAACAGTCCTAAGTGGTTATTTTTGTTATTTTTTACTTTTAGACTTAGATTAGCACTTTGTGTTGCTTTATAAAGAAATACATACGAAACTGAATCACAGGGCACATGCACAAACCACTGTGCACTTGTGAGAAGGTTAACAAAACAAGTTTGTATCCAGCGGTGTGATTATCAGGCAAACATTTCTATTTTAACAGACCTTTTCATTTACATTCAATCTCTTATTTTTAAAACTTTAAGATGGTGTTTCCTCAGTACGTACTGGGTACAGCAGTGTGCTTATTATTGTCTTTTATTCATGATGCTTTTTATCAACACTGTATGGATTGTGGTGTGGGTGGGTTCAAGGGCTGGGTGGAGTAGGTTTGGGTCATAATTCCTTTATTTTAATTCATCTGTCTGTTCCGAAAGCACTTTGTGCTACATTTTTTTGTATGAAAAGTGCTATATAAATAAAGTTTGATTGACTGAAGAAAAACATTGCAACTGCACCATATAGATTTTTTGACAAACTAATAACAATGTAGTAAACATCACATCAGTAAGTCATGAAGACTTTTTCTGTTTTTTGCTTGAAGAAATATAAGAAAATTTCAAAAATTTGCTCAGAAACTTTGCCCTCAATTGTAAGAGTGATTATTTGATGAGCATGAGAATTTGACGGGCTGTCATCATTAAGCTTGGTCTGGGATAGGAGTCCAAGATTTGGCTATTGTATGTTTTGCTTGTAGCAAATAAGTAATTATTTTTTACACATGTACGTTTATCCATACGTGTATATATGTTTGAATATAAAGATGTCTATATACTGATAGACCGCGAGATAGAAAAACAATTGCATAAAATGACTGATTGAGACATAAATAGATCGATGGATAGATAAATATATTGATGGATAGTGCAAGAGAGCTAGATTGACAAAGGCATGCACAGATAATGTTGGTAAAAGTATGTGTGAGAGTATATATGTAAAAACAAGATTACTCTTATGTATATGTCTTATTAAGGTTATGGAAAGGTGGAAAGATGGGAGCACAAATGCAACATACACATGTCTGTGTATATTTAAAAACAAATATGGCTTGCTACATACACATGTGTACTTGAATTAAATGAATAATTGTATGATAATTATTTTTGTTACTCAATTTATATTTCTACTAGTTCATTTTGGATTCACTTTTTTTTCATTCATGTTTGAAATAATTGAAAGTTCACTTATGATCCTTGTTTAGTTTACATTATTTAAGAATTCCACCAAAGATACTTATTTTGGACATAACTCTAATGTAACCCTTGTGATACATGAAATGGTATCCCAAACTTCTGTCCAAATATCTTGATGTTTGGGCAGTCCCACCGAAAATACAACGATGTCATATATTGTAGTTATATATATGTTCATTTACACTTAAACCGTTTTAGTTTTAAGTTGAAAAAAACACTTGTTGAATTGTTCCACACCCTTCACTTGAATATGTGTGATCCTCTTTAAGTCTTGCTTTGTGTTTTTTTTTTTTTTTCTGTTTGCTGTTTTGCATTTATCATTCTTGCCCTTGACATAAGGCTAAATTGCGAACACCACCTTGCAATCAGTACATAATTGCATCCCAGCTCTGCCACTTTTCATCCTGGGCTCCGCTTGATCCCTTACCTGTGTCATTAGATGTGGAGAGCTCAGGGCACAATGGCCCTGCTTTGGAAAAAGCACAGAGGAGTGTGTAATTACGCTTGGCTTTGATTACCTCTCGTTTGGAGCAGCCTGTTCAATAGCCATTACATGAGACACTCCTCTGGTCACTGTTAATGGCCCACTGGCACAGTTTTCATTTGCACCCCAACCTGCTGCTGTTAAGCTCACAAAAGCCTCCAACACAGCACTGCTCAGGTCCTTTCTCTGACTCCTGCTGATCGATCAACAGGGTTGCTCACGCTGCAGACACTTTTTTTTTTATCAACACCTCACTGCCCTTATCTCCACTTTAGTGTGGTCAATACTTTGCTTTTTCACATGGACTGAGAGCTGTGTTGCTGGTGGTTTCAGCCCTGAGTATCATCTCCCAGGCTTGATTGTTCCTAAAGAACGGAGAATAAAAGAGATTGACAGACCTTGAATGAACTGAGGTTGCTGCATTATGTTTCACCAAAAGGAAAAACTCTGCCTCTGCCTGGAACTGAGTGTGCGCCTGAAATAGACTGATATGTTGCCTACAAGTAAGATATGTTAAATTTAGACTGAGAGGAAGTTTAGATTCCAAAAATATATTCATGAAAACTAAAAACAAAATATTTATTCAGACACTTTTTGACCTTCAGAGATGGCATGATAAATCATAGCATAGATTCAACAGGTTGTTCCTGTTACGGCCCTGGCTGCATATTATGATTACATGTTGTAGTCAGTGTTGGGCACTTTACTTTAAAAAAGTAATTAGTTATAGTTACTAGTTGCTTTCCATAAAAAGTAACTGAATTACTTATGAAATTACTCCTTCATAAATGTAATTAGTTACCAGGTAAAGTAATTGATGCATTACTTTTCTGAAAAACCTTTTGCTACTTGAACTGTGTGTCTCCGTCTCTGTGTCCTGTCTTGTTGTTACCTGCTGCAGCAGCTCTGACATCATCAGTTCTCCAACAGTGCGTGCAGGGGAATTTGTCAGATAGACTAGAATGGGAGCAAAGTGCTCCGCAGTACGTTTCAAGGGCACCGCGCAGCGTTGCGTTGGTGAAGTGCCGCCACCTGCCGAGGAGCTGGAGATTTGCTTCAGGTCTATTTTCTGCGCGCCCAGGTTCAAACCTTGTAAATTCACTGTCGTTAAGAAAGCACCAGACAGGAAGTCAATGTGTGGAGTCATGGACGAATTTTTGATTTCAAAAGTGGGGGGGACATGTGGTTGAACACTGATGTGAGTGCGTATTTTTGTATGACTGTGTAGGTGGCGGGGGCGTCCATCAAGAGCTGCCTCTGCTCCTCCACCCTGTCCAGCCTCTCTAATTACTGTAACAACAACCACCGATTTTGATGGTACAGTTATAGTCTACGGAAACAAATCTACATGGTTGTATAAAATTTAGGGCTGTCACTTTAGTGCATTAATTAGATTAATTAATTACACTACAAATTAATATGTTATAAAAATTAATGGCAAGATTAATCATAGCACACAAACATTTTGATATTGTCCAGCTGGTACATGGCAGTGGCACGTCACTTCACACATGTGTCTCTAGTCAAACCAAACAAAGCCCAGGTGACAACAGGAATGGCACATTTAAGACTTAGTCTTATTTTATTTTTGAATTTATTTATCAATATTTGTACTACATTCTTTAACAATCCATCAGGCCTAATTGTTTTGCTGGATGTCCTCGACCTTTTTCTTATTTTGAATTTGATTTATGAAACACACTTAAAGTGTAATTTGAGTTGCCTGATTGAGCTTAGAATTTTCTGGACAAGTTGCCCTGACTTTGGTTTTATTCTGTCACCAATAAAAATGTGGATTTACAAATCTTCACTTCTTAGTGTATTCATTTGATTAGTCATCCACTACAATTTTATAATATCCTAGAATTCAAGTTCTTTATTAAGGTACTTTAAGCAGATATGAGATTAAAATGTGATTAATTAGATTAACTAATTATGAATCCGGTAATTAGATTATTTTTTTAATCATCTTACAGCTCTAATAAAATTACATTTTTTTTTTTTTTTACTGTTGCTGCTGTTTTAAAATAGAAATATTTTACGAAAATAACTATCAAAAGTGTATCACTTTGGCATTAAATGAAAGCTTTTTAAAAAATATAAAAAATTGCATTGTTGAGGCTCTACAGCTGTCAAGGTTAATAATAATAAAATCTGAATTAGAGGAAAAGGAGGGAAGAGGAGGAGAGGACATATGAATGACATTCACACACACACACACACACAATAATAAGGAGGAGTTGGAGAGAAGAAGGAAGGAGGAGGTGGGAGAAAGGAGAACAGTGGGAAGAAAGGAGGAGATGAAACAAAGAGGAGGAGAAGAAGGAGGAGGAGAGAGGAGGAGGAGAGGAAGAAAAAAGAAGAAGAAGAAAGTTTACAAGATTTTGGAGAAGTTGTATTGAGGAGGATTTTGAGGTGGACTGGGAGCCAGTGAAGGTGCTGCAGGCTGGGGTGATGCTTACACTCTGACTTCTAATGAAGTCTCTTTTGTGGACTTTATTTTTTTTTTTCAACATCTTGGCTGGGCCTAATTACCAAACAAAAAGCCACGCGGATTCAAACGTCAGTGGAGGCTAAATGAAACCTCTGATATATCACATGACGTGAACGACGCAGAATGAACGCCACCTTCCTAAAAACTCTTCGAACGGCGCTGTGCCAAGGATGTATTATTTTATTATTATTATTATTATTTTTTCTTATAATACATCCAAACGCTGTGCACAGACTCTGATTAGCAAACATCAGCCGGCGGGTGATGGAGTGACTGACAGCAGGCATAATCACACAGGGAGCGCCAGAGCCAATCACAGAGCTTGTGGGCGGTCCAGACTGAGGGAAGTCTTCACTGTAAACTCTAGAGATAGCTGTGTGTGAAAGCATTTTCTGAAAAGTCAGACCAGTATCTTTGGCACCAAAAACCATGCCACTGTTAATAAAGTCACTTAAATCAGCTTTCTTCCTGATGCTTTGATGCTGGGACTGAACAGCAGGTGCTCTTGACCATGGCCACGTAGCTTATTAGTCCGAACAAGCAGATGACCAAATGTACTTAATATAGTGGCCAACACTTATTTAGGCCTTGTCCACACAGAGACAAAGACATTTTTGTATTGAAAATGTTCTCTGTCTGTCGTTAATTAAACTAATCTCTGTTTGGACTGGCTCTGAGAATGAGGCTCACACCTGCAGTAGTGGTGAATTTGGGATCCTACACCTAAAATTTGAAGGGCAATCTAAAAAGTCCATCCAAAATGTGTACATCATTGGTTATTCTTCTTATCAGAGTGTGTCCTTATGTTAAATCAGCTGTCGGGCTGTGATGAGTGAGCTGTTTGTAGTTTCTTTGCCTAGCACAAAGGCTTTTAATCAACAATAAGATGATTCTCACACTTACTATTAATAGACATTGAAGTCCTCATTGGGTGTCTAATGGTTTGTGCAGCAGCTGTTTGGTATGAAAGTGTGTGTGTGTGTGTGTGTGTGTGTGTGTCTTTGTGTGTGTGTGTGTTTGTGTGTTCTCAGTATTAGTTTACGTATTTGAGCTTTGTGTCTACTCTGCAGTGACACCAGAGGAAAGTCTGCAGCTCTGCTGTTTCTGCACATCTGAGCTGACAGCTGTGGACTTCACTCCTCTAGGCTTTTACTGATGTCAGCGGCTTATAAAAAAATCTCACCGCAAACTCACTGAACACCAGTGACACCAGAATTCTTAATACACTGTATGCAGACTGCCTGTGCCTTCACTACAGACAAGAGCTGCAAGGAAGATGACGCAATGTTTATCAAGATTCACAGAATTCAAGGGAAGTTTAACACACACACACAAACAAATATACATATATAAATATATATATATAGGTGAAGAAAACATCAGAGATGCTTGCTACAAGCTGCAACTAGGACCTATGCTAACAGATGCAGATCTTCTGGGATCGATCTCCCTGCCCCTCCACTTTGTTGAAACCCTTCTGCATCATCAGCAGGTATCTCAGGATCCCAGGTGTTTCGCCTCTTAACCTGAACACCTCTCCTGAGCGGGGCAGCAGAAGCTGACTAGCCTTCACCAGCAGAAGGGCTCCAACTGTGGGCTCTTTTTAGCCACAACCATCTTGAGCTGGACTCAGCTGCTGCGGCGATGTCCCTGGTGGCTTTCTTCAGCTGATTAGGTTCCAGCCCAACCCTCTGCAGGATGTAGTTCACCGATTTTGCTGGGAAACTGTGGCAGCTGACTTCAATGGGGAAGCTAGTTGCATCACCCCTTTGACACAGCTACATTAAGCAGGTCCTGGTATTTGGCTTTTATGTATATATAAAGACAAACCCAAAACCAGTGAAGTTGGCATGTTGTGTAAATCGTAAATAAAAACAGAATACAATGATTTGCAAATCCCTTTGAACCTATATTTTAGCTCATTTGGAATTTGATGCCTGCAACATGTTTCAAAAAAGCTGGCACAAGTGGCAAAAAAGACTGAGAAAGTTGAGGAATGCTCATCAAACACTTATTTGGAACATCCCACAGGTGAACAGGCTAATTGGGAACAGGTGGGTGCCATGATTGGGTATAAAAGCAGCTTCCCTGAAATGCTCAGTCATTCACAAACAAGGATGGGGCGAGGGTCACCACTTTGTGAACAAATGCGTGAGCAAATTGTCCAACAGTTTAAGAACAACATTTCTCAACCAGCTATTGCAAGGAATTTAGGGATTTCATCATCTATGGTCCGTAATATCATCAAAAGGTTCAGAGAATCTGGAGAAATTACTGCACGTAAGCGGCAAGGCCCAAAACCAACATTGAATGCCGGTGACCTTCGATCCCTCAGGTGGTACTGCATCAAAAACTGGCATCACTGTGTAAAGGATATCACCACATGGGCTCAGGAACACTTCAGAAACACTTCAGTAACTACAGTTCGTCTACATCTGTAAGTGCAAGTTAAAACTCTACTATGCAAAGTGAAAGCCATTTATCAACAACACCCAGAAACACCGCCGGCTTCGCTGGGCCCGAGCTCATCTAAGATGGACTGATGCAAAGTGGAACAGTGTTCTGTGGTCCAACCAGTCCACATTTACAATTGTTTTTGGAAACTGTGGTCGTTGTGTCCTCCGGACCAAAGAGGAAAAGAACCAGCATCTGTGATGGTATGGGGGTGTATTAGTGCCCAAGGCATGGGTAACTTACACATCTGTGAAGGCACCATTAATGCTGAAAGGTACATACAGGTTTTGGAGCAACATATGTTGCCATCCAGGCAACGTCTTTTTCATGGACGCCCCTGCTTATTTCAGCAAGACAATGCCAAGCCACATTCTGCACGTGTTACAACAGCGTGGCTTCGTAGTAAAAGAGTGCGGGTACTAGACTGGCCTGCCTGTAGTCCAGACCTGTCCCCCATTGAAAATGTGTGGTGCATTATGAAGCATAAAATACAACAACGGAGACCCCGGACTGTTGAACAACTTAAGCTGTACATCAAGCAAGAATGGGAAAGAATTCCACCTGAAAAGCTTCAAAAATTGGTCTCCTCAGTTCCCAAACGTTTACTGAGTGTTGTTAAAAGGAAAGGCGATGTAACACAGTGGTAAAAATGCCCCTGTGCCAACTTTTTTGCAATGTGTTGCTGCCATTAAATTCTAAGTTGATGATTATTTGCAAAAGAAAATAAAGTTTCTCAGTTCGAACATTAAATATCTTGTCTTTGCTGTGTATTCAATTGAATATAAGTTGAAAAGGATTTGCAAATCATTGTATTCTGTTTTTATTTACGATTTCCACAACGTGCCAACTTCACTGGTTTTGAGTTTGTATATATATGGAGACTGAGAGGAGAAAGCTTTTGACTTCATCATTGGAATAAGGAGGAAGACGGCACTTGACACATGAATGACATTCACACACACACACACACACACACATATATATAGATATATATAGACACACACACACACACCTATCTGGCAATTAGGACCCAGACGAGAGACAGATTTTTGCAGTTCACAATAACCAGCTTTATTGAACAGACACAGGAACAGTTGAGTAGAGAGCGGGGATCCCGCGATCCTTGGAACACGGGGCCGTGACATAGTCCACCCAGCCACACAAGAACCACACACACTGCAACTCAGAGTCTTTAAGGGTAAGCAGGTTTGGACTCACTCTGTCTTTGAACACAGGAAACGGTTCAGATTGCCAGAGATCAGGCTGCCACCACTGATTCAGGCCCACAGACGGGTACTCAGTGTCAGGAACAGAAGGCAAGGTCGGCAACCGGGGATCAGGCAGGCAGGTAGGTGCAGGACAGAAACAGGTTGGTACCTTGTAGTCTAGCCGAGGATCAGACAATACAGGCGGAAACAGGAACAGAACAGGTCAGCAACGGCTGAGCAGTCCGGATAGCAGGTCTGGAGTTCTTGGCATGAGACTGAGACGATCTGATGCCAAGTGAGTGTGGAGCTGGGGTTTAAGTAGGCGGTGTGATTGCAGCAGATGAGGTGCAGGTGTGAGCAGGAGCGCAGGTGACAGGAGTTGAGCTGATTAGGCTGAGGCTGGAGTGTGGCACGCTGAGGCTGTGACACTATCTGTCTATCTATCTATCGATCTATCTATCGATAGATCGAAAGATAGATAGATCAATGGATAGATAGATAGATAGATAGATAGATAGATAGATAGATAGATAGATAGATAGATAGATAGATAGATAGATGAACACAAAAACTATTGGACAGATTTTGCTGAAATTTCCAGGAGATGTTGGTAATGGCCCAACTAAGAACTGATTAGATTTTGGTGGTGATCTGGATAACCACTATGAGCAAATGATCAATTTTGCTCAATAAGTGTTTAACTAATAATATCAACATGAATCTGAGTTCTAGATGTGGGTTTTCAGGGTCAACAAGTCATAGTATGGTTGTAACTTTGTCATGGAACTGTTGTTTAAAGATGTTGCAGAAATATGTGAGCTACACTTGGCTGAGGTTTGTGCTCTACATTGGCTTTCAAGTTATATCTGGACTTTATGATGATCAACAGCTAATAGCTTGATAAAGATTTAATATGATGGGTATTGGTCCAAGAAGAACAATTTACAAGAGGACAGACTTGCTTCGAAGAAACATTTTTGTTCATCTATACGTGCATTTGTTACCTTTTGTTATTATGCCACATCCTATTTTTCATTTATCAACTTATTTATATTTTTTTGATTTTTTTCACAGTGGTAGGTCTAGGGGCCGAGTGAGCGACAAGCTATATCAGGCAGCTCCTAGTGCTATAAACTGGGAGAGGGGGAGAAGTCCTGATGACCCAGACCTTTGTCTCTATCAAGCAGGGACGACATGTTCAACACACTAAAAGGGATATAAAAGTAATGATGTGGGCTCATTAATATTTTTTACTGTCTTTAGAAGGAGATAAGTGAGAATATCGTTTCATTCAGAATTCTTCAGTGTTTGATAAAGACATATTTTTCAGGCCCGATATAACTGCTACAAAAGCAGGCAGCATCCATGCTAATCTGTCAATGGACTTGAGCTTATATAGTGATTTTCTAGTCTGACAACTCAAAACTGCTTCACACCGCAGGTCACATCTACCCATTCAAACTCATTCACTCTCACATTCACGCAGCTGGGAGCAACTTGAAGTTAAGTGTCTCGGTCAAGTGTTTTGGATACATAAAGAGATTTGAATAAAGAGAACACAGGATACACAAAAATGACAGAAGCCTTAATGGAAACTGGAGGTCATGAGAACAGCCAGGTTACCTGGTGATGCAGGTGTTTAAATTTTGGGCTTATGTTGTCAGATTCTGTTAAATCCCAGAGTGACTTGGTAAAAACACTTTAGGATGCTTCATGGTCACAGGATAGCAGGGGCTGATGTGTGTAAATCTGCAGACTGTGGCACCCGCCATGCAGATCCTCCTTATTGTAATGAACGTTTACACTTTACTAATCAAAACAATTTTTTTTAACCTCTAAAAACAGACCAGAAGGGCTGAATGAATGTTCATATTCAAAGCCAGTATTAAGCTGACACTGACTCTTTATCGTGCAAAGACAGTCATGTTTAAATTATAAGTTTACTTGACAGTTAATAGTGTTCCTGTTGCATATGATGGTTTAAGTCTCATAAAATGTCTTGCTGATATAAAACTGACATTTAAAGCCTTTTTTGAATGGCCCTTTTCACAGCCGTACATAAATTTGGTTAGATATTTAGGTTTAGGGGTGCTATGAGGAGAATCTATTTCCAGCGACATAAAGACTCTGTTACCCATGAGCACACGCTGCGACTGTCGGAAAGACGTGACTCAAACTAAAGCTTGCGTTTGTTGTGATGCTAATGAATGCAGCTCGGACCTTCCTCAGAACTCTGCATTGCTTTACAACTTCTTTTTCAACAACTTACATTACCTCGTCGCTTTGCATCCTGTATCTTTTTAGTTACATAGCGGTAGTTTTTGATATGTGACAACAAGCAATTTTTGGAAAACTTAGTATCGTAGTTTTGTAGCCGGCTATATATCGTTATATCATATTACAGCCCGGTGCTCTAATGCTCTGACCACACCGACGCCTTGGTCGCCTGGGACGTCGAGATTACATTCAAAGTCAATGCAAACATGCGCCTTGACGCAAATCCGCCCTGGCGGCGCATTGGGCAGCGTTTGGCACGGCGCGTCTGGAGCGTTGGACGTGTTTGGCGTGGCGCGTTTGGAGCGTAGAGGCGGGTTGGCGCCCCAAACGCCTCGGCGCTTGAGTTGAAAATATTGAACTTTTGGCGCCCGTTCGCGGCGCGGCAGCCAATCAGCGATGACATTCCCCGGCGTCATTGATTTGATGGCGTGTGGCGCTCCATGACCCCTGCTCCCGCTCAAGCCCCTCTCAAAAGATGGAGGAGAGGTTTATCGGCACTGTTTGCTATCATTCGGAGCTATACTTTTCAGCGTGTATACTCTACAGAGACCGGAACAAAAGGAAGCAGGCTTGAATGAAAGTCGCTGAGGAGACAGGTTTGATTTAATGACGTGTGACGCCCCGGTCTCCTGCTCCTGCTCAAACCCCCTCTCAAAGATGGAGGAGAGGTTTATCTGTGCTGTTTACTATCATCCGGAGCTAAACTACTCGGCGTGTGTCCTCTACAGAGACTGGAACAAAAGGAGCAGGCTTGGGTGAAAGTCGCTGAGGAGACAGGTTTTGAAGGTAAGTTCTGTAAATATTCGTTTCCAGCTGGATTTGCCTGCACGGGTCATCACTGAGTCCGACCGGCTCCGGCTCTCTACTGTGCCTGCGCCCGGACGCGCATCGTCCCACAGCTTGCCAAAATGTCCAGCGTCCAGCTTCGGGCGTTAAGCGCGGCGCGTTACAGGCTTTACGCCCGTTAAAATTCGCCAATTCGCGTCCGGTGTGGCCGTAGCATAAGACTTGTCTGAATAATATAAATTTGCTCTAGTTTTAATTGTCTTGTTCCCGAAGTTGAGTATCCAGGCCAGTCCAGCCCTGTCCGACCCGACCGGAAGGCTAAGGAATAGCATTTATAGCTAACCTATTTTGATGTTATAAAACTCATCTTAAAGTGTGTATTTAAATCAGGCATTTATCTAAAAGTGAGACTTTTTTGTAATTACTTAGAAACTCCTCATAGCATCTTTAAGTTAACCATTTTTATTTATTTAGCTTCAATGTCCATGCAGTTACATGGTGGATGGTATCCATTTGCTGTCCAGCCGAAATGGAACCGAGTGTGATGTCCCATGCAAATGATCAACAGAAAAGAGGAATAAACGCAACAAAGAGCAGGTCAGATTTTGTGTGTTAAACTGAGCACAACACAAACTTGACGCAAAGTGCCAAAAACCACACATACACACACACACACAAATCTTAACTGTGTTGTATTAAAGGATGCATTGCATATTGTGTAAAATCCTTACCAGTGTTGTGTTTGTGTAATACAGACATATAATGTTACTGTTTAATCTGGAGGAAAAAAAAGCACAATAATTCCTTCTGCCTTCCTTTTAACGAGAAGCACATTTAGTTGATTTTACAGAGAAAACACATCTGAGTTTAAGAGTGAGAAATACAATCATTCTTTCAGAAGCACAAACACCATAAGTCTGTCAAATAGCTGCCTGCCTTTTCTCTGCTTTTCCTCCTAATTAAAACAAAACAGCGCTTTGTCATCTGAGAGTAAACAACAAACAGAGCTGTGGTACAGCACTGATTATGGCAAAGAAGTCTGAGGAAACACTATTAGCTCACAAAACTACAGCTGAAGGACTTCTGCTTTATCCCTCTGGTCTGCTGGCTCTAATTCACTGTGATGAAGAAAGTATTCAGCCGACTTCTGTGACCCGCATCTGTAACTTTAGTATTTCATGGAGAAACATCTTAAATATGAGATAAGGGTAAAAACATCTGTTTTGAGCAGAGAACAACCTTTATGGGTGGAGGGTAAAATGCATTCTTTTACATTGGAATTTGTTCTAGCTTTTCCAGGAGGATGTTGAGATGTTCAGGAAGGAGACATAGACATAGTCACTAGGTCTAGATGCCCAAGCCATCTCAAATGGCTCCTCTCAATGCAAAGACTTTATAAGGGGGAATACAAGAGAAAATATAAGCATTCATTGTAAGGTTTATTCAGTTCCTATAAACAATGACAATTATTTGATAAACTGTATAGATAAAGGTAGATGGATGGATGGATAAAGCCTGGTATCAGTGATCCTATGTCTATATACAGTATATATCACAATCTCACCAGAAAAAAATATTATTTTCCTTATTTATCTGTGCAGAAGGAAGAGCAGGCTGTGACATCATGATGTAAAGACAGCCCTGTCTCATTGGCCCCGTTTACATGGGTCAAAAATCCTATTTACAATCAGATTGAAAGGTCAATCAGATTAGAGATGTCTCATGTAAACACCTTAGCCAATCGAATTCACCCAGATCTGATTATATTTCAGATTGGATTGTAAGAGGTAGTCTACGCCGATTGATTATCTGCTCCATGCTTCATGTAAACTGCTGAGTGGAGTGGATTGGTATGATAGAGAGGATTGTTCGATCTCCGCAGGCGCTCTGTAGTACGTAAGAGACACGTAGTGACCATGGATGTATTGTAAGAACTGGACAGCGTGGCTCCGCCTTCTACCATGTAACGGTTTTGAAGCCATAATATCCCCTATCAGGGCGCCGCCATTGTGCAGCCAGAAGAGAATCTGGACCATATCTGGACGCAGCTGTCGTAAATGGTCGCAAAACTCAGCAGCATACCGCGTACACAATCGTTGTGTAACTGCCGTAAACCGCCGTTATTTTTTAAACTCCAATAACTGATGAAAAAGAAACTTTTCAGAAAAAAGAGGACTTGGAAAAAGCGCAGCCCAATAATACTTTCATATCACCACAGCATACGGATGGGAGAAATATTTCTACGAGGTGTATTGATTTTTTGAAGTTTCACTACGGCCCGTTCAGATGAATGGGGGAGACGGAGATTTGACCTATAATGCAGCCAGTCACCAGGGGGAGCAGTTTTTGTGGCGACTTCAATTCGGGCCCAGCGACATGACGTCCATGTTTTTTACAGTCTATTGTAGTGACGTACGCAGAGCGTGCCCAGGAAGTGTACTCTTCTTCTTTTACACACTTGCAGGTAGTGGCAAAAAAAACGCGTGGATCTCTTTACTCAAAGTTCATGTATACAGATCGAATCAGATTCACTTAATCTGATCAATTTCAATCAGATTGAGGAAAACTACCCATGTAAACGGTGCCATTGTGATTTTAACTCCTGTAGAAAACTCCAGATTGAACATGAAACTAACCCGAGACAAAGGCAATACCCTCACATTTTGTCACCTGAATCTAAACAAAGCAAACTAACTGTTGGTGCAAAAGGACTCTGAACTTCCTTTGACATTTGACACTTTATATTTGTTAACCCTATCCTCAAATTTTACTTACACATTTTACCCTTGGGGTCAATTTGACCCCAGGGACTTCTGCCTTCAAAAAATGGTTTACAAAAAATTGATGACCAAGTTTTTTTGAGTCAGTTAATTTGTGTATTTGTTGAATACATAAATAACCCCATGATAAAGAAACCAGTGAGTTGACATGATCTCTAGCGCCACCATCAGGCCAAACTAACATTTAAATTAGAATTAATATATCTTGATTTTTTTTTTAGACAAATCTTCCCAAATTTACTGACAACTGTAGTGCCACCATCGGGTCAAACTCTTAGTTGTAGAGTTAGTGTATCCTGAAAGTCTTTCATTCAAATATTTTTAAATTTCGGGTGCACATTCTTCTCTCTCACAAAATGAACCATATTGATTAGTGTTGGAAAAACCCCTTATTCTCATGAGCATATTTATTTACCGTAAAATACCAAATAATAGCTGAGGCGTTTATTTCAATCAACTGAGCAGACTAGGCGTTTAATTCCTTACCCACAAAAATCTTTCTCAGCAAAAAATGAAAAAAATATGGTAAATGTAACCAAATTATTTATTTACACCAGTATGAATATCACTCTTACAGCAATATTACAGTACTGTAGTTATACTCTTGTCTTCTTCTTTCAACTCAGCTCTCTCTAAACACTCTTCAAACTGGTAATGAACTATCCTACCTGTAGTAAGTAGTTAAGTTAAGGTCTCACTTCTGTTTTTTGGCTGCACCGGGGCCATGGAGATAAGCAGCAATGTATCGCTAACCGACGTGTCCGCCTGATGCTAAGGGCAAATAAAATGCAACGTCTTCTTCTTTGGATTTGTGAAGCCCTTGTGTGTAAGATTCCGGCTTTTTGTGCTCTAGTGCCCTCTGTGGTTGTTGAGTGTAACTGCACTGTTGTGAAACAGAGTGCCGTACACCAACGTGCCTTTTGTTGACATACAGAGGGAGGTGAAGCGAGCCGACAGGATGTCCTCAGAGACAAATAAACCATGTGGACTGTTAAGGTACGGTCTGATAATGTTTCTTTTCAAGCCTGAACTGTCAGCTGTGAGCTCAGCGTTCGTATGTGTATTCTGTAATTTCGACTGTAGCTCACAGGCTGCGCCGAATAAATTACAACCGACATTTATTTGGAAACTGGCGATTAATTGGAGCTCTGCGATTATTTGGTATTTTACTGTATTTATTTTTATCTCCTTTTTAGGAACATATTATTGTGTGGTCTCACTCCCCCCCCCCACCCCCCTTTTGTTATTCCAAAACCTGGAATATCTTCAGAGACATGGTGGCTGGAAATAGTGCCCGAACAGTCTCAGTGTTCTAAAGTCTTGCTGTTGCCTCAAATTTGAGTCGTAAAGTCCTGCAAATAGTTCGAAAGACCTGGATGTGATCAACTTGCAAATTTACACTGACTTTCACATTTTGGCAGGAGTTCACAAATCAGGTTGCCCCCCCCATGCCCACATCATAAGAATTAAAGTTCCTGTGGGAATAGTCGTTTTTCCCACCCCTCTGTTTATGTATCATCTCATTAGTATCAACTCTGCACCTGCAGGTGTGTGGATGTTAGGTCACTCACACAGATGGGCAAGTTTTAAACAGCTATTTTTTTTTAAGCTGAGCATTGAATGGGGTCAAATTGACCCCAAAGATAATAGGAGGGTTAAAAGAGTTTTTAAAGATGCTATGAGGAGTTTCTAAGTAATTACAAAAAAGTCTCACTTTTAGATTAGCATCAAAATAGGTTATCTATAAATGCTATTCATTAGCTTCGCAGTCAGGTTGGACAGGGCTGGACTGGCCTGGATACTCAACTTCAGGAACAAGACAATTAAAACTAGAGCATATTTATATTATTCAGACACGTCTTAGAACACCGGGCTGTAAGTAGGGATATATAGCTGGCTACAAAATTATGATACTAAGTTTTCCAAAAATTGTCACGTCTTTTGGTGCGTTCCAGTTGTAGCCAGAAGTAGGAATTTCCGAGTACCGAGTAGGAAACTGCAACTGGAATGTCCCCCGAAGTCTGAATTTCCTACTGGGAACTCAATGAACCGTCGCCACCCCCGAGTTGACAATTGAAGATGGATGCCCCCAGTGTGAACAGTTATTTAGCTCCTGTAATAATCAATTTATTTGCACTTCTGACTGGGGTGTGTCGCTCTAGATCAGCTGTATACATAGTATTGTTAGACTTATATTTACAAAAATGTTGCCATAGTGATAATCACATTCTTCATGTGATATTTGTGAACAACAACACAGGGCGTGCTAACAACAGCTAACAATAGCCTGGTAGATCGGCATGTTTTTTTCCGACTTCAACTGGAACGCCGATAAGTCGGAGGTGATGTCACTCCCAGTTCCGAGGTTACTGGAACGCAGCATTACGACAGTCACCGCGCGAGCTCATGGGTAGCAAAGTCTTAGTGTCGCCGGAAACAGATTCTCCTCATAGTGCCTTTAACAGACATTGTTGTCACTTGGTTAGTGTTTAATATGGTGATTTCATCTGCTAAAACTGTCTTGGATAATATGAACAGCTGTTGCAGTGATGTGCTGCAGGCTGAAGAAATCATCTGGAGAACTTATCAAACTTTTATGCTCTTGTAAGTCCTCCATGGCCCAACAGAAAAAGGACTGTGGATAAACTTTTGTCACAGACAAACACAGACTCCACCTCTGTCAGACTTCAGCTTAGCACAATCCTCACTCACTGTGTCGGCTCTGATAAAGACTTGTCACCACGGCAACACGCAGCTTATTCTCAGGAGGAGGAATGTTAACCAGTGACCCCGGTGTGTGTGTGTGAGTGTGCGAGTGTGGTATGAATTTTCAGCAGGGTTGGGAGAGCGGGTTAACAGAGTCAGTTAATTACAGAATGCAAATGATGTTGTCAGAACAGCCATTCAAAAAGTCTCTTCTCCTGCCTCCCTGCTCGCCTGTAGAGGCTGATTTAATAAGCCTCACTCTCACACCCCTGTAGGAAAAACCATCTGCATGAAACACTAAGTAATCTCTCAGCGATGAGTCCCGCTGTTCTAGCCATGACAACTTAATTCATGCTAAGTACAGTGGTCGTACATGGGAGATGGAGTTGAAGAGCACATTAGGCCATGTTCCTCCAAAGAGGGGCTGTGTGGAGGACTGGGTCACAGCAATCAATCTAGACCATATCCCCCCAAAAACCAGATGTTTGTAGTCTGAAGCTGACTGATGTTGAGATTCTCAGTAAATCTGATCAGTGCTTTATTGGTTCAGAAGCACTTCGCTGAACTTAATCTGTATGTGAGCTTTTGAACAGATGTCACGAAATACATTAAAACTCAGACATCTGCTCACTTGACGAGAAGGATCCACATTTATTTACTCAGAGAAGACAGACTGTAAACGTGTTACAGCAGTTTTTCTTGAGAAATGTGATGAAGGAGGCAAAAACTACCTCTCTGCACATTTCATAGGAATAAACACTAAGAACAAACAAAACAGCACAATGCAGACTGGTCGAATATCCATCCAACCATTATCTGTGCCACATATCCCTGCTGGGGTCATGGGGGGCTAAAGCCTATGCCAGCTGAGAGGTGGGTACACCCTGAACCGGTCGCCAGCCAACCACAGGGCTACATAGAGAGACAGACACTATTCACGCTCACACTCACCTTATGAGAATGTTTTGGTTTGGCATGTGTAGGGAGACCATGCAAACTCCACAGAGAAAGTCCGACTGTCCCAGGGTCTCAAAATCGTCAACTTTCTTGCTTTGAGGCACGTGCCACCCACTGGTCAAATATATGACACGCAAATTAAAATAGAAACACTTACCTGACAACTAAAACCAGATGTGCAGCTTTTCAATGCAATTACAGTTTCTAAAAGCTAACAAAAAAATACAAAAACAAATAATTGAGCAACTTTTGGGTTAACAAACTACAACAGGAGAGGATGTCATGGCAGAAAAAATCAAAGAGGTATTATTATAAAACCCTAGTAAGAAGGCACTCATGAGGATTCACTCTGTTTTTATCGGCTGCTTGACAGTGACATTTAGGGTCATATGTCTGAAAGTCACCAGTTGACATGGTAACTAACCAAACTGCTACATCTTTTGAGTGCAGAGAAAAACACTGTTAAAAATACATGTGTTCAGTGCTTATGGTGTATTTTTTAGTTAGCTGATCTGGTGATCCATTGATTTTGATGGGTATTTGATTAGTTTTTACTTCTAAAATTAGTCCTTGCACATCAACAGGCAGATCACTGTTGTGTACCTCAACAATCCACCTGCATCACTTGTGATATACAGTCGACTAGAAAGCACTCAGAGAGCACAAACTTCCGCCAATATAGCTCACAGGTTGTTGTTATTTCTATGAGCTGTGATGATAAAGTTACCATCATAATATGATTCCTTGACTCTAAAAACCCACATATAGCTCTCAGAATCATGTTTATGTCATTATTAGTTGAAAAAAAATAATGGTTTCAATGGCAATTACCTGGATCTCACCAAAATCGGATAATTTCTAAGTTGGGCAATTACCAGCATCTCCTGACAATTTTAGCAAAATATTTCCAGTACTTTTTTCATTCATTCATTCATTTTCTATACCCGGCTATCCCTTTCGGGGTTGCGGGGGGGGCTGGAGCCTATCCCAGCTGTCATCAGGCGAAAGGCGGGGTACACCCTGAACCGGTCGGCAGTCGATTGCAGGGCAACATAGAGAGACAGATAACCATTCACACTCACGCTCATACCTAAGGGCAATTTAGAGTTACCAATTAACCTAATGAGCATGTTTTTGGTCTGTGGGAGGAAGCCGGAGTACCCGGTGAGAACCCACGCATGCACGGGAAGAACATGCAAACTTCACACAGAAAGGCCCTCCCGACCCGGAATCGAACCGGGAACCTTCTTGCTGTGAGGCACGCGCTCTGAGGCACCAGCTGCGCCACCGTGCCGCCCTACTTTTTTCATAATCTTGCAAAACAAAACAAAACAAGACAAAACAAACAAACAAACAAACATACAGTCACTGGCAAAAACTTAACTGCCTTGGCACAGGTAAAAACATGTTCAACTAGAAAAGCACTCTGAGAGTACGCACATTATGGAATGAAAAATATCAATCTGCAAGATGAGTGCTGATTGTATCACTGTATCATCCAATACAGTGACCTAGTTGAGAAGGAAGTGAAGTTGAAGTTGTCCCGTAGCAGTTTGATGAAATCCACCATCAGTCCTGTCACTTGTCCCCGTGCCTGTGATTTTAGTGTACTGAAGTCCAGGAGCCTGCCAGTTGTTATGTCTGACTGGAACAACTCCAGTTTCCTGGTGAATGATTCCAGCTTTTCAACCATGTCCACAATGGTTTTGCCTCTCCCCTGTAGCTGAAGGTTAAGCTGGTTCAGATGGCCAAAAATATCAGTCAAAAATGCCACACTGGACATGGATATTTCATCTTGTAGGAGGCAAGGTGGTCGTCTGCAGCTATCTTGCTTGATCTCAGAAAGGCCTTGACCTCATCCAGTCATGCACAGAAGTGCTCCAGCGCTTTGCCCTTACTTGACCATCGCACATCGTTGTGGAGGAGCAGGTCATCGTAAGTGGCATCCTCTGACTCGGCCACAAGTTGTCGGAAAAGACGGTGTTGAGTGCTTGATGTACCCCTGATAAAAATGAATGATGCGCATCACCTTATCTTTAGCCTGGCGCACAGGACACTTTGGTGAATGAGGCAGTGCAAGCCGTGCATCCGGGGCGGGATCATCTTCAATCTTCTCACCGGGACCTCTGTGCTTTCCGGCCATGGCAGGTGCCCCGTCAGTCACGATGAGGTTGATTTTCTCAAATGATAATGAATGCAGCCTGAATAATTCCTCCAGTTCGGTAAATATGTCTCCAGTGGTGGTCCCCTCTAATGGAATTAAAGACAGCAACTCCTCTCTGAACATCTTCCCATCAAAATATCTCACATAGACACACATCTGGCTTACATCTGTGTTGTCGGTGCTCTCATCAATGGCCAGAGAAAAGTAATTGGCCTGACTCAGACCACTGAGAATAACTCTATGCACAGCATCCGACAGTGCATCTATGCGCCGGGTAGTGCACCTCGCAGAGAGAGACGCCTGTTCCACTGAGGCGATCACTCCATCCATAGACTTATCAGTAGCCAGCTCCTCCAAAACTGCCACCATCACCTCTTTAAAAACCTCTGCATCAGTGAATGGTCTGTTGTGCAGGGCGAGCACCCATGCTGCTTTCAGGGACGCACTTGTTGCTTTTTTGTTGTGCTGTGAGACCTCGTACCAGGATCTTGCTACAGTACGCAAAACTTGCTTTCAGGGCCACAAGTTTGCGCTTCCGTGCCTCTGTCTGGAGTGGATAGGACACTTCGAAGTTACCATGTTTCTTGGTGCTGTCGGATGTTATATTCTTTGCAAACAGCAACAACGTCGTTGCAGATTAGACAGACAGGCTTGGCATTTACAAAGTCAGGTAGGATGAATGCATACTTCTCTTTTCACTCCTCTTTGTGCATCCTTTCCTCAAAGTCAACTTTCCTTTTTAATGCTTTGGACGGAGACATGTTGTTTTGCTGTTGCTAACTAGCAATGTTTGCTAATGTCTCGGAGTACACTAAAAATAAAAACATGGTTAGGATGTAACGCGAGAATACGTTAGCCCAATCCTGAATATCTTTATTTATAAATCTTTATTACAAATGCGTTAGTTGGGCTCAAAGAAGTAATTATTTTCAAAATGTAAATTACTCAGATTTTTATTAAATGTGTGGGGGACAAATATAGTTGGCTATGGCACATTTATGATGACTTAAAAGACGGTCTGTGTAACAAGTCGCTGTTTAAAGACAGCAGCTTTATTATCACCAAGTTACTATTATAAGCAGTTTTATAACACAGCCGCAGTGGAGCTAAAGCAGTAATAACACACTAATAGTCAGAGAAAAAAAGTTAATTTATTTAAAACAAATTACTCTCTTAAATTACCCTACTACATTTTGGTATACACGTGATATAATAGTAGCTCATAGATAAGGGGAAAATGTTTAAAAAAAGAGGGAGAAAAAAAACATGTTCAGATTGATGTGATATTTTGGCCCACCATTCAGTTGCTCAGAAAAATTTTGGCCCAAGGCCAAACTTACCTGCCAACCCCTCTTCTGGGGAATGAAAACGCTTGAGATCATTACACCAAACAGAGATGCCACACACTTATGTTGCTGTACTGATGACCTGCATTTTAAACTTTGTTTTTTTAATCTAACACAATTTAGGAATCAAGTTACCAAGGTAATCAAAATGCAGAGAAACTGAATAAACTTACATTTGGAGACAATGATCTCTATTTTATTTTGTAGTATTTTACTTTGATATCACGACACCATTTCCTTCTGACATTGGAAGTGATCATGACGTCTGTTCCATCTGACGTTGGAGGTGTAGCGTCTCCAAGACCATCGGCTGAGAGTGGAGGTCTGCAGCTGGACTGTCTTGACGTAGTTAGTAGTGGGTCTTGTAACTTGTTGACTGAACAATTTTGCTGCTTCTTAGATGTTGGTGTTGTGTGCGCTGCGGTGCTTTCACTGGGCGATGTCACCAGCCTGTCAGTCGGAACAAAACCCTAGTACTTCAGGGTCGAGCTTTTCCATCTAACAAACTTTTCCTCCTCTCTGCTGTGTCGGTGAGCAGAACTGCATGTTCAGCTTTCAGTGCTGATTGGCGGTTTGGTTTGTCATGGCTCTGCGTGTAGAGATGGAGTAGAGGCAGCAGACGGAGCTATAAACAGCCACATTTATCTTCACATATATAGGCTACCAGCCTCAGAGGACCAAAGGGCCCAGTGGATTAATTTTAGTTTTGAAGGGAATGAGCAGCTACAGTCGGCTAAAATCTGTATGTGTGTGCCAGTCACTGCACAGCTGACTGCTTCTTCAACTTCAGTCAGTTCAACACAGGAATGGACACCAGACTTTTCCTGAATCCAGGCTCAGCACCGACAGTAAATCATCTAACTTGATGATGAAAATGTGAGTATTCAATGCTGTGTAGCATTTATTTTGCTCATTGCTATGAGACATCCATGTAGCTTCTCATTCATCCAGCTCACAGTTACCTTGAAGATAAAAAACAAAGCTACTGGACTGCGTTGGGTTTTGGGAAGGTGTTTTACTTCTTAGCTAAGAAGCTTCTTCAGTTCCAAATGACTGGATGACTAGTGAAGGAAGCAGATACTTGTACTACTAGAGAGGAAGACAACAACAATAGAAGGGGAGGAGTTAAGGAAAGGACTCATAGCTCCCCTTGTTGACAACACCTCTCACCACATCAGAAACTCACAGGATTTTGCACAGAAAACCAAGGGCATTACACTGGACCTAGAGGAAACCATGGTCTCTTTTAATGTCACATCAGTTTTCACCAGCAACCCGACCACAGAGGTAGTCCAAGCAGTAATAAAACAACTGTTACAGGACAGCACGCTGGAGGTCAGGACCAACCTCAACCCGGGACACACTGGATCTCTACCTCAGCACCACTTATTTCCAGGTCAGGGAATACTACTACAGACAGAAACATGTGTGGGCTCCCCTGTATATCTCATAGTAGCTAACCTATACATGGAAGAGGCAGAGAGAATGGCCCTACCCATATGGAAAAGACATTGTAGGATTTTACAAAATAACTGTATCACATATATGACACTTGTAAGTAATTTGCATGACAAGTAAAGAAAATACAAGATACATACAAAAGTTTTGTAAAATGAAAAATATACAATTTGCATACGTACAAGTACTATGTATGACAGCTTTTTCACATACAATATTCTTTGTAGATACCTGCTCTATCCTACATATACTATTTGGAATTAAAAGTTTTGCAAGAAACATAAAAACATAGGAGGTCCTATGTAAAATGGCACATAGATGAGATCTCTGATTCTGAATGATGATGAAAAAAAAAAAAAAACCTTTGTAAATAATTAGTTAATTCAATATTTACTACGGATGGATATCGAACACCAATTCCAGTTGAAAATCGTTAACAGCTCCATCAAATAATATCAAGAGTCTTTTTTGTTAATCAATTCTCTTATCAATTCTTCCCACTGGCAGGGTTCAGAAACATCTGAATTATGGCTTAATCTTTCACAAAAGGCGCCTACTGACAACCTTAAGTGAGTGGAAATACCAGCACCTTGCAGAAGAAGTTATCTATGCTGTGACATGTGTTTGAAATTGTTGACACTGAAAATCTACAGGCCAACATTTGCTCACAGGAAAAGTCTACAGAAATCAATGAGGGAATCATTGAAGAATTGATTGATTAGCAGGAACCTTAATAGCATTGGTATAAATAAAATTTCTCAATACAAAATGATAATTATGACAAAAGCTTTAAATTGTGACAGAAATGTAACTAATAATGACTCTAGCAGCACTATTTATCTCTTATAGTGACATTACCTGCAGTTGTGCCACTGACCCACTGGTTGCGCCACCTGACATTACAACTTATTTTCAGTTTAAACAGGCATCTGCCTAGGCAACTGTACAAGCATTAACCTTTGTCATTAAGTAACTATGTGTCATTTTAGATAAAATTGTTGTTTTAAGTTATAATTATATTTAAGTAGTATTACATTAGTTGTACCACCTGACGTGGAAATTGTATCAGCCTACCGATGAACTAAAAATATGAATTTTTATCAGTATCTGAGAGAGATCTACAAAAATTTTCACTTGGTCTCAGGTGTCAGTTGGGGTCCTCTAGATGATGCAATATCCTTTTTACTGTTATCTCATTTTCACTTCAAAATAAAAGTCTAATGTTACAGTTGCGCCATCCTGATATTTAGCAAACTGCAAATTGCGGGACAAAAGTTTTTGAGCTACCTCAACAGATTAAAGCTGCTATGAGGAGAATTTATTGCCGGCGTAATGCTGCGTTCCTGTAACCACGGAACTGGGAGTGACATCATCTCCCACTTATCGGCGTTCCAGTTGAAGTCAGAAAAAAACATGCCGATCTACCAGGCTATTGTTAGCTGTTGTTAGCACGCCCTGCGTTGTTGTATAAAGAATGTGATTATCACTATGGCAGCCTTTTTGTAAATATAAATCTAACAATACTATGTATACAGCTGATCTAGAGCGACACACCCCAGTCAGAAGTGCAAATGAATTGATTATTACAGGAGCTAAATAACTGTTCACACTGGGGGCATCCATCTTCCATTGTAAACTCGGGGGTGGCGAGGTTTCACTGAGTTCCCAGTAGGAAATTCAGACTTCGGGGGACGTTCCAGTTTTAGTTTCCCAACCCGGAACCCAGAACCCAGAAATTCCTACTTCTGACTACAACTTGAACGCACCGGAGACGTGTGTGTTTGTTTGTAATGGTAAATGCAGCATGGATCTTTGTCGAACTCTGCATTGCTTTACAAGTTCTTTTTCAACAACTTACAGGATGCAAAGCCACGAGGTAATGTATCTCTTTCTAGTTACGTAGCGGTAGTTTTTGATGTGTGACGACAAGCAAAGCGGGGAAAAGTTATTATCGTAGTTGTAGCCGGCTAAGTATCGCTACTTACACCCCGGCACTCTCAGACGTGTAATATAAATAATAAAATAATATAAATTTGCTGTAGTTTTAATTGTCTTGTTCCCCGAAGTTGAGTAT
This sequence comes from Scarus forsteni, assembly GCA_036419115.1. Lineage (NCBI taxonomy): Eukaryota > Metazoa > Chordata > Actinopteri > Labriformes > Labridae > Scarus > Scarus forsteni. The sequence continues at coordinate 59,584 of JAZDUH010000384.1, forward strand.
CCAGGCCAGTCCAGCCCTGTACGACCTGACCAGGAGGCTAAAGAATAGCATTTATAGATAACCTATTTTGATGCTATAAAACTCATCGATAAGTGTGTATTTCAATCAGGCATATATCTAAAAGTGAGACTTTTTTGTAATTACTTAAAAACTCCTCACAGTCTCTTTAAAAACTGATTTACTTGCAAGAAGTGTTTTATTTGAAATGTTTCAAAAATGAAATAATGCAACAGTATACATTTTTTTTAATTTAGCAACACTGACATGCTAATTTTATACTTTAATCAGTGTGTTCATTTGCTCGGATGGTTGTACCACCTGATTTTTTGGGGGGGGTTTGAGGTGCCCAAAAAGAAAAAAAAGGTATTGTATGAGTGTGCTGGAGATATATTAACATGAAATAGATTTTGTACTTTAAAGTAATACATGTGATGAATTCCTTCATTTATTCTGTAAGGAAATGTTGTGCTCGAACAGAAAAATATGCATGGCATGTCATTGACCCATATATACATATATATGTGTGTGTGTGTGTGTGTGTATGTATATATATATATATGTATATGTATGTATATATATACATATATATGTATATGTATGTATTTATATATATATAAATATATATATATATCTGTGTGTATGTGTGTGTATATATATATATATATATATATATATATATATATATATATATATATATATATATATATATATATATATATATATATATATATATATATATATATATCAATGCATTCTTGATTTGATCAGGTTATTAAATAAAAGACAAAACATGCCTTCCCTTCATGGATGCTGCCACTCAAAACCAGCTTGTGAGAGATTGGCACAAGGTTTAAAGAAGCAGGTCATGTCTGGCTTTCTGCAGCCAAACCACAAAGTACATAAAAGTACATGCTTGTCTCTACTGTCAGGGTTATTTCATTGACACAGTACAGTATTGGCCAATACTGAATTTAGAGGACTGGAAGACTGGCACACCATCAAAGTTAAAGTTGTCAAAGTAGTATTATAATATTTATAATAATTATTTTAGACAAATAGGATATTTTACATTTTGAGAACAAAAATATTCAGGTGGTACAGTGGCGCAGCTGGTAGAGCACGTGCCTCACAGCAAGAAGGTTCCAGGTTTGATTCCCGGGCTGGGAGGGCCTTTCTGTGCTCACGGTGTACCCTGCCTCTCGAATGCATATAGCTGGGATAGGCCCCCCAGAATAGGCTCCAGCCCCCCGCAACCCCAAAAGGGATAGCAGGGTATAGAAAAAATGATGAATAATATTCTTTTGGAAAACAATGGAAAATTTCATATAAATTAATTACAATTATTATACAAAAAATACATATGTAATGGATATTATTTTAATACTGTGACATAGTAAAAACATAACATATATGGACGATATGATGAAAGCATATCTTTCAATTAAGTTTTTTATATGTAACATATATAAAGTTGAATACAACATATTTAATTTTTATAAGTATGTTGTATGAAAACAATGCAAAAGTGGCCACTTTCATGAGTAAATCAGATAAGTCTTACACATATAAAATATAAATATTTAACATGCAGGCATAGAATAATTTTATAAGGTTTTTTATTTCTTTTCCGTATGGGTATCCTCTTCCCATGGAGCAACATCAAGCCACTGGTTCAGATATGTGAATGACACCTGGGTCAAAATCCTGGCACTTGAAGTAGAGGCCTTCACTGACCACATCAACACAGTGGACAGAAACAATAGGTTCACTTGTGAGGATGTCAAGGACAATGTCTTGGCCTTTTTAGATTCTTCAGTACACTTGAATGCAGACAGGTGTTTCTGCAATGAAGGATACCAGAGACCCAAACACACGATCAATATTTACTCTGGTTTCCACCATCCTCTGCAGCACAAGCTGGGTGTCAACAGAACCCTCGACTACCGAGCTGAGAGTGTTCCTACAAGGAAGGAAAAGGAACAGAAACACATTAGAGAAGCTCTGTCAACCTGTGGATACCTGAAGTTTGCCTTTTTGAAGATCAAGAAGAGAAAGGACGCAGAGAATGAAAGGGAAGAGAGACACAAGAACAGTTGCAGGTTCATTGGAAAAAACTTAAGACAATCTTTGGCAGACACCTGAATATCCCTGTTCACTTCAAGCCTGGAAACACACTAAGGCAGAAGATGGTCCATCCCAAGGGCAAAACACCAAGGCAAACAGAGCAATGTGGTGTATGCAGTCCAATGCAGTGACGAATGCTCAGACCTGTACACTGGGGAAACTAAACAACTGCTCATCGGCGGGATTATGTGGAGGCTGAGACGTATGAAGGCTGAGTTTGCAGCAACGAGAGAGGCGATGCTGCAAGCATGCGATGAGATCAAGAGAGCCGGAGGTCACAGAAAGATGGCTCGCGCACCCTTCAACAAAATCCGAGTGGGAGGCGGAAACGCCCGCATGGCTGAAAACTGCAGCAGGGCCCGGGACGACGGTGAAGAGGGGAGTGTCGAAGAGCCACACGTTTAACACGTTTGAAACCTGCAAAAAAAAAGAAAAGCAACGCGGACACACCACCCCAACATCACTAACCAGGACTAACAAAACAAAACAAAAACAAACAAAAAAAAAAAAATCAAGGAACCTTAAAAAACTCTCATGAATTATGCCTTACGTGGAACAAAGGATTGGACATTAAAGATCAAATATGGACACTAAAAGACAATCAAGAAGTATGTCATACTTCTGTACATGGAATAAAAATTTACAATAATCTGATGATATGTGAAAAAGAGGAGACTAAATATTGAGGAAATGGGGACGGGACTAGATAAGCTCTGCTTCTTCCGTCTTTCCTTTCAGATATGTACAATGTGATCATCTATTGACAATGTGTGATGTTGTATAAGTGAACTGACATGACCGAAATAAAATCAATTCAAAATACAAATTAACTAACTGGCAGTTGCCATGTTTAATTTTTGTGAACATTTTTTCTCCAACTGAATGTAATCATTCTGTGGGGGGAAACTGGAGCACCCAGAGAAAACCCGAGATGAAAGTATGTTGCATTAAAACCTCAATGTGACTCAAGGTTCATGGTAAAGATGAAGATACCCATGCCATGGACACTGATCAACCTGGAAATGCAAGCTGGTTCTTTTTTCTGCATTCAAACAAATACACAGCTTTTGCTGATAGAGTCTCGTCCGCCAGAGTTCCCTTAAAATGTCTGCCTTAATTGTTACAGTCCTTGTGTGCTGTGTATAGGGGGGTTTCTTACAAACTGGCTTGTTTTCTCATAAAAGTAGACTATCCCATGCCTCTGTATTTCACTGTCCATGCCCCTTGGTATGACGGACTTGTTCTGCCCATCAGCCTTGATGATGGTAAAGCCATTAAACATGTAGGTCCAAAGGTGCCCACAGTGTGCCTCAGTACCATACTGACAAATGATGGAGGACAGCCTGTACAACTGATATGCTCCCTCACCTGCAGGAATAGTTAAAAACTCAGAATGAAGCACAGGCGATCTTAGTTCTGTCCCATCATCTGCTGATCGAGGCAGGAAAAGGGTGATAATATCCGGGCTGTTCCAGGTTTTTTCTGTCTCCATGGGGGAGTGACACTTGGGACAGATCTTTACGTTTTCTGCTTCATTCAACACAGATGTGAGAAGAGCAAAGGTCGACTTACACTTACCTGGGGTTGGTAAAGTAAAAATCTGGCCTGGACTTGAAATAGTTGCCTCTGTGCTAAATTCACAGTCTATACAGCACTCTGTTTTGCTGACATTGATAGTAGAGTGTACCCCTTGATTTTTTAACCACAACAGGAAGGAGTCTATTAAATCAACTGGATGATTGTGCTTGTATCCAAAACTCCTCTGCAGGTTGTGGAAAGTTTCTAATAACAGCTCTGCAAATTTTGGTTTCTCTAACAAGATTCTCATGTCAGTTTGAGGTACACTCCCTAAATTCTTCATCACAATACCCAGATTTTGCACAGCATGGAATATTGCATCTATCCAACAGGTGTTAAATCCATTTAAGAAGCAGCAGTTGCTGGTGCACAGGTCGTTAAACAGATGTGAAGGCCCCGGTGTTGCGTTGCCGTCTTCAGCAATGATCTCTGTTGTTGTACTGCAGTCATCTTGCGGGTCGGTCTCAGGGCCCATAGTAGGGGAAAGTTCCAGAATATCGGCGTCCTCCTTGACTGTATCTGTCTCTTCTGCAGTAAATGTGTCCAAGACTGTCCTTATCGTTTTAGTGACTGCGTAGCCACCAGTAAATCCAAATGCAAAGAAGGACATGGTGTTGTAAGGGTTGTCTCAGTAGAAGTAAATATCTCTCTTCTAATGTGATGATGATTTAGAAAGCAGTGGCTATTAATAACGGAAAGAGTGCTTTGATGACATGGTTACCATGACAACAACTGTCAGAGGAAACAACCAGAGCCAATCAGAGGATTGTTGCATTTTTCAAAATGCAGTCTTGCGTACCTGTAAAATTATGCTATGAATCACAAAGTTAAATCTATTCAAAGCATTATGGTTATTCATGTAGTTTTCAAAATTTGGCAAATATTAATTTTTAATTGTTATGCAGAATGATTTGATGTGATTTGAATTGATGAAATTTGATGTTATATTAAAACAACGCATTATAAACATGACATTTTTAGATTGAGTTTGTCTTAATAAATCTTAATAAGATGTATTTTATAACTTAACTTGAAGGTTCCATGTTTTTCTTCCTTTCTGCAATTTAACATGCATCTTTGATATCTTCATGACACGTTAGTAGCATACTGTGGTTTAAAAAGCCTTTGAAAATGGAAAAAATCCAAGGCTTTGTATTATTTTAACTAGTTGAATACTTATGCATTTATTCTTATATTCCACTAAAGAGAAAGAAAACGATGGCTTACACGATTTCTTACAAATGTTCTGTTATTTCAAGATTAACCTCACAGGTCTAATGCAAAAGTGTATTCATAAAGGATACAAGTTGTACCACGAAGCAGATGAGTGACCACATTAAAACTAATAGTTTGTTTGAAATTAATGAGCTGTCATTATTTAACTTACATTGTCAATTTGTATCAGTATACAGATATATATATATATATTAAGGATCGAGGGATATGCATTTTTTAGGGCCGATGCCGATACCGATTTTTTCCCATCACCCTTAGCCGATGACCGATTATGGACTGCAGATTTTCTTGGGCTGATATATGTGGCCGATTCTGCTTTTGCTCCCTCTATTTACATTTAAAAAATGACACAATGATAACAAATATTACAGGTTTCAACTTTAAACATTTATTATAGTAACAATTTAACCAATGTCAGCATAGTGGAGCAGTTCTACTGTTTGTTATGTGTTCAATGTGGATTTTAATGTTTCCTATGAATTGACAGTCAGTGAATGGACCAGGAAGGCGGGGCGAGCGGGTCAGAGTTCAGAAGGGGAGAAAGTGTGTGTGTTTGAGCGAGGAGGGAGACAGACGATAGCAGGAGGTGTAGAGATTACTACTCACTGTTTTGTTCGTGAATTAAAATTGTACAATAGTAGTTGGTGTGGTCACAGCCCACAGTGACTGTTAAATAAAAGCAGGTATTCGCAAGCTGCAGGTGGTTGTTCTCCCGCAGTATACGGCGAACTGTAGCGGCATATTTTGCACACGGTTGTTGTTTTGTCCGCAATCTTCTCACCGTTCTCTCGTCTTTTACATGGGAAGCCAATAGGTCCACGCAAACGATTCATTTGACAAAGGAGCGTCAGCCAATTCCTCCACTTCGTCCTCCTCTATATTGCAGCAAGTGTTTTGCTACGGGAGGCGAGGGGGGTTTATTTAAATCCTTTTATTTGGCGTCTTTGATTTTTATTTTGTCATTTTTGATTTCACGAAATTTCGTGGCACGAAATTCGTTTCACTAATATTCAATGTACAAAACATTCTCTCATAGTTTAATCACAGTTTAATTAAGTTTTATCCCCAATCAATATGATGGCTGCTCCTCCCCAGTGAGACACACACACACACACAGTCAGCGTCAGCTGAGTTGACACTGACTGAAAAACTCTGCCATCACTGGGTTGATAAAGGCAGCAAAACGGCTCTGAACATGTTTTCACAAAACACTGACACAATTTAGTACTACATATAAAACATTTCTCTCATCGTTAAAGTTCTTCTAGTGCATGCTAAAGACCTCCCTGATAGCAGACATAGCCGCTCCACTCCGCTTTGACGGAGAGAGCACACACACAAACAAGCACGCATTTAACCTCATCCCGGTGTTCGCCGAGTTGAACTCCTCCAAACACCATGGAACAGAATTGACAGCGCTGCCATTAATAATTAATCCTTAAACCGGTGTTCGTAACAGCTGTACATTAGCCTACAACTACGTCAACAGTTCACTAAATACTATGCTAAGTAGTTTTAAAACGAAGCATTCAGCAGCATTCACATTTTTCTGACCCACAACCTTAACTATATTTGCAAGCACGTGCATTATATGCACTTGGCTTTCATGTTTCCTATTTCAAAGTGGGAGACAATATTTCAACTAAGTTTAACTGAGGCTAATTTAAAGTTTAAAACTTACCGTTTCAGTAGCTTCTGCTGCTGTCACCACTCTGGCAGTGGGGGGCGGGTGACGTGCCTGCATGTGCTACATGGTCTTCCGGTGTAGGTACCAGATCTGCCCGGGCTGCCAGATCGGCTCGGGGCCTGCGCCTAAATGACATAGAAGATTGTGATTGGTTCAGAGTAGTTTTAGAATAGTATTATTTCAGTGAGATATTATGTTTGTGTGACGGCGTATTAGGGCCACTTAAAAGAAAAAAAACAGTTCAAGAATAAACATCACATGCACAATACAGTATTAAGAATAAGGAGAAGCAGAAAATTTAAGGTACTACAGAGGAAAAATACAAAACATGACGGTAAAATGCAAGACTTGTCTGTAATTTACACAAATAATGCCACAGACAGACGTAACACCACCGTGCGACCGTTACGAACCCTTAACGGAAAAACAACCACAACTGACCTTTTTACAATTTTACAACTTATTACGTGTTGAAAATGTAAAGATAACAAGCAGTGGCTCATATATTTATTTTCGTGTACTCCCGTTGTTGAAGCCTCGCTTCCGCCGCATTGCATTGTGGGTAACAGTTGGCGAAGCAGACTTGTCTGATGCATATTGTGAATTTTTTCCCGAATCAGTACGCACTTCTAGTATAGTATGTGAATTCGAAAATGGCCAGAGGTTCGAGGTGAATTAAACAAACACAGAAATAAAGTAAACCGTGACAGTCTTTTAACCTATCACAGCGTCACAGCGTGACGTCATTGATAGGCGCAGGGCCCCGAGCTGATCTGGCAGCCCGAGCAGATCTGGTACCATGGATGTATTATGAGAACTGGATACCAGACCGCCCCTCGGCGGCACGCCGATTTTTCCCAGTGGCCACTCGTGGTATTGCAACGAAAAATCCCCATTGGGCCCAAAAAGCATTTTTCCCATAGGCGGCAATAGTAAAAGAGACGGCTGTAAAACTGTTGACAGGACATCTTCAGCCATAAACACGGTCAATAACTGATCTTTGTATTTTATATTTTTAAGACTTGGACTTTTGATCGGTCAAAAAGTGTTCAAAAGGCCAGAAAAGCCAGAGGAAAGTCGCTATCTCTCTGATGACGTCACAGCTGCACACACGCACTCTCAAAGCGCGGTCATGCTGTGTCTCGGGAGCGAGGACGCCAGCTAACTTTCTTCAGGCTGTATGGAGCAAAATTGTTCTGAAAGTTGGGAAAACGACTAAACGGTGAGTTTCTTTTTGACATAGAGTGACTTAACACATGTATTCTCTCAGTGTTAACTATCACTCACTTGATAGTTGTGGTTTGTAAACGTATTTAGACTTTATATTTCAATTAAATCCACGTCCACGTATCTTGACTGTACTTACATTAGACTGCTGTGTATTGGATAATATACAATGAAATAAAGAATAAGGTAAGATACATTTTACTAACACGATGGTCGTACATTCCAAGTATATTCAGTTGAAAGAAAGTTTAAAAAACGTGCCCGAATAACTGTAGCTAATGTGTAGAATATGTGTCAGGGGATCACGCAGTTGTGTTTGGTAGATGGATCTTTATTCGGAATAAATGTAAATGTATTAATTGTTTTATAAATAATACATTCAGATAATGTAAGTTTTAGACTGTAAAAATATTAATAAAAAGAGACTTTATAAAACGAAAAACTTTACTTGAATAAATTGATAAAGTACAATAAAGATCAATAACAACACAATTGTCATGTTCCAGTTGATTAAATAAGATTTTAATTTTTAATTTAAGATTTTTCTCTCAACAGAGATTGGAGGTAAAGGAGCATCATTCCAGGGAAAAGAGGTTGAATGTGTCCTGCAGCTGTGGAGGATGGTTTAATAAACAAGTTTCATTAATGACAGTATGGTGGTCATTCTGATTTATCTAATGTATTTGTCATATTTTATGTATCACTCATGTATTACACCATTAACTCTATTCAAATAAGATAATCTTAATAAAATACAAACTTTTTTGGCCTACCTAGAAGATTGGCATTTTTTTCTGAGAATAATTCATTAAAATTAACGTGAATAACATTTTTTAAGTAAGACTCAAAAACATTTTTTAAACATTTCATTATATTGTGTTTTTATTTTGATTTCTTACATTTTTTATGCCATTCATATTTTATAGAAAATAAAATATAACAAATACAACCCTTACCCCATAACATTATATATAAAATATAACTGTTTCAGATAACATTATATCTTAAAAATTTAAGGCTGGGAACATACATGGAACAGGTTTTCATATAACATGAGTATTTAACCACTTAAAAGTGAACATCTTAACTGAAGTTATCATTAGAAATTGACAAATCAAACCAAACTAACCATTTATATGAGTGTGTGTGGCTTAGAGGTCTTGGATAATTTACTCCTAATGTTATTAATGATAATTATGTATTTGTTTATTTCATAACCTATATTTTAGTTCACATTAGTTCACTTTTAGTTCAGTAGTTCCATCACACTGTTCACTCCCAGCGCTGTCTGTGTTTGAATAAAGTACATTTTTTAGAACTTTTATTACAAATTTAGTATTTTGATTTATTCAGATAAAATATGAGTGATATTCCTGAAACATCACTATCGTTGACAGTTTTACTGACATACACTGTTGTCGACATATTTTTAGTGTTTCATGACAGTGACACCATTTTGAATCCCAGACAGAAAATAGACACCAGGACAATATGGCCTCATAATAAATACATAACTAAATACATAAATATAATTGTGACCCACATACAGTATTCATTAGAACAAGCAATTTGATTATTCAAGAAATTAAAAGAAAATACCTCTTGTGTACCAATTTGATTCTTCTCATAAAAGTTTAATAAAATTGATAAATCTTAATATTGTTTTTTACTTTTACTGCTTCAAATCTTTTCCACATCTTCCTACTTAACCACAGATATATAGTTTTTAAATGTTTTTTCTGTATATAATGTTTTTATCTTTTTGCCATAAGCTCTCTGATGATCAAGAAAACACAGACAGAGCCAATTTGACCTCTGATGACTTGAACTTTGCCTCAAGGGTTAACAAAGTAGATAAAAACCTATAAAGAAACAGAACATTATTAGAGAAGCCAGTCTTAATCTGGGTCTCATCCCCGGGATCCATCCATGGTTCATCTAAAGACTATCAGATTGCCTATCAGCAAAATAAAAGAGAAAATGAATGGGTAGCACAAGGACTTTATGCATTAAGAACAGTATGACACTTACAGCGAAAGCCTCATTAATATGTCCATGAAAAAAGGTAATACCTTTGAATCATCATTGAAACTTGATCTGATAAGCAGTCATCTCTCAAATATGGGATTAATAAAATGAACAAATTACTCTGATTTATTTGGCTGATGGACTGCTAAAGTCCCGACAGTTTTTCTGTTGTTTAATCCCATGGTTTTAGAATACAGTCAGCTATAGTAAGTCATCAAATAAAAATCACTCGTCTTAACCTCTTATGATGAAGACTTATTACGTATGTAATGTCATCATATTGCATCATTGTCGGATCATGTGCCTTAAAACTCATTATTTGAGTTTGTACACCTCTCATACTGTAAATTTCACCCGCGGTAGATTTTTATCGTGCGTCATTTCATTAAGACCGCGCTTCGCTCGTTCCCATTGACGTGAAGCATTATGGGAGATGACTTTACTGCGCCTGCTCTATGGGCCCAATGATCAGGAAGTAAACCCGGAAGCCAGAAACTTTTTCGGCGTATGCGCTGGGTGAGCAACTCCCATAGAAATGAACGGGCGCCATGTTTCCGTCCGGCATCCAGTTAAAATAATACATCCATGTCTGGTACCTACACCGGCAACATGGAGCTGCCCGTGGATGCCCGTCTGTAAATCAGGCCGCAGAATAAAACATCGGCCGATTTATGTATATATATATATATATATATATATATATATATATATATATATATATGTGTGTGTGTGTGTGTGTGTATATATATATATGTATGTATGTTATATATATACACATATATATACACACATATATATATATACATACATTTATATATATATATGTATGTATGTATATATATATATATATATATATATAGATATAGATATATATATAGATATATATAGATATAGATATGTACATACTAAAGTTAAGTTACAGAATACACATTCTTCTTGAAACATTTGAACAACTTTTCCAACTCAGAAGGACTACACAGGCCTCTTCTTTCTATGTCTGAAAATTTTAAAACAAAACAAGTCAGTTATTTTCAAAATTTCCAATGCTGATGTCATAAACACGACATTTATTAATGTTACAGTGTCAATACATGCTTACTAATCAAGAACGAAAGTAAAGCCAGTTAGTTTAAAATCCACATTTCAGTCTCGCTTTTCTATGATTTGCTTTCATTGGTGATGTCCTCCTTTATATCCACTTTGGCTCAAACAGCGATCTGACTCTGATGTACCTTGACCTTGGAGTTCACCTCTAATCTCTTTGGAAGTTGTTCTGGGCTCTTTGGTTACCATTTGTATTATCTGTACTGTCAATTTGTCATCAATTTCCCTCCGTCCAGGGAGGTTGGTTACAGTCCCATGGACATTAAACTAATGAATAATCTGTGCAGCTGTAGTCACAGGAACATCAAGCTGCTTGGAGATGGTCTTATAGACTTTACCTTTAACATGCCTGTCTATAATTTTCTTTCTAATCTCCTGAGACAGCTCTCTCCTTAGCTTTCTGTGGTCAATGTTCAGTGTGGTACACACCATGACACCAAACACCACAGTCGCTACTTTTCAGCCTTTAAATAGGCAGACTGACTGATTACAAGCTTGAAGACCCCTGTGAAGCTAATTACAGGACACACCTTAGTTTAACATGTCCATATGGACAAATCAATTTCAATCTTTTCTAGGGATGCCATCATTTTTGTCCAGGCCACTTTCATTAGTTTGTTTTACCAAATGATTCTGCTAAACCACAATTCAAAAGCAGTGTCTGATTTTCAATAGTTAATTTTCAGTACATTTTTATTTATTATTACTTTTGTCAGCTTTAAGTTATTTGAGTGACCATTGTGGGTTTTTCTCTCTTTAGCTGAAGGATACCAACAATTTTGCCCATGTGTGTAAATAAAGCAGCTGGTGTAAGTGGCCTCTGTGAGCCTCATTTCACTGCATGTATAAATGCATAAACCCGTTATCACACAGACATGAGGGAGAAGTGGGTATGCTCTAATGAGGCTCAAAGACAGGGTGGGTAATCTGAGTTAGATACACTTTTTGTTACACTGGTTAAAATGATTGTCATGTCCTGATGGCAACCAATGCATGATGTGGTCTTATAATGGCCCTTTTCCACTAGCACGCCTTGGCCCTACTCTACTCGGCTCTACTCGATTTGCAGCGTGTTTCCCCTAGCCTGGTACCTCCTAAAACAAACTAGTTTTAGTACCTACTCCGCTCTGGTTCCAAGCGAGCTGAGTCGATACTAAAAGATGATGTCACCGACTGCAGGCTACTGATTGGTCAGACAATGTCATCATCAACAAGTCATGAGCGCGAGGACCTAGCATGCTAGCACTAGCTACCATTAGCTTACCCTCATACATCTTTTCTTTGCAGCTCGATTGCTCTCGTGTTCGGCTTCATTCTGTTGTATAGCTTTCAAAACTCTCCTGTGCCTCTTGCCACCTGCAGCCTTCTTCTGCTTTCCTCTTTTACTCAGTTTGTGACAAAAAGCCACAGATTATTGTGTCGCGCTCAAAATGACGTCACTGCAGTGCCGTTCAGCTGTTTACAGTGACACTGCACCAGGGCAGGTGACTGGGGCAATGGAGAAGCAGCACAAAGCGAGTAGAGTAGAGTAGGGCTAATGGAAAAGGGACATAAGAGAGTGAAAATTAGCCACCATCTACAGCAGGAGTAAACCAGGGAAAACACAACTAATCATGTGATCCAGACCCAAATTATTTAACCAATCAGTCCTGTACTACCGTTCTGCCCAGCTCTTGTGCGTCCATGTTGCCGGCGTGTGCAGACCCTGGTTCAAGATGGAGGCAGAGAACACAGTTGTGAGTACTTACTAACTTGCCATTTTTTTAAAAACTTATTGCTGAGTTAGACATGACTTGCTGTAGTACCAAACAAAGCAATGTGCAAAGGACCAGTTTTGAGTTGAATCAGTCCCACAGTCCTGAATCAGCGAGGGTGTTGTTTTGGTGGAGCTCCTGGGAGGGTGGGGGGGAGGGGCTAGAGAGAGTCATGAGGAGAAGCTACATTCAAATTCATACTAGTTTTCTGTGATTACCAACCCTGCCTTTAAGAAGGCTGATTTCTGACAGATTTTATATGATGCTAAACATAATATGATGATAATGCTGTTTGAGGGAGACATTTAAAACTTATTTTACAGCTGACATCAGCAAATCTGCTTTCATTCACAGACACATTCTTTTTAGAAGAAGTCCCTGCTTATCACTTGTTCTAATTTTGGTCTGAAGTATAATCAATCAAATGACGCGAGCCTTCTGAACATTCATCTCAGAGCGAGGCAGCTGGCCCTCCAGCTCCAACATGCTAAAGCTCCTCTCCTCACCTCTACTATCAGCAGCGAGCTCCGGAGAGTTTACTACAAAAACAGAGATAATGTTGCAAGAGCGAGGTTGGAGGCTTTAAACCCCCCACCATCAACCACCCGCCCCGCATGTTATCTTAATTGTAGAAGACAGGCAGCCTGAAACTACGGGAGAATCAAAAGATATCAACACGTTCAATTTAAACCACGAGACCATGCAGGCAAATAGGAATTCCTAATTACTTATGCTAATACGGCGATGACAGAGCAGCAAAGGAGCTGCGAAGGAAAGGATGGTGGGATGGCTGCGTTTGGTGTATCACTCAGGCTGTGCTCTAATTAAAAACAGAATTAATCTTTTGGACGTTCAGGCTGGAGAAGAGGCAGACCTCTCTCTCGCAGCGAGTCCCTAGTGAGGAGCAGAAGCCACTGAGAGGTAATTACTGTTATCTGCTCGCTGTTTTATTAACATGTGTCCTCAAAGAATGGAGGAGCTTAACTCGGCCCCTGCACTGACTGATGCCACACTCGATAGACCGGCACAGAAAATGATTACAAAATGGGGAAGAAAAGGGGCCGTATTTCTCTCATGATCCAAAAAATGTGCCTCCTCTTTCTTTACTCTACACTGCCTCCACTTTGAATTCCCCCAGGGAGCGATACTTCCTCAGATATATGGATGGCGTGAGAGGGAAGAGCAGAGATAGGAGCTCGAGGAAGGAAGAAGAGATTGGAGCGAGGAGATATGGGAGAGAAACAGACAAGGGGAGAGGAGGAGGTCCAGAGTAGAGAGGAGAGATAGATCAACAAAAAGGCTTTGCTGCCTTACAGCGGTGAGCAGAACGAGAGGAGAGGCCGCGGAAAGCACACATGCCAGCAGCCGGTAATTACACGCCAATCATCTGCCCACAGGCCAGTGCAGGGATTAACTAAGCGCAGAAATGGTGGGAGAAATTCAATTAAAAAACAAATTAATAAGTAGGCAGTTTTTCCTCTGGCTGCGGGGACCTGCCAGGGGGCGGGATCAGGCCCACACGTCCGCTCAGCCATCGGTAGGGACGGGATTACAGCCGTTAAAACTGAGGACATATACAGGGAGCACAATGATCCATTTTATGGCACTACAATGTAAGGAGTACATGCACAAAACCATCTGAGGGAGTCAGTAAAAGCCAACGTGTGTGTTCTACAGATGTATAGCATAAAGTTAGTTATTTAGTTAGTGGTTTATTCCACTCATATATCTGAAAGAAAATATCTTCATACAAGCATATAAGCATGTAATTGAATGAAACGGAACAGAATGAAGAAAAATCTTATATTATCTGCCCCTTTTAGGCACTTTAAAAAATATTTCAAAAACAACAAAACAACAACATAATGATCAACATAATTCGCAACAACAATAATACTAAAACTAGAAAAGCACTCGGAGATCGCAGACCTCTGCCAGCACTACAGTCCTCTCCCAGAATTGTGTTTTCACCATAAATAATAGTCCTACCTTTATTTCATCTAAATATTTAGATTCCTTGACCATGAAAACATACCATTAGCAATTGTTTTTTTATAATGATATCTATTTTAGTCCAGTAGTTATTCAAGGAAATTGCATTTTTCGTCATGGCGGATCCAGACGGTGATCCAGATCAACACCAAAATTGAATCAGTTCTTCCTTTTCCCATGCTGAACATTTCCTGAAAATTTCATCAAAATCCATCCGTAGCTTTTTGAGCTATTTTGTTCACAGACAGACATACAGACAAACTCTCCCGAAAACATAACCTCCTTGGCGGAGGTAATAAAACAGCCGTCATCAACACTGCTGGTCTCAACTTCTTTTTGATACTCAAGGACAACAACAACAAGCAACAACCATAAAAATAATACTAATAATAATAATGTTTGAGAGATTTCATCAATTACAAAAATGAAAATTGTACCTACTCAACATACTGCCCTTTAATGTTCTTTTACGTGTAAATTTTGATATGGATTGTTCAATGTCTTTGGTTAGATTATTCCATAAATTAACCCCTTTAACATAAACACAACAATCCATCATTTTTGTCCTACATTTTGTTTTCAAAAAAATCTCTATTCCTCTTAATTTATAATTACTTTCTCTTTTTTCAAATCTTTTCTGAAGATTAACGGGTAACAATCTTTTATGTGCTTTAAACATAAATTGCAGGATACAATAATCTACTAAATCATAAAATTTGAACACTTTTAAATAAAGAAATAAGGAGTTTCCAAGTCTGCTTATTATGAGCGTTTTCTGTTTTTTAAAGTCACTTGTAAATATCAGCAGTCGAGTGTTGAATTTTTTGGGAGGTTGGGTGGGGCGTCTGATTTATGTAGTCATCCACTGGAGCTATGGACTGTCTTTGGCTAACATTTACTTTAATGAAAAGTAATACAGGGAGAAAAAACTTTCTCAAGAGTTAAAAGAAAAGAAGGCACTTGTTTCTTCACAGACCTGGTTGCTTTGTTTCACTTGTAAAACCTGGCATCACTGGTCCACAACATTTTGTTTCCTATGGTTTGCCTCCAACGCAAAATTGATATTAACCATAGACTGTAAAAACGATGGACGTCATGTCGCTGGGCTTGAATTGAAGCCGCCACAAACCATTGAATAGTAGAAGGCGGAGCCACGCTATCCAGCTCTTATAATACATCCATGATATTAACCATTGTAGCTGAACCACCTGGAACCCTCGGCATTGACTGTCATGACTGCATATTTTTGTCACACAAAAGTATTAAAGATACTATGAGGAGTTTCTGAGTAATTACAAAAAAGTCTCACTTTTAGATATATGCCTGATCCAAATACACACTTTAAGATGAGTTTTATAGCATCAAAATAGGTTATCTATAAATGCTATTCCTTAGCTTCGTGTCAGGTCGGACAGGGCTGGACTGGCCTGGATACTCAACTTCAGGAACAAGACAATTAAAATTAGAGCAAATTTATATTATTCAGACACGTCTTAGAGCACCGGGCTGTAAGTAGCGATATATAGCTGGCTACAACTACGATATTAAGTTTTCCAAAAATTGCTTGTTATCACACATCAAAAACTACCGCTACATAACTAGAAAGAGATACATTACCTTGTCGCTTTGCATCCTGTAAGTTGTTGAAAAAAGAAGTTGTAAAGCAATGAAGAGTTCTGAGGAAGGTCTAAGCTGCATTTATCACAACAAACACATGATTGGCTTCAGTCACATCTTTGGTGCGTTCCAGTTGTAATCAGAAGTAGGAATTTCCAAGTTCCGAGTAGGAAACTGCAACTGGAGCGTCCCCCGAAGTCGGAATTTCCTACTGGGTACTCGGTGAAACCTCACCACCCCCGAGTTGACAATCAGAGATGGATGCCCCCAGTGTGAACAGTTATTTAGCTCCTGTAATAATCAATTTATTTGCACTTCTCATTCAGATCAGCTGTATACATCGTATTGTTAGACTTATATTTACAAAATTGCTGCCATAGTGATAATCACATTCTTCATGTGATATTTGTGAACAACAACGCAGGGCGTGCTAAAAACAGTTAACAATAGTCTGGTAGATCGGCATGTTTTTTTCTGACTTCAACTGGAACGCCGATAAGTCGGAGTTGATGTCACTCCCAGTTCCGAGGCTACTGGAATGCCGCATTATGACAGTCGCCATGCATGCTCATGGGTCGCAGAGTCTTGATGTCGACGGAAATAAATTCTCCTCATAGCACCTTTTATGTACAATCACAACAACAACAATTTTGGCAACCTGAGCAACGACCTTCTATGCAGAGTCAATGTACAGCTGTGATTGGGCGGGGCCAACCCTCACACGATGTGACAGAAGTTCAGTAACAGATGGACGTGAACTCCTCAGACAGCAGCTGACACGTCCTGCTCCTGCTGAGGACTTTACTCAAACTATTTTATTTCTTATAAATGCAGAGGGGGACGCTCTGCAAATCATTGCAGTTATCATTATCCATGCATATTAATTAACACAATTAAATATACAAAACATCATTAAAATCAGATCAAAACATTCTTGCTGAAGTAAGAGCTGTAGTTCAAAGAAGAGGAGATCACCATTCATGTTTTGTTATGACTTGTCATTACTTTGAAGGCATTTGCTTTATTTTCAATCAGAAAGTCCTGTAAAATATTTTAATTCATAAATCTTAAAGCAAATATGACCTGTAGTATGAATAACATACGATCCTTTGTATTTGCTGTGATTTTGAAGACTTTACTTCTCAGTATGGGGAAGTTATTCAATTTTCTTTCACACTATTCCTCTGATATGGTAATTTGCCGATGATCCCTGAGCCGCCGAGCCATCAGCGGGAGCATATTGACGGCTCGTTTGAAGGAAAAGAAGTTTATAATTATTCTACATTACAGTGATCAAAAAGAGGGGTCCGGTTTGGAACGTCGTTCTTTTGTAGATGACTTATTGAGCCGCAAAGTCCGAATCTGTGAATATCTTTCTAAATATAGCCAAGCAGATGTTTCCTAGTTTGTGATGACTTTATTCTCGTAACTTTTCAACTTTATTCTCGTAAATTTATGAGATTATTCTCGTAATTTTACGACCTCATTCTCTTAATTTATGAGATTATTCTCGTAACTTTACGACTCTATTTTCGTAACCTTCCTCTTTTTTTAGTTTTCAACGTGGCCCTAATCCTCCGTCGTAACCCAGTACCCTCTCTCTCTCTTATTTAATGCCTGAAGAAGCAAAATCAACTAAAACTCTTTATTTTAGGAAACAAAATTTCTGATCATCTCAATATATTAAATGTGCTATGAGGAGAATCTATTACTGGCGAAATAAAGACTCTGCTACCCATGATCATGCGTGCGGACTGTTGGAATGCTGCGTTCCGGTAACCTCGGAAATGGGAGTGACATCATCTCCCACTTATTGGCGTTCCAGTTGAAAAAAACATGCCGATCTACCAGGCTATTATTAGCTGTTGTTAGCATGCCCTGTGTTGTTGTATGAAGAATGTGATTATCACTATGAAAGAATTTTTGTAAATATAAGTCTAACAATACTATGTATATAGCTGATCTAGAGCGACACACCCCAGTCAGAAGTGCAAATAAATTGATTATTACAGGAGCTAAATAACTGTTCACACTGGGGGCATCCATCTTCGATTGTCAACTTGGGGATGGCGAGTTCGCAGTAGGAAATTCCGACTTCGGGGAACGTTCCAGTTGCGTTTTCCTACTCGGAACCCAGAAATTCCTACTTCTGACTACAACTGGAACGCACCAAAGACGTGACTGAAGCCAATCATGTGCTTGTTGTGGTAAATGCATCTCAGACCTTCCTCAGAACTCTTCATTGCTTTACAACTTCTTTTTTCAACAACTTACAGGATGCAAAGCGATGAGGTAACGTATCTCTTTCTAGTTACGTAGCGGTAGTTTTTGATGTGTGACAACAAGCAGTTTTTGGAAAACTCATCATCGTAGTTGTAGCAGGCTATATATCGCTACTTACAGCCCGGTGCTCCAAGACGTGTAATATAAATAATAAAATAATATAAATTTGCTCTAGTTTTAATTGTCTTGTTCCTGAAGTTGAGTATCCAGGCCAGTCCTGCTCTGTCCAACCCGACAAGAAGGCTAAGGAATAGCATTTATAGATAATCTACTTTGATGCTATAAAACTCATCTTAAAGTGTGTATTTGGATCAGGCATATATCTAAAAGTGAGACTTTTTTGTAATTGCTTAGAAACTCCTCACAGTCTCTTTAAAATCTGATTATTTTCTGACCATAAAGTGACTTTGAAAATTTGGTCTAAGGTCAAACTCAATTGATGACCCCTGCCCAATGGTGTCTAGATGTGTAAAACTGTTTCAGTCACTCAGTCAGAGAATCCAGACTCATGATGGTGTGCGTCATCTGAGCAGCAGGTCAACAGTCTGGTCCTGGAGCAGCATTATTAACCAGGTAATTAGCGTGTAATTAGGACTCTATTTGTTGGCTCTTCACTGGTGTGCATTATTGCCTTCCCACTAACGTGATTTGTCTGTCTATAATTTATATCCCACCACTCTAATTACATCCTCTCAGCCCTGTTAATGCTCTCTGTTACCATGATCCCTTAGTGACGCAAATGAAGAATTCCTCTCAGCGGAAACAAAGGTAGATTCTCTAAAAGCAGGATTTGGTGCATGTTTTTAAATACAAATGTGCACAATAAAGGGATGATCGCTGTCTTCAGGGGTGAATCTAAAGCTCAAAATAACAGTAGAGACCCATATTGACATGTCTCCTGGATGTAAATAGCACATCACATCATTCACAGTACTTTTATTTCACGTTTATCGTCTCATGTGTCTAAGCATAAATCTCAAAACAGTCCAAGGTCAAAAGAAACCTGATGTGCTGTTGCTCTGCTGTGTCTAATGTATGCCCTCAGTGTCCTGGAATTAGAGAGAACTGCAAACATATCATTTTTTTAAGTGGCACTTTGTTAATCTTAGAGGAAACTGTAATGAGCTCAGACCTCCATTTGTCAAGATTAGAAAATTACGAGTTTTAAGCATTTATATGTGAACTTTGGACGGCTCAATTAAAACCAGATTTGTGTTTCTCTCTCCTTATTTGCATAAAATAATTTCCACACAGCTGTTCCTCTGACGCCATTGACAGAGTGTGAGAACACAATGTGGTGATGTCGTCTTTTTGCTGATGTTTTTCCATGCTGCATAACCCTCCTGCTGTCTTGACATTCTGTGTACTCCCCTTGACCTGGAGGTCAAAGATGATCCACCTTCACTAAACTCCAGAAACAAAGCAGCTGAAGAAAAGTTGAAGCCTGTAATGTATTTTGCATTAAAGCAGCACAACGGAAGATCCCCGCTTGACCGGAGAGAGAACTCAACTACCCATGAGCTCTAGCGTGCGCATACTGTCGTCAGGATACAGATCTGCCGGTCGCGTGTGTTTGTTTTGTAGGCGAATCACAGAAGCCAGGACTTAGCTCAAAAGTATTCTTCTGTCTTCAGCAGCTGTTTGCACGATGGATAGCGACAAGGTAATGTATTTATTTTTGACTAAATGAAGATGTAATGAACCCTGTGACTTTCACCCTTGCCTTGTTTTTTTAACTCTGCTCACCCCTGGTTTTTTAAAGAACCTGTGACCTTTTTGAGAGTCCTAAAGCTCTAAACCTCTAGGTGGCGTTGTCGGCATCTGAAACTAGTGTGTTATTTTAAATTGGTTTTAAACAATTTTAGTTACCTTAAGTGTTTTATTTACACTTAGGTGTTAAGCTTTTAAAAAAAATTAAATTAGTTTTCAGCTGCCTGACACATGCACTGAAGCTTGCTAGTGGAAAGTATGTTTTATTATTTTTAGTTCAAGACAGCATTTCCTCAGTCATCTGTGGTAGTTTGAAGAGTCACATAGGGCCTCTTCTACAAAGATCCAAAGTAGTCAGCGCTAAATTGCGTGTGCAAACTAAAAATTGCACAGGCAATTAGTGGGCGCGTTGTGGGTGATATACAGGCGCAAGGTGGTGTGAACCACCCTCTTTAAAGGAAGATTTTGCATGTGCTACCATCTGACACCATGGAGAGTTTGGGTGAGCAGCGTGGCTGCAAATGAAAGATGAAATATGAAGCAAACACACTTGCAGTAGTCTCTTTTTGTTGTTTGTCATTCTGACGGACAAGAGCATCACTTTGCCCTCATGCCATATTTTAATCTGTCATTTTTGATTTTCCTTTGCTGATTCTAGTTGAACGTAATCTAAATGACAGCATTCACATGGCTGCACAGCTTCATCACCAATAAACTGTCATGTGAAGAGCTGTCTAACAGTTACACACACAGACTGAGCGGGTACTCTTGCCTTTTACACACTGACAGCTCCTAAGCTCACTGTCATTGCGTGGACAGTGTGATGCAGTCAGCTCTGAGTGACAGAGTGATTATGGCTATAAATAGATTTTCCACACAGGTTTAATGACCTCCTACACGATGTGAACCCCAAAATAGAGAAGGTTTACTTTTACCTGTGTCTGCATGAGTATGAAAGCCACACTGGATCGTCCCCCTTATTCCAGTCCATTATGACAGACAGCCTCCAAATCTTTCCATCTTAATTAAGATATTTACTCACTGGCCTCGTTTACATGGGTAGTTTTCCTCACTCTGATTATACATATAGTATACATAAACTTTGAGTAAAGAGATCCACGTTCAATCCGTGTTTGCATGGCCCCAGCTGAATCTGATTGTATTGTTTTTTTTGACATGCACAGAAGGTCACTCTGCCACTACCTGCAAATGTGTAAGAGAAGAAGAGGTGCACTTCCTGCTTCTTGTTTACCTCGAAAAAGATGGATCCACGTCGTGTTTTGTTGGGGTTTCTATTAAAAAGTTCGTTCCCTCCACCGTCCAGTTCTTCTGTTTGTTCTCTTTGTTTGTTTGGGCACGCTCTGCGTACGTCACTACGTGCCTCTTACGTACTACTGAGTGCCTGCGCCAGCGTTGCCAGATGGGAAATATAAAATTATCGTACCAGAGTCTCAAAATTATCGTATTTTGGGGGAAATTATCGTACACCTGACAAAATAATAAAAATAACTGATAATGATCAAAATAACTGTGTTATTGTTGCGCGAAAATCACAATTGATCACTCTGTTTAGTGTCCTACAGGCACTTTTGTGGGCATTCTCAGCCATCCAGCAAAATTAGGATCACTTTCCCATTCCTTTCTGTACTTTTGAAGTTGATGCTGCTTACTTGTCTCCTCCACAGCCCTCCACTTCAGCTCCCGCTCACCCTCTTCTTCTCCTCCAGTGCTCATTTTTCTCTCAACTTGACTGACTTCCTCCTGACGGAGCTCCTATGACCGTGATTGGCTGTCAATCGTTCTTAGACAGATGACACTTAAACTATGATTGGCTGGAAACGTCACATGATATAAGATGCCTTTAGGGTTTACAGATAACTCCGTCAGAATGGGGTAGATCTGTAACAACCACACGAAACTGTCAAATTATCGTACATTTAGCCTTTTTTGGAATTATTGATCGTACATCGTACAGAGGGCTAAATTATCGTACAAATACGATAATTATCGTACGTCTGGCAACGCTGGCCTGCGCAGACCGAACAATCCTCTCTATCAACCCAATCCACTGTACTCAGCCGTTTACATGAAGCATGGAGCGGTTTATCAATCGGCACAGACTACCTCTTACAATCTGATCTGAAATAGGATCAGAATGGCTAAGGTGTTTACATGAAACATTTCTAATCTGATTGACCTTTCAATCTGATTGTAAATAGGATTTTTTGGCATGTAAACGGGGCCACTGGTCGAAAACATTCTGTTTATGTGACCCCTGTTTCTCACCACAATGCCCGCAGCACTGTGTTTAACAGCGTGCCGTTTTTGCACCTGCATTTCAAACATGCTAAATTTAGACACAACACCGTGCATGTTTGATAAATCACTTTGCAGGTTCTGAAATGATTTTTACATCTGAAAAGAGTTTCATTATTTTGGTTTCATAAGAACAGTAATTTATTGAATGTCAACTGTTGTGAACACCAGGACCATTTTGATGTATTTAATGATTACACAGTGCTGTAGGAGGAAAAGTGAAGCAGAGAAGATTCTTCATTGTATAACAGAAGGAGATTCAGATTTGGAGCTGTCAGACGAGGAAAGGGAAAGATGGTGATGTAGAGGGAGAGTAGTCTTTTCCTCATAAATTTGAAATTAGCAATATCAACTGCAGTTCAGCTCTACTAGTACTTAAATTTGGAGAACATGTACTCAATTTTAGGGTCTGTTTACAAGACAAAGAAAACAGACGAAAAAGAGAGTTTTCATTATGTTTGCACCTTCTGATCACACAAGAACACAGCCTGGAGGGCCTGAATCCACAAACTTTGTAAACCATGGTCCAGAGTGAAATGTGCTGCTAACTGTGTTTGTTAGTGCTCCTCCAACAAAATCTGGATTTGCTGCGGTAGTACTCTGGCCAGCAGTGACGCATTAGATATATATCTGAAAAGCTTGTTTTCACCAGAAGGCATTAGTGAACAGATGCGTTTTGTAACATCGCTGTTTCTCTACAAACCTACATTGCCAACCACTGGCCTGGTGTGCACACCACTGTTTTTAATCATTTTAGCGGATCTGTTTGAACGTGCATCAATTTTTCCATCCCTGTGTGAATTTGGATCAATTTTGAAAACGTAAAGGAAAAACTTTTTAATTTCTGTGACAAGGCTGTTGTAGGCCTATAAACAGACCCTTAGTCAACAAGAGAGCAGGTAGGCTTTACTCGTGAAGCAAAAAGGGTCACTTGGACTACTAGTAGACTGTTTTGGGTGTATTGGTACCACATGTAGACTTAAAAATGTACACTAGTACTACAAGTTAGCTTTGCTTGCTAAAAAAAGGCAGTGCTGGATTGGGTTATAATCCCTCCTACTGCATTTGCAGTAGGTCTGCTAGTAGTACAAGTAAATCTTTCAGCACTACAAGTACAACTATAGACTAAAAAAAAGTTTACTGGCACTACTGGTGACACATGTTGAGTTTACTAGTGGTACTAGTTGTCATGACCCTTGGTCATGTTTTTTAAAGAAATGTGTTCGTTTTGGTATGTATCAGTCTCCACTGTGTGAGTGTGTGTGTCTCTTGGGGTGTGTCGTAGAGGATGACATTTTCTGGAATTCCCATGGGTCATGTGAATCCCACAGGATGGGAGTCATTTTTTCAATTATTCCGGGACAGGAAAAAAAGCAACAGGAGCGGGCAGGAGGGGGAGCGACATTAATAGATGATCATTTTCAGCCGTGTTAAACAACCAGATGAACAGATGCATCCATTTTTGTAGCCATCTCTCAGTGAGAGCCAACACAAAAGAACTACAAAAGTGGTTTAACTTCCTGTCACCACCGGAAGTGAAAAGCGATTTGGAGCGGCTGCCGGCGACACACAGTTGAAAACAACATGAAGCGAGAACACGACAC
Source organism: Scarus forsteni (assembly GCA_036419115.1). Classification (NCBI taxonomy): domain Eukaryota; kingdom Metazoa; phylum Chordata; class Actinopteri; order Labriformes; family Labridae; genus Scarus; species Scarus forsteni. Next base: position 83,844 of record JAZDUH010000384.1, read on the forward strand.
GTCAAAAAGAGAGCTGTTTACACCGACCGAAAGTCAGGCATGTGAAACTAAAAGGCAATGCCTTTTATATGCACTGAACTTTTACCTAAAATAAAGAAATGCAACATTTGGGAGTGGGAGTCATTTTGAGTGGGAGCAGGAGGGGAGAGTGAGTCATTCTATGGGAGCGGGACAGGACAGGATTAATTTTTTTACTCCGGCCCGGGATTGGGACAGGACGGGATTTTTTCTCTGGGAGTGGGACGGGACAGGAGTGAAAATTCGCTCCCATGTCGTGCTGTAGTGTGTCGGTGTGAACAGTACAGGAGGAGAATGAAGATTGGCTCTCTGGTGCAGACCAGCGATTGGTGCTCTGTTTGAGGACAGGATTGGGAGAGAGCAGTGATTGGAGGAGAACGGGACGTTTTCTTCTTAAGAAGCTGTGTGAAGCCCCGCCCACCTCTCTCTGTCACTTGCCTGCTCCAAACGAAGAGCCGTGGTCAGTTGAAACTGGTGTTTTGTGTGAAGCCAGAGAGCAGTCAGTAGGAGGGAGAAGCCCTTTTCTTTTTTTCTAAACTGTTTTCTTCTGTTTTTGTTAGTGTTAAATTAGGTGAGAGACTTGTCATTTGTTTCTCATCGATTTTTGTTTCACAGGTAAGATTAGATGTGGTAGGATTGTTTTGTTTTTTTTGTTGGGCATTGCTTTCAGCTGTAATAAATAAAAACTGCTATTCAAAGTGTCAAACTGTGTTCTGCTGGCCTTTGTTGGGAGTGGGCGAGCAGAGAGGGCTCTGCAAGCTGTGTTCAGGGTTCCCCTAGACCAGGGACATAACATGTAGCACTAGCAAACAAAAAAATTGTTTTACTAGTAAAGGTTTTTGGTGCAATTGTGTGCGAGTAGACCTCACCAGTAAAGCAATTTTCCCTCTCGTTGACAATTTTGTGTTACTAATACTGCCAGTGAAGCTTTGAGTTTTGCTAGTGACATTTTTTTATATCTGCTAGTACTCCATGGGTAGTCAGACCATTGTTTGAACACGTGAGGCAAGGTCATCTCAGCATTCCAAGGTGTGCATTGATCAGCAGATCAATTAACAGGCCGCTTCCCAGGTAGGCAGCATGTACCAGGGAAGCCAATCCCTTCTGACCTAAAGGTTTTTGTGCTTTCCTCTCCAAATGGTCTGGTCCTGGATTTTGAGGTCTACCGAGACAAGAATACATTCAGGTACCAGAGACTAGGAGCTGGACTTGCAGTGGTCTTGCAAGTGGTGATGTCTGTTCTACTTGTGAGTTCTTTGATTTATAAGTCACACATTTAAAATGACCTTTAATCAAATGTTTATCAAACTGAATGTCTTTTTTTTTTTTTTTCATTTTTTAAATTCAGCTCTATTTTCACATGGAAATCATCCTGTTGCTCTCTTCCACATACATGCTGTGAAATTAAAATAAATAAAAAAAATAGAAATTGTAAGGTTTTTTTTTAAAGCCCAAGTAGATAGGAAATCACACACACAAAACTATAGGACAATTTTTTTTTCTTTGGTTCTCAGGAGACCATTAATGCATGATTGTAGGACCTGTCTGTATTTCAGCCTATGTGTGGGTAGCATGTCTCAACAACAGCGTGGAAAGAATTGACTCTCGCAGGCGATTCCGCCAAGAGTAAAATTTCTGTCCCCAGCATATTATTGTATATTAAACATATTAACACAAGTAATAATATAGAACAAATTACATTTTATTATTGTACTAAACACCATACACATTCATGTTTGTAGAAAGTACAGATATATATATATTTTTATATTTTAAAATGGCATCCAAAACACTTATACATAGCATGTCTTGCCTGTTCCCACAGCCAAACGCTACGCTTTACAACAATGCATCATGAACAAATTCCTTCAGCAGAGAAGGTAACAGCAGAGAAAAAATTGCAATGATAATAAACTGTCGAAAGTTGCAATAAATTAAATAAAGTTGCCTGAGATTGACCAGTACTCATTTTGAATGAGTAAATGTGTATATTACTAAATTCTATCTTGAAATGGAATTAAAAATGATGTTTAATTTTTGAAGAGTTACAAAAAGCAAATTGCACTCTTTTGGCAGAATGACCCTCCTCATAAGGGATTAATAAAATGTCTTCTTCTTCTTCTTCTTCTCCTTTCTCCACAGAGGCAGAGCTGATCTCTATCACTGTGGTTAATGTGTGTGCTTTCAACATGTTTAAATTAAACTGCTTTAAAAGTCCTAAACAATCCCCTAAATGTTTCAGCTTTGGCACAAGAAACCAGAATCCTATCATTCTTTAACAGCATCAAAAGTATTTTAAAGTGCAATATTTTAAGAACAATAGAGACTCTCCAAAGGAGGGCGGTTTAAATAAGTGAAATGAATCCTTCAGTGGGTGATGAATGTTGTAATTAAGTCATTATGGCTCATTGTAAGACACAGTTATAAAGAATAGGCCTAATATTAGACTCCCCAAGAGAAAGCATCATTAACAGTTGGAGCAGAGCTGCTGAGAATATCATATGACACTAAACACATAGCGTGGGTTTTATTTCACTCATCGTGGGTGTACAGTTTTTCTGATAAGCTCTGTGTTGCAGCTTTAAGGAGACAGACCTTAGTGTGGAGCTCTGTTAATAAGCACATTGGGGCTTCTTGGATTGGATGCCTATCTTCTTCTGCAGCTCTGAGTGAGAGGAGTTTATGTTTGAAAAGTGTCAGACGCTCAGTGAGACCCCACATCCACCCACCACCCACGATTGTACCTGCTCCAGAGGGGGACGGAGAGATTGAAGCCCACTCTCAGATTAAGCCTGTGTTGTTAAAACTTGATGTCTGCTTTAGAGGATGGAGGTTTTTTCAGAGCCTAGCCTCTGTGTAACCTGAGCACAGAGTTCAGACCGTGGGCAGCGCTGTATTATCTGAGAGCATTAACCTACAGCGCTGTACTGAGACCGGAGGCTGCACCGACTTTTTACATGTGCAAGGGCTAAATTTAGACTCTTGTGGCTTTTAGATACAGAGTCTCTGTTTGCCTGTGGTCATATTTAGTTTAAGGTTTCTGTATAAACATCTTACATTTCTGCCAGTAAAGGAGGCAAAGCAGTTGCACGTATAATCTCATTTTTTGCTTAAGACGTAATATTATAACCAGCGAGTGGGCAAGGCCAGTATATTCTGAGTGTGAAGAGTGTATCTGTGCAACATACAGTGAATTATAAGACTGAATAGACATCAGTCTCTGTCTTATCGATGAACTGCTGAATCAACTGTCCGAACTTGTGTATTTGGACCTAAATGCATGGAATTTCCACATGCAGAATTTTGCATCAGTAACATGAAGTTAAACCAAAGGAGACGACTGTCTTGGACAGAAACGGAAGTCAATCTAATTTTCTGGAAGTGGCACAAATCTCAGTAGAAAATGTTATCTCATGGTCTTAAAAGGAAAGAGACTTCTAGAAAAAAAAAATCTGGAACCAGAGTTGAAAACTGAAGTTTTCTTTGCGGAACTTTACAGCTAACCTGGCGCATCAGATGGAACGTTGAATATATGTTTAATTTGTCTACTGGGAAATAGTCCATGCAAAAGTGGAGGGCACAACAATTTAGAAGCATATCCAGCAGGTGATAGGACGATTGTTCTATTTAGGGATGTTACGATTACCGGTAAAATGGTAAACCACGGTAAAATTTCCCACAGTACTCATTACGTGTCCTATTAAAATTACCGTTATACCGTGTTTGATCACCACACTGTGTCAATAACTCACGGTGATGCTGTTCTTTGCCTGGAAAGGCGAAACTATGTGTGTCTGCCCCACGATGAAGCAGCTGTGTGTCGCAAACAGAGACACACATGTGCAGCTTTCAATGTTTGGCCTCAGCAGTTGGAGCCTCGCTCAGACTCTCACTGGCTTTCCTACTCAAAACGGCTAAAAGGCTGTTCGAAGTTTGGATTTTAAAGGGTGTCGAGTGGAGACTGATTGACGACAGTCACTCTGTTTAAAACACCAAGCTGTGGTGAAAGACAAAAATGCGCGTGATTAAAACTGCTGTAACTCCTCGAGTAAACGAGCAGAGAGAGAGAGGGTGAGGGGGAGGCTTCAGAGAGCCATACCTGAGGAAATTATAGGAGGTTTATCAGAATTTTCTGTGTAATCATGTATAAAGGTTGTAAATAACAGCATTAGTATCAATCTGGAGTGAGTTCCTGTCGTTCTTTTGCCTTTTATTTGCCGTGTTTCGCCATAATAGACTGTCTTTTTCGGTCATAGTTAGTGTTTTATGGATTTAGTCAATCGTAATTCGGAAATATTAAAGGAATATTTCACCCAAAGAATGATATGCCTTCATTTTCTACTCACCCTCATGCCGAGCAACACTCTGGAGCACTTTTTTGATGTCTCAAATGCAGCGCACTCCCTGCACTATGTAAGCCGCGGCAGACCAATCCAGACGGCTTACGTAGTGCAGGGAGCTCGCGGTGACGTGCACTGCGGAAGTACGATATAGCACTGTTTAGGCTCGAAAAATGTACAAAATGACCTCGTTTCGAATTAATTATGGACGTTACCCGCTCAGGACACTTGGATTACAGCGGACGAGGAGGTTGAAGGTTACAAGCTATGCATCCATTCCAACCCTGACTAAAACACTGACTTTTTACAATGCTGTATTATGTTATTTCATAAACTTAAACTTTGCAGCATGATAAAATCTACTTCAACACAATTTCAACCAACAAATTATTCAGAACAAACAGTATTATATAAGAAATGTGTCTGACCAAAATCTATTGAAATAAATGAAGCTACCACATGCTCACACATCAGACGGGCATTTTCCAAACACCTCTGCAAGCTTTGACAGTCAGGGTCGATGCAGCCCAACACAGGCGAGCCAAGAATGAGACAGCTAACTGTAGCTCAGGCCAAGAAGAGCACTCAAATCTGTCTAAAAGCTCCTCGGCACAGACGCCCCCTCTCTGCTCCCCGGAGACTCCACTGTCTGGGCAAATGAACAGTTCTTGAGCACAGTCCCTTCGCCAAACTCCTTTCAAAGATGCCTGAGTAACAGAGACAAAGAGGATCCTCTGAGGACGCAGGAGACTCCTCATTAGTTTGTATTTGCACGACTAATTTTCTCCAGGTGTTTCTTTCTGCGGCCTCTTCCCCACTGATGAGGTTTAAACTGTGAGGTGAGGCTGCTTTTACTGTTGCTCTTGTTTATGAACGGAGAAAATGCAAGAGAGTGATGCATTGTTTGAGGGATTAGTTCAAACTACTTACAGCAAAGGGAAAATACTGGAAAAGAAACTTCTGTTAGTCTGGTGCTGTCTTTAATGCAAATGTCTTTGACTTCCCCTAAGAGTCAAAGTGAGACAAATGGCTCCATTCTGATTATATTTACACAACAGCTATTTCCCTCCAAGGTCACACTCAGGTGAAGAACCTCAAACACTGCTGTCTCTAAGAGCAGAAAATGATGTATGTGCCTCGTTAAGTTGTCTGGGATGCAAATTCTCCAAATCTCACTTTTTCAAGGAAACTTACCTCCAACTCCTCAGAGTAGGGTTGACAGGAGAAACAGCACAGTTAGCACTGCATCTAGGAAACATGCTTTCCCCTGATTGGTCATGAAGGTAAAACTCTGTAGCCTTGCAGAGCAGACAGACCTGCCTGATTCTGAAATCCTGCAGGTCCGTCTTGCCAGCCTCTGTTGTCCAACGAACTCACTCGGCTGAATTCTTAACAGCCCAATCAGGGAAGAGAGGCGGGAGCTGCAGAATGCTAATGTGACGACAACCGGAAGTTGAGAACGGACATGCTGCTTAGCCTATTGTCCTCATGGCCACTCAGTGAACCTTGGCGAAATCTGCCCTCCTCAGAAGTTTACTTGTAGGGATTGTCTTTGACGAGGTTCATGTCTCATATAAGTGTTAAATGAGTCATCTGTGTGGTCCAATTTAGTGTAAGATGATAGTATAAGGCCATTAGCTGTTAGCAGCCAAGTTAGCAGCTAACGGTCTTTAACTGTTGTTAGCTGTTAGCGGCTAAGTTAGCCGCTATGGCTAATGTCCATGAACTGTTTTTAACTATTGTTAGCCATTAGCCGCTACATTAGCTGCTATGTATGCTACATTATAGGAGGCAGCCCTGCTTGATGTGGATTGGTCTGTGATTAATGTTCTGTCCCTGAAAACAAATTCAAAGGGCTCCTACCCAGATGGACGAGTGAAATATTTCTGTGGCAGATATATGGAGCTGTCCATCTGACTTGTCAGGTTAAAAATTTTGTGTGTTATGTTGGGATTGGACATTACTCTCCCGAAGCACTGTTGTGTTTGTTTTGGTGGACACTCAAAACGTTCCCTGACCAGGACTCCACAATAATACTCATATTATCACATTATGTTACGGTAGTTCTTTAGACTAACTTCAGCTCTTGTGGTCATTACAAGTTTTGAACTTGTATTTGAGATAAATGTCTTGCAGACCTTATTTCCTAAGCTCAAGAGAAAGTAATTATAATTTAAGAGGAATAGAGATTTAAAAAAAAAAAAACAGCATTTAGGACAAAAATGAAGAGTTGTTGTGTTTCTGTTAAAGGAGTTGATAGAATAATCTCACCAAACTCACTTCAAACAATCCATATCAAAATTTACTTTAAAAGAACATTAAAGGTCAGTATGTTAAGTAGGTACCATTACTGTTTTTGTAATTGGTCAAATCCCAAACATTATAATTATTAGTAATATTTTGGTGGCTGTTGCTTGTTGTTGTCATTGAGCATCAAAAAGAATTTGAGACCAGCAGTGTTGATGACGCTGTTTTATTTTATTATCATTATTGTTGTGAATTATGTTGATCTTTGTGTTGCTCATTGTTGTTTTATTGTTTTTTAAATATTTTTTTAAATGCCTAAAAGGGGCAGATAATATAAGATTGTTCTTCTTCCTGTTCCTTTTCATTCGATTATATGCTTGAAAATGTTTTAAGATATATGAATGAAATAAATCACTAACTAACTAACTAGCTCATACAATTTGTTTTGTTAGTGAAAAAACATTGCAAAGATATTAATTTGACTATAACAATACTAAGAAAAAACTTACTTATCTTACCATCTAAGAGTACTTTAATGAAATGTTCACAAAGTCTCTGTTTAAAACCATTTTGATTTCCTAAACTATGGCACAAAAAAAGATACATTTTCTATCTCTTGTAATTTTTGACCAGGAACACCAAGAAAACACACTGTTTTATGTGAAAAAAATTACATTTTATGTGATGAATGTCATTTGGGAAGAAAGTGATGAAACTTCATCACAAATGGAAAATTTTTACTTCACTTTTTCAGAGAGAAACTTGAAATAAAGCACTAGAACATAACAGGATGACTCCATGCAGTTTCTGTCATCTCCAAACACTGACAAACACAAGGCTGGCCACACACATCTGGATTTTTGGACCACTCTGGGCCTGATTTCCCCCTCCAGTGGCTGGGAGGATGTGGCCCAAGTGTTGAAACTAATAAATTATCTTTATTTTAGTTACGTCCTCACCTCACTCCCACTCACGTAATCTTTTTTTGTATATAGCCTATTCATAACTGTGTTATCTCAAGACACTTTACAATAGATCAGACTGAAAACAAACTCTTCATTTTATGGATTCACATATATGCAGTAGGAAGTCTTGAATGTGGATCCCAGTCTCGTGATAAACAGCCATCCTCACGATGCTGTGTTGGGTGTTGGGGAAGGAAGAAAGGTGGGCAGAGACAAGTGGACAAAAGTAAGAACTAAAACTAGTGACAGATCCATGGGCCAATCATAGACCTGCTTCATCATATTTGTTTCTGCTAAATATCAATTTATTAGAGTCTAGCCCCCTGAAATGCAACATCTCATTTTAAGAAGAGTCCTCATATCTGTACAATTGTAGTGTCAGATTTTATAGAAGTATAATAAATAATAATTATGAAAAGAGTCATTTGACCTAATGTTTACATTAACGTTGAACTATACAATAGCATCAAAATGAGAATTTATATGTGATGTATTATATCAGCTAATAGTTTGGGGTGGGGGTGGCAAAGGACTGAAATTAAGAATTTATGGTACTGACAAACTCATGGACACCCAGACCGTAAATCTGTCCCACATTTGTCCCCTATGAGTATAAATTTGTCAAAGTTAAGCCTTTTTTGTGCCGGTGTAAAGGCACACACAATTTCTGGTGTAGACCAAAGAACTAAAGTCTCATCCACCAAACAAAACAGAGGCCTTGGTTCACTTCTAAGTGGACCAGAGTTCAGTTCTGGTGGGTGTGAAAGCCATCTGAACAAAACAAGAACCAACAATGCCAGCAAACCAAAAGGGACAGAATTGTTATTTGGATTAGACCGAATGTCACAGCAGGAAAGCTAACACAGAGCTAACCTTAGCATTGCTAACACTGCCAGCCTTCAGCCTCTTAACAGGTTAATGTCTACAATCCACATGGAATATCCTGACATATCATTACAGTCAATATGCATTTGCCATCCAAAGGTGCCTAAATGAAGATTTATCTTCATTTTATGGCAAAAGATACTTCTAATCTTCTTCATGCTAGACAAGATTATTACTCAATTTGTAATTCTCTGCTTTCAGGCTGTCCCAGCAAGTCGCTTAAGACGCTTCAGCTGGTCCAAAATGCTGCAGCACGTGTACTGACTAGAACTAGGAGAAGAGACCACATTACTCTTGTATTAGCTTCTCTGCATTGGCTTCCCATTAAATATAGAATAGAATTCAAGATTCTTCTCCTCACCTATAAAGCTCTCAGTGGACAGGCACCAGTCTATCTTAAAGAGCTTGTAGTGCCGTACATCCCCTCTAGAACATTGCGCTCTCAAAATGCTGGCCTACTGGTGGTACCATCAATCGCCAAAAGTAGTATGGGAGGTAGAGCCTTCACTTATCAGGCTCCTCGTCTCTGGAACAATTTACCGACCACAGTTCGGGAGGCAGACACCCTCTCTACCTTTAAGGTTAGACTTAAAACATTCCTCTTTGATAAAGCTTTCAGTTAGGGACCAGCTCATAGTTTATAAATTAGTTCATAAATTAGAGTCATAGTTTAGATGCAATAGGCTTAGACTGCCTGGGGGGGAAGGGGGGGGGGGGGGATCTGGCACATGGGGCTCTATTTCTCCACATCTGCTTTTGCCCCTTTTGTTTGCTCCTGTACTCGTCTCTGGCTCTTGTCTTGTAGGTGGCCTGGGATACTTGGTGGAGACTGCCTGCTGCTGTGGAGTCACAAAGCCTCAAAACTACAATTATAAACATGACACATAGTTGGCCATTTTATTAGGAACACTCCATTCCCATTATCATTATAGCTGTTCATGTAGATATTAGCATGATCTCCATATCCATGATTGATACATCTACAGTGTCTATTTTTTATTAACACATAGGCATGAGGTCCCTCCGAAAATGGGATTTCACATCTCAAGAGGCCTTTAACAAATTTATACTTAACTGAGACAAATATGGTTGGGATGCACTTGTGGTCTGGGCACCCATGAGTTTGTCACTACCATAAATTCTTATTTTCAGTCAGAATATCATTGATTATACTTCTATAAAATGATCACCACAACCATTCAGACATGAAGACCCTCCTGAAAATGAGATGTAGCATCTCAAGAGGCTAACCTCTAATAAATCAGACGACAGGTCTGTGTTCATGGATCTGTCACTAACTTTATTTCTTATTCTAGTCCACTTGTCTCCTCTTACCTCCCTTCCTTCGCCCTCACACCAACACAGCATGGTGTGGATTTGCTGTTCATCATGAGACTGGGATCCACATTCAAGATTTCCTGCTGCTTAACAGAAGGTTTTTTCTTGAGCCATGATGGAGGGATTCATGATTGGCTATATGTATTCATGTTGGCTGTTGGATGTATATATTTCTATATATATGTATATGTATATTTTATATGTATATATGTATCTATGCATATATGTGTATCCATAAAATGAAGAGCTTTATGCTCTATTGTAAAGTGTCTTGAGATAACACTTGTTATGAATTGGCGCTATACAAATAAAGATTGATTGGTTGGTTGACTCAATGCCAGTTGTGTTCACTGGCTCATAACACATCAGTGGACCAGATGGTAGGAAGAAACACCACAACTACAGCCCCAACTAGCGGCCAAAGGATAGATTACAAAACTTTTGACAAGTTTTGGTCCCCCTGACTAGGTTCAGTGTGAAGAAAACCAAGAGAAAAATTAAAACATGTTGCAGCTTCACCTCTGAACTGAGTCTGGTGAATTTAGGTGTGAAAGCGTCATAATTAAATACCTCATTCTATTTCTGTATCATAATGTGGTCAAATATTCACTGGGTAATCGCTGAAGAGGTTTTTCTCTCCTTTTGTTTTTTCTTTTGGCATCGTTGCAGCCTCAATGGTATCTCAATTTGTTGCACGAGAGTGGAGTGAATCTGAAAGGGAGCTTGTTGCTCACCTTGGGTGATTTAAAGTTTGCTGAACATGACTTATTCTGGGCATGCCCTCCTGTTTTCAGGGCCAAGTTGGCCCAAAGACTTGTACCACACAGCATTTTTCCTCAAAACAACATAGCTGTTAAGTTTTCTCCTATTTTGGAGATTTTGAAAATGATGTTGTGCAATTTTGTCAGACATTAAGTGTGGGTGATTTGTAACTGAAGGTTTGATGGGTTAAATGACTCTTTCTTCTCCATCGGACAGCTCAGGGGGCCTCAAAAAGCAGAAGTAAAGAAGCAGCAAGTGAAGAAAAACTTGGAGTCTGTGCTTGCTCTCTTTTTCTCTAACCTTCAACGCATACATAAGAGAGCAAACTCAAACACACACACACAAACACACAGGTACACACACACAATGAAGACACACACTCACTCGCACAGCCTTACCCAACTCCACTCTGCTCATGTGTGAAATGAGCAAGGGTCTTATCTCTTGGAAACACACCACTGAGCCAGAGGAGAAGTAGAGAGAGGGAGACACAGCAGGAGAGGAGGGAGGGGAAAGACGAGGAGGGGGAGGCAGATTGAGGGAGAGGACGGGTCACGTGGCGTGCATGCTGATCACTGTGGATTTTGGAAAGTGCTGCAGACTCTGGAGGTCTGAGGCTGGGCTATTATCAAGCTTCTGTTCCTCCATTACACCCCTGCACTGACCTCAGCAGGCTGGCCTCACACCTTATACACACACACACACCCATACACACTTTAATCAAATTAAAATGGCCAATCAATTGGAAAATATGTAAGATAATATAGGAATGAAAGGATGAATAATTAGTGTGTGACTCGCAAAACTCCAGCTGATGAATGAAGACAAAGTTGAAGAGGGAAATTCAATATAGAGCACTGTTGGAACATAAAGACAGCATCATTTTTACAACAAAAATAACTCAGGATTGATCATTTATGACGCTCCAACCTTCTGTAGTGACTGCCAAGAGGTTAGAGAGAAGGTGCTTTGGACCATACGTACCTGGATCTTGAGTTAAGAGGAACTATCTGGTTCCTGAGGTCCATCAACATGTTTCCAGCGCAATCAAAGTTCATGGGGAGATGCAAATCAGTCTAAAGGTGTGTTCACACCGGACGCTACTTGTACTACCTCGGCGAATCCCTGTCCATGCAAAGTCAATGTACAGCTGCTATTGGGCGGGGCTAACCCTCCTGCGATGTGTTTGCCACGGACATGACGATCACTTCGCTCATCGCGCGATGTCAAAGTTTAAAAAAAGTTGACACGACATTGCTTTTCAGGCGATGTCGTGTGTGGCTGTGCGGCAACAGCCAATCAGCGGTGTGTGCATGTGTGACGGTACCAGTGACGGACAGTTTGTCATCTGGACTACAGAGGAACAATTTATGTGCGTGTGGGAAACATTAGTCAGTGAGGACATTAGTTCCGCCTAGACGGACTGCAGAGAACTCACAGATGATGCTGCTGCAGGGCATCAGCTGCAGTGTTTTGTGTTTGATAAGTGAGTGAAAGGATTCAGCTGGAATAACGCCCACTTATATATCCTATTATATGATATATGATATGATTGTGGTGAAACTTGAGCGGATGTGACATCACCGAGGGATGGCTGACGGCAACGGTGACCAAAATTAGATATTTATGGACACACGACAGTACTTAAGTGGGCGCCGCGATTTTGACCGCAGAGTTGCTTGCGGTGTGAACGCAGCTTAATGGTGCAGAGAGGAAGTCCAAGGAGCTGTACTACACCATCTGTCCCAGTCTTATCACAATTTGCACTAATGCCCACTCTTACTTCATGCTGCCTTGATAGCATTTTTAAAGCAATATGTCAAAGATAAAGGAGTTTTGTGATTGAAGTTTGCTTGCCAATGTGTGGAAACTCTTTGAGCAGGACTGCTTGATTATGATCAATTCTACTTTTATTTAATTGATGTTTGTGATCATGATTATTATGAATGATTTCCCAGTGATTTAACAACTTCAGAGCAAAGACTGGCATAATTAAACAGAACATATGGCGTTATTGTGCAGCTACAGCTGAGTGACAGCCTCTGCAAAGAACATGCATTGTCGAAAAAGTCTATTGGAAATTAACTGATACATCAGGACTGAAAGTAAAAGCAATATCAATCCATCCATTATCTTATCATTACCTATTATTTCTTTTGTTGTCTCTTCCTCACACCGCTAAGAGTCACAACAAAATAATTACCACACTTGATAAAAGTTACATGAGGCTACAATCAGCGTCTGAAGTAGCTAGCCTGACCTGTTCGGCTTACAACAGCTGAGAGTGGGGCGGAGTGATTCAGCAGCTTGCGGCAGCTCTGCGCAGAGAAATATGTGATGCAAGTCGGTTAGTTTCAGATAAACTTTATTTATCTGAAAAGTTAATGCGCTCAACAACAAAAAAATTATAGTGTACTCTTAAACTGGTATTTTTTCATGGGAGTTCTTGTAGGCAGAGATACTTCCCTGTTTGCGGCTAGTTTTGTTTGGCAGACTCTTATAGACTGTTACGGGAGAGGAGAGAACTTCCACTGTATCTAATGTTGACACGTTTGCAGGTAGGACCCAGAAGCAAGCAGTTTGATTAGAACAGTCTTTATTAACCAAGTTCAGAAACAGTTCAGTGCGGGCTGCGAACCCGCGACCAGGAGATCTGTGGACAGGCGCTCTCCTGACTGAGCTAACCCGGAGCTGTACAGCTATCGGTTCCCACAGCCTTTTCAGGGAAGAGGCTGAGGACGGAGAGGAGCTCAAACAGTCTTTACAGGGGAGTAGCTGATTCTTGAGCGGGGCTTCAACCCGCAACAGCGGACTTAAGAGGTGAACACTCCTCTGATTGCAGCACTTCAGAGGAGTCCAAAACTGACACCCACACCGTTGAAACAGAGAACAGGCTGTGGCTTGAGCGGGGGTCGAACCCGCGACAGCTCGGTCCACAGGCGGGCGCCTTACCGACTGAGCCACCCAGGCGATGCAGTGACAGAAGCTCACACAGTCTTTATAGAAAGAGGTGAAGCAGGCTTGACTCACGCACAGACGAGCTGAGGCGCTCAGGAACACTTGGAGGAGGGATTCAGGCGAACTCGCGTTGTCGAAGACAGGCAGGAAGTCAGACACCAGGCGATTGGCACAACGTAGAGCAGACTGGGTTCGGCAACTGGAGACGGAAGCAGGGTCAGGTACCAGACGTGGGTCACAACGTAGAGCGGGCTGGATTCGGCAACAGGAGACGGAAGCAGGGTCAGATACCAGACTTGGGGCACAACGTAGAACGGGCTGGATTCGGCAACAGGAGGCGGAAGCAGGGTCAGATACCAGGCGTGGGTCACAACGTGAGCGGGCTGGATTCGCAACAGGAGACTTCAGCAGGATCGAAAGCCGGGGATTCAGACAGGCGGATGAATACAGGACAGAAGCTAGTCGATACCTTGGAGTCGAGCCGAGGGTCAGGCGTATGAGGCAGAGTCTGGGACGAAACTGGTCGGCAACGGGTGATCAATCCGGGAAACAAGTCTGGACCTTTCAGCATGAGTGCGACGACAGTCTGACACTGGTTGAGTGTGGAGCTGGGGCTTTTGTAGCTGGCTTGATTACGGGAGATGAGGTGCAGGTGTGAGCAGCAACACAGGTGAGGTGAGTCTGGGCTAATTAGGGTGCAACAGGGAGTGACAGGCTGCGGGTGAGACTGAGGTTGAAGACTGAGATTGTGACAAATGTACTTAGTGGCCATATGGAGCTCATACAACCCCACTTTAAATAAACTGAACTGTCCCTTGTTGGCCCCACTGCAGTAAGATGTGTTGGCTAAAGATTCAGAAGCTTCCATTACATCCAGCCAGTTACCAGCTAACTTCTAGACACTGGGAGCCCCCTAACCACTGAAATTCACTGAAAAAAGCTCATTCATGTATTTGCAGGGCTTCTCCATGGTGTGGTGCTTCCCTGATGAGATGACATTGACTTAACTTTTTGCTTGGTTACTAAATCAGCTGTAAAATCCACTGGCAGCAAACTTAACACCACAAACTCAAGTTTACAATCTATAACTGCCAGGGTGGGCAGGCCATGCCATGGGCCTGTCAGGGAAAGTGGGGAAATTTTAAGAGGTTACATCTGTAGTACAGATGGATTAGTCAAAGACATGGATCAGGAGAATGGGAGAGCCAATGGCAGACGATTGGACTCGAGTCATAGGAACTCGGACTCGAGTCATAGGGACTCGGACTCGAGTCGGCTTGAGCTGCTAATGAGAAGACTTGCAACTCGACTCGGACTCGGGCGAAAATGTCTCCAGACTCGACCTGACTTGAGACAACATGATTCAGAAAATTGCACGCACTCAGGCTTTATACGAAGAGCCAGACAAGAGATATACGCCACTCTTGATGCTCCATTCACAGTATACTTGTTTGTCACCTATTATTGTCCTGCACACAACACAGTACTACACACTTACGTTCCTACCACACACCTGCTTCTACAGTGATGATCAGTGGGCAGGTAGCGCGGGACGCGGGTTTCCACCGCTATGTCTTCTGTGTCCAAAGTTATTTTCTTTGCATATATGATGGATGTTTCATTTCCACATTAAGTTAAAGGTGAAGGTTAAACGTTCCTATACGAGTTTTTGCTGTAAACTGTTTACAGAAAAACTTTGAACTGTTCAGTCTTACTGTTACTTTGTTTGCCTTTGTCAAAGTTGATACCTCTAAAAAAAGCACTTGAAAAAAAATCTGAATTGCAAGTTGAGCCCCTAATTGTTGCAAATAAATGTTGCAAAATTGTTTAAATAAACATATTTTTTTATATGAAACATGCCATTTCTTTAATGTAGCCTTTCCCATCTACCTAGGTCTAAATAATCAGACATGTAATGTTTTAATGGATAAATGAACAGTTTTATGCTGCTTTAATTCAGGCAGATTAGTCTGATGCTGTGTTAAGACGTTGACCTTGGGAAGATAAGGTTTCTCTCTTCAAGATAAAAATCAGAGTGCTTTTTGGGTGGACTGGGGAACAATGGTGAGGCACTCGACCTGTCATAACCTGTGACTCGACTCAACTTGACTTTACAAAACTCGACTCGACTTGCCCACAACAGAAAAAACTTGGGACTTGCTTGAGACTCGGATCAAATGACTCGAGACTTGCTTGGGACTCGGATCAGAGGGACTTGGGCAATTGTCTGGCCAATGGGCATGAATATGTATGTGACCTGCAGTGTAAAGCTGCATTTAGTTGTCAGAGCTATTAAAAAAGTGCTAAATTAGCTCAAGTCCATTTACCATTTAAACAATGTATACAAAGGGTTAATAAAGGAAGAGTTAAACAGTTCAACAATGAAAAAACAGACAACAAGAACAATGTGTCCCTCAGTCATCACAGTGAAGTAAATGAACTCCACATGTGCACTTTTATTAAATCCCTGCAGAGAAGACAAATGTGAGCTTTAACATCTCTCCTAAAGGCCAGAGCAGCTAATAACAGAGTGCCAAATGAATAATCACTAGAACTCACGGCTCCCCTCAGTTTCAGAGCTTAAGGAGGGGGTAAAGCTTTTTCTTTATATCCAGTTAGAACTAACTTGGTTACAGTTCCTCTTTATGTATGTCTTCCAGCTCTGGTTCATCTATGTTTTGGTCCAGGATTGCCAGTAAAGTGACCCATACAACTTTTAAAGAAGTTTTGTGCAAAGCATTGTGATCAAGACTCCGTCATGGATATGTACTCATAAATAGACAGAATTAGCTGATCCCCTTCAGTGTTCTGCTCTGTTATTTGTAATGTTACGTAATCATTGTTATAGCAATAGCTTGTATAATGATTTAAAATAATAAACCAAAAATATTGACAGGAAAGGATGAAGCATACAGTCGCCAGCTACTTGGTAAAAGGAATACATCAGCACATAATAATGACAGCTTGTACGGCACTGATGAGGACCAGGCTGAATACAGTTTAGGGTTGATGCCAAACTGCTCTGAACAGGACAGGGATCAAGATGAGGAGAGGGTGGTGCCTAAATTAGAATGTGTGATAACAAACAGATTCACAAATACTAATCTTTGATTTGATGTGAGTGCTTTATTCGGAACAGATGCTAGTACAACACCAAGTGTGAATCTTTACTGAATATATATATAGAGAGAAAGCTATAATGAGACATACACAGACCAGTGTTGTTTGAATGCACAAAATGTGTTTATTTATTAAATATTGTTATTTATTCATATATTTATTGACATCTATAAAGTAGTGCTGTCAAATGATTTAAGTTTTAATCAGATTAATCACAGGGTTGCTGTTACGTACTTTAGATTAACTGGATTAAATATACATTCTAAATCAACCTTAATCCTGTTTCAGTTTACCTTTCGTTTTTCTTTATATGAACAAATCGATTCAAGAAAGAAGGAATACATACTATATATGTGTTTACATTATATCAAATCAAACTTTATTTATAAAGCACTTTTCATACATTAAAAATGCAGCACAAAGTGCTATACATGTTAAAAACAGCACCCCACCACCACCACCACCACCACACACACACACACGCACACACACACACACACACACACACACAACATGATTTAAAAAGTGTGATTTTAAAATCGTGTGGCTGCGTACAGAGGAGTCAGGTCAGGCAATGCCAGGAGGCCGACTGCACGGGGCGGCACCCACGACCCAGGGCCAGGACGCCTCCACCCAGGCGTGCCTCGCCACAGGACCAGCGAGGGGCCCACCGCAGCAAAGCAGTGGTGCAGACCCCCCATCTGTCCAAGACGACGCCCACCAAAGACAGAGACATCCCAGCCAGAGCCAACAGTGGCCCCCAGTGCAGGAAGCCCCCTGCTGAGGAAACACTGGAGATATGGAGTAAAAACATAAAACTACATAGGCTAAGAATCATAAAATAAATAAATAAAATTAAAATTAAATAAATAAAACACTAGTAAATGAAATAAATAGTAACAGAATAAGAATAACAAGTAAAAAGAGGGCAAGATTATATAAATAAATAAAATAAAAATATAGATGAAAATAACATATATATATAGATATAGATATAGATATAGATATATAGATATATATATTAGTCTGGAAGTGCTTCGAGAAAAGAAAAGCTCTTTCCTGCCAGTGTGAATATTACTGTATGTCAGTCGACTGTTGTCTTGTTTTTCTTTGTGTTCAGATTTCCTATAGAGAGGGTCAATGTGTGTTGAGAGTCCTCCATTTCAAGATGGTCACTTCTGCCACGACCGGATCAGCTACCCATTTAAGTCTACAAACTGCCCGAAATGTGTTGCCAGGGACATTTCAGTTGTTTAAATTCTGCTAAAACATATAATGAGATTAATCATGAAGATGGATTATTCTGCATTAATATGTTAATTTTGCCTTAAAATCATTTAAAAAAAATAGGTCACTTCAGGGCACCAGCATAGAAGAAGGTATAAATAATCACATTTCTCAATAAATCAGTCTCTTAATTCAAGCTGTCCAAAGGCACGACTCTGCAGTCTAAAACCACAAAAAGCCTTTTATTCAGTCAAGGGTTTGGTAAACAATGTGGCAATCAGAGGTATCAGAACTGAGGGCAAATGAGGTCAGAAATTTACTTAAAGGTGTAGTCAGCTGTGATGTGGGAGAAAACAGGTGGAGAGGTTGTTGATAAACGAATTTAGACCCGCCTCTCCTTTCATACCTCACAGCTGGCTCCACCTCCGAAAGCTGCTGGACGTGCATCGTCATGGAAACGGCCGTAGAAACTGCATCCAGGCAGAGATGGGCACTCGAGTTAAAGACTCGTACTCGAGTGGCACTCGAGTGGCATTTTTGGAGACTCCAGACTTGACTCGTACTTTACCCTGAAAGACTCGGGAATTGACTCGACTCGAGATCAAAGACTCGTGGGCAATCTTAATTTTATGGAGGGTTTTTTGAGTGTGCTGGGAGCGTTTGTCCCTCTCTTACCTCGCCTCGCTTTTCTCCCTCTCCGCGGCCGCTTCCAAACCTCGTAAATTTGTGTCGTTAAGGAAGCACCAGACGGGGAAGTCATGTGGGGAATCCGGAAGTTTCAAAATAAAATACGATTTACAGACTCTCGAATGTAAATTTCCTCAGTTGTTTGTCATTACGTCAAAACCGGAAGGTCAGCAGTCGGTCAGGGGGTCCCAGAGACAGCACGACACCATGGACGAAGAAAAGTGCACCGTAGAGGTACAGAAATATATAACACTGCATACATTACACAAAAAATATTTTCTGCACAGCTATAGGTGGACAGAAGTTGAATAAATCATGAAGCTGTGTGGTTGGGACCAGCAAAGGGTTAGAGAAGCGAAATGAGGTGTTGTTTATTTCTTTTCTCAGTCTATAACATGTTTTATGAGTGTGTGACATCGCTATTCTCGAGAGCCTGTGTCTCTTTGGGGATCAGCCCTCCCCCTACACCACAGCTCTGCTCTGCGCCTTGAGTGGGTCTGTCAGGGCAAAACTGCGCTGCGCGGCTTTCGGGGAATTTGAGGTTCTGTCCCACCCACATATCAGTCATCAGTCAGTCAGTCATCACCAGCCATCAAGGCAAGCACAAACGCTCCCCCGCCAGCTTTGCTACCCTTTATATTGACCTACTGCTACACAAACTTCCAACAGCACGGCTACCACCTCTCACTACTTTATTTTATTGTATTGTTAAATGCCATATAGTTTCTTTTTGGCTGCTCATGGCAAGTTTGTTTTGCATCTGACCATGGCATGCATGTGCACAGCAGAAAATTTTTCAGGAAGATAAAAAACAGGCTGAATAGAAATTTGGATAAATTGTATATTTGCCAGAGGCTACATCATACATATATATATATATATATATATATATATATATATATATATATATATATGTATATGTATGTATGTATGTATCTATATATATATATATATATCTATATATATATATATATATATATATATATATATATATATATATATATACATATATATATGATATATATATATATATATATGTGTGTCAGTGGCGATTGCTCTAAGACTGCAAGGAAGCTCAGCTTCCCTAAAATGTCCCCCAAAAAGTGTTGATATGTCCTGCTGTGTGTACATTTCATTGACTAAATATCGCTAGAATACCTTCATCTTTTGTTCAGAATCAGCCACTTATCACAGGTAACTGGCGCGACTTCCTTCTCATTCATCCCGCAGCGTCCCAGCGCTTCAACACAGCCGGACGCTGGCGTCTTCAGACTTCAGCGGTTAAATATAGAGTGGGTTGTTCCACTGTGGAAACTGGGACGGTCATTGGATAAGCGCTGGGCTTTGTCCGCCCTCGGACGCTCAAGCGTCTCTGGGGGTCTATGAGGCAGTGGGCTGGCCTGGACGCTGAGCTTCTGCATGATGATTGGATGATCTGTCTGAGGCCGAATCCTTTTTTGATTGACAGTGAAATGAGCCAATCAGCGATCTTGAAGGCTCACCCTTCACCGGGGTATCTTCTAAGTTTTACATTCAGTTGTTCTGGACTGATTCGGAGGATTTATCGGTCACCAGCGACTTTATCTTTCTTAAAAACGACTAGCGTTGTGTTTGAAGATTCTCTCCTGCCACCTTTTCTTTTCACCAACGAGCAGCTGTGGCTGGGGAGCTTCTCTCCCTCTCACTCACACTCACAGCCTGTCAAACAGTGGTCTCACGTAGCAGCTCCAGCTGCTAGCAAGCTGCACGTCATGGCAGATAGTATGAATGTTGGAGACCAGATTTTGGCGAGGCCATTTGATAGTCTTCCTTACGAAGAGAAAATTAGAGTCAAACAGCAGGGCAGATCAACTCCTAAGATTGATTTAGTGCAAAAGGTGGGGAAAAGTATCAGGTCTTTTCAGCATTCCTGGTATGACAAGGTGAGATGGCTCACTGGAAGTGCTGTCACAAATAAAATGTGTTGTCTGGTCAAAAGTGGGTTTTGGGGAATAAAATCCCAGGAAAAGACACCTAGTTGGTACAACAGGGTCACAGATCATTTACATAAATAAATAAATTTATGATGTAGGCCAGAAGAAAAATGAGCTTCCCCTCCCTGACTGACCAGCAGCCGCCACTGATGTGTGTATATATGTATATATATACATATATATGTGTATATGTGTATATATATATATATGTGTATTTATATATACATATATATATATATACACATATATATATATATATATATATATGTATATATATATATATATATATATATATATATGTATATATATATATATATATATATATATATATATATACACACACACACACATATATATAGGCTATATATACATACATGTATATATGTGTGTGTAAAGACTCGTGACTCGACTCGGACTCTAGATCAAAGACTCGTGACTCGTCAAGTCTTGCCACTCAAAGACTTGAGAATTGACTCGACTCGAGATCAAAGACTCGTGACTCGACTCGGACTCTAAATCAGAGACTCGTGGACATCTCTGCATCCAGGTAATCCTGACTCGTCAGACAACTCACTGCCATGATTGATAACATCACAACAACAGTACATTTTGGCGGCTGACGGCTGTTACTGTTATGTGAAGCACCACAAAGCTAATGTTGCTTACCTGTCCAGCAGAAAAACGGCGACACCCGCGTCCGTTTTCAGGTATTTCAATTCGCGGAGTCCCCTCCACCGTTTGGGCAACACCAATGTTGACCCAGGTCTTCGCTCTTTTATGGTCATAGCCCCTCTTTTTCACTTTTCACTCCTCTGACCTTTTTCTTTTGGGCTGTTTTTCAGCCATTGCGACTGCACCTATTGTATCTCTCTCTTACGCTAACTGCACACACTACGCAACCTACTACTCCCCCTCCCCCCTCTTTCTGATCTGCGCATGACTATGATCGCCCCCTGGATGTGGGGGGGTGGGGGGGTTGTACCCTGTTTTGGTGGCCCAAGCCACAGTATTTACCTGCTGAAATTCAGAGCCAAGGCTGTGTATTGAAACCGGACTTTTTTTTTTCAACATGCCATCAGTGGTGACATCTTGTGGATGGAGAGGAGAAATACGGGGATTCTGACAAATGGTGCATAAGATTAGAAGATTAGAAGATTGCTGACTACACCTATAATGAGATCTGTACATGAAGGAACACATAAGGCACAATGACAACCCAGAAGAGAATCAGAAGGGAAGTGGGGAATAAACACACACACGAGGTTATCAGACACAGGTGAAGGGAATCAACAATCAGGGAGACACTGAGGGGAGGGCAGGAAACAAAGCCTGAAGCAAGAGACAAGGGGGAAATTTTCAAAATAAAACTGGACTGACAAGACATGACATATGAAGAAGAAACAAAAAGGGGAACTTTACCTCGGGTTAAGACATTTAGGCCATTTAACTGAACTACTGTTCTTGTCTGTGTATGTCAGCAACAGAGGAGAATTAATTTAAATATAGTTAAATAAGCCACACACCATTGCTCAGGCACATGACACTGTAACGTTCAGATCAAGCACGTGTGAATCTTTATGCTGCCACAGTTCTGTCTCCATAAATTTCATCTTAATTTAAAGTTTCATCAGGAGGTTTAGAACAACAATAAAACTTTTAATACCTAGTTTCCTGATTCATTGAACTTACCTGGTAAAAACTTAAGAGCAGAGTATTCTTTACACACTGGAATGGTGATGAAATCATTTCTGTCTAATCAGTGGCATATTGTACCGATGTAAACAGACATTTCTGATAAAACAAGATACTTTGATTCTCTTTTTATGGTGGCCGATGAAGACAAAGGTCTTGCAACCGCTCTGCAGTTCAGTAAGAGGGAAACACCTGCAAGGGCAGAAACGGCCACAAGTCAGAAATGAAAAAAGGCCAAAATGATCTAAACCCAAAAACACCTTCAAAAACAGAAACACAGCATATCTAAGCACAACAGAAGAGCTCCAGGCCTGTAGGGAAGTCTGAAGGGAGTGCGTAGAAGAGACTGAAAACAGGAAAAGTTTTCATGTACAGTGTTTGAACCTTCACTGTTGAGTTGGAGGGGGATGATAAACAGTCATCTTGATTTAATGTTGGCTCTAAAACTGGGCAACCTGGTGACACTACTGGGTCACTTTGGATGTGCAATGTGTGATAATACTTTATCAACTTTTTGAGTAATCTATTTTCAAAGTACACAAATGTATTACTTACTCAAAAAGTACACAGTGAAAGTACTTCATACTTTTTACACATTTAGTCGAGGAGGTCCTCTTTACAATGGTACCAATTTCATCCGATGAAATTATTATCTGTGGCATAGGGTTTAAAGTAAACCATGCCATGCATTAGTCAGCCTTTATTTGATACAATATTGATGCACTTCTGTTCATTCAAATTGAAAATGAAGCATCTGAGAGCCAACATTAAGGGAAGACTCCTGTATTTCACAATTTTGATGGTGAATGAAAACAAGAACACGATAAAGAGCCTGTCTATCACCCTCCTCTTACTCAGCACACAGCTTTTACCGTTCAGGTTCAAACACATAAGCACTTCAAATTTAGGAGCAGCTGGTTTGACACCAGTCTCTCTCGTCTGTTTCTCGCCTGGAGCTCTCCAGCTGTTGTTCTTGGTTCTGATCTGATTCTGCTCTTGCAGGTATTTTCCTCTTATTGATCTACATCGAGCTGTTTTAGGCCATTTGCATTGTCGGCTACCGTATGTGTTTGTTTTTCTGTATAATTTGGCCAAGATAGAGTCACAGCTTGAAGTACAAACAAGTGTAGACCCCAGGCTCAAATGTCTGGCATATACGAGCGTTACACATGCCCCTCACTCTGAAAGCTTGATTTAAACTTAATGTAGTTTCAGTGTTGAAGTCAGTGACCCCTAAGATCCCTGTCTCCCCAGTCTACAATCTCTGCTGTCGACTAAAAACCCTGAGAGTTGGTCTTCAGATGTGAGTGTGTCAGACTACAGTTCATCAGGTTTCTTAAACAGAGTTTCAGTAAAGTCCTCCAGTCTCAGGCATTAGATGGTTTCAGACAAACTGGCAAGTTAACAGATAAGTCCAATTTTAGTCAGAGTATCAGAATAAATCTACTTTTCTAATATTATTAACTAGGGGTGAGCAAAATAAAAAAATGACGAAATAAAATTAAAAGACGCACGAAATAAAATCATGAAATAAACCCTCCTTGCCTCCCATAGCTAGACACTCGCTGCATTATGGAGGAAGACGAAGCGGAGGAATTAGCAGATGCTCCTTCATCAACTAAATCTGTTGTGTGGACATATTTTGGCGTCCCATGTACAGTAAAAGACGAGAGAACAGTGTGAAGATTGTGGACAAAACAACAACCATGTGTACATGCACTGTTATAGGCTAAATATTATAGTTCACATTTCAGACATTTATAGGTCTAAACTGCAGCTCTGAGGACTGCTATTTGTTTTCCTTTTCATTCAGGAATGTACTTATCCTGATTGTTACAACAACAAAGCACTTTTTATTGAGATTATATTTTTGTATTTGCACTGTAATCTAAATAAGGGGGAAAAAAATACATTTTTTTTTTCAAAGAGCATTTATTTTGTTCTGATGCAGCAATATTTTTTGTAAGTCTGCATTAGGAAGAAAATGAGATTTTTACATAACTTCCTACTGTTGCGGATTTTCCATATTTTGTATCGTGAGTATTTCGTATCGTGAGCCCTGTTATGTACACATGTGGACAAAATTGTTGGTACCCTTCATTTAATGAAAGAAAAAACCCACATGGTCACTGAAATAACTTGAGAATAACAAAAGTAATAATAAATAAAAATTTACTGAAAATCAGCTAAAGAAAATCAGACACTGATTTTAAATTTTGGTTCGGCAGAAATATTTTAAAAAACAAAATAATGAAACTGGCTTGGACAAAAATGATGGTACCCCTACAAAGGATTGAAAATGGTGTGACCATAGGGACATGTTAAACTAAGGTGTGTCCTGTAATTATCATCACAGGTGTCTTCAAGCTTGTAATCAGTCAGTCTGCCTATTCAAAGGCTGAAAAGTGGTCACTGTGCTGTTTGGTATCATGGTGTGTACCACACTGAACATGGACCACAGAAAGCTAAGGAGAGAGCTGTCTCAGGAGATCAGAAAGAAAATTATAGACAAGCATGTTAAAGGTAAAGGCTATAAGACCATCTCCAAGCAGCTTGATGTTCCTGTGACTACAGCTGCACAGATTATTCAGAAGTTTAAGGTCCACAGGACTGTAGCCAACCTCCCTGGACGTAGCTGCAGGAGGAAAACTGATGACAAACTGAAGAGGCGGATAATACAAATGGAAACCAAAGAGCCCAGAACAACTTCAAAGAGACTAGAGGAGAACTCCAAGGTCAAGGTACATCAGAGTCAGATCACACCATCCATCACTGTTTTAGCCAAAGTGGACTGAATGGAGGACATCACTGTTGAAAGCAAATCATAAAAAAGTGAGACTGGAATCTGCCAAAATGCATATCGACAAGCCACAAAGCTTCTGGGAGAATGTCCTTTGGACAGATGAGACAAAACTGGAGCTTTTTGGTTAAGTCGCATCAGCTCTATGTTCACAGACACAAAAATGAAGCATACAAAGAAAAAAGCACTGTACCTACTGTGAAACATGGAGGAGGCTAAGTTATGTTCTGGGGCTGCTTTGCTGCATCTGACACAGCATGTCTTGAATCTGTGCAGGTAAAATGAAATCTCAAGACTATCAAGACATTCTGGAGTGAAATATACCATAGTTGTTTGCAGGATTGATTAAAAGTTGAATTTTATATATGTATATGTACATATGTTTGCCTTACTTGCCATTTTGCTTTGCAATTTTGTAAGAAATATGGAGTATATTATCACAACTCTTGTCTTGTTTGTGTGTATGTACAGTATAAAAATATATGTCAGAGCTGATGTTGATATAGATGTCAATGAGCAGGATCACTGGAAGGTTGGAGAGGGATAAAAATGACTCTTCACAGTCGTTTTAGTGATTTTAGTCCAACAGCCTGCAACCTGATAAAACCAGGCTTGGACCCATTTCGGGTGGAGACCCAGACTTTGGGAAAGGTTGGTGTGTATATCACTGATGTACTAAAGTGAAGTGTTAGAGTTCATACATCATACAAGGGCCTAATAAAAAGAACTAGCTTGAGAACCACTCGCCTGCATCGCCCTTTCTTCTCATTTTTACCTCTTCCAAGGAGATAAGCATGTTTGTTTGAGTGTTTGTTTGTTAGCAAGATTACACAAAAACTACTGGACAGACTTAACTGAAATTAATGAATGTTGGTTATGGCCCAACTTAAAGGGACTGTGAGGAGTTTCTTAGTAATTACAAAAAAGTCTCACTTTTAGATATATGCCTGATCGAAATACGCACTTTAAGATGAGTTTTATAGCATCAAAATAGTTATCTATAAATGCTATTCCTTAGCCTTCCGGTCGGGTCAGACAGGGCTGGACTGGCCTGGATACTCAACTTCGGGAACAAGACAACTCGAGCAAATTTATATTATTCGGACACGTCTTATACCCCTTTTCCACCAAGCTGGTTCCAGGGCTGGTTCAGAGCTAGAGCCAGCTTAGCACCAGTTCTTTGGTTTTCCACAGACTAAGCACCGATTGCTGGCTCTCAAAACCGGTGCTTAGCAAGCACCAACTCTTTGCTGGGCCAGCAGAAAGAACCACTTTACGTCGGGGGCTACGACTTACATCAGGGGGTGGGGGCGGGTGAAAACACGGAAGCACCAAAGCAGAGGAAAAACACGGAAGCATTCTTACCTTCGTCTTCCCAAGCGTGATCGCTGTTCGTTGCATAATCGTCGAGCAGCATTAACTTGCTGGATCGCCAACTTTTGCTCTACAAAGGAAGGCTCGAAAAGCCAACAGCAACACTTGAATCGCAACGTAGTCCTCCATCTTTGTAGTGGCAATTGAATTCGGCGCGAGTTGTTATGGGAAACTAGCGTGACGTATACAGACGTATACATTGACGTGATGACGTAGCCCTCTGGCCGGCACCCATTTGTGGAAAAGCAAACGGTTCTAAAAAGGTTCGCAGTTGAACCAACTGCGAACTGGCTCTAGCACCAGCACTAGCACCAGCCCTGGAACCAGCTTGGTGGAAAAGGGGTATTAGAGCACCGGGCTGTAAGTAGCGATATATAGCCAGCTACAAAACTACGATACTAAGTTTTACAAAAACTGTCACTTCTTTTGGTGCATTCCAGTTGTAGTCAGAAGTAGGAATTTCCGAGTTCCGAGTAGGAAACTGCAACTGGAATGTCCCCCGAAGTCTGAATTTCCTACTGGGAACTCGGTGAAACCTCGTCACCCCTGAGTTGACAATGGAAGATGGATGCCCCCAGTGTGAACAGTTATTTAGCTCCTGTAATAATCAATTTATTTGCACTTCTGACTGGGGTGTGTCGCTCTAGATCAGCTGTATACATAGAATTGTTAGACTTATATTTACAAAAATGCTGCCATAGTGATAATCACATTCTTCATGTGATATTTGTGAACAACAACACAGGGCGTGCTAACAACAGCTAACAATAGCCTGGTAGATCGGCATGTTTTTTTCCGACTTCAACTGGAATGCCGATAAGTCAGAGATGATGTCACTCCCAGTTCCGAGGTTACTGGAACGCAGCATTACGACAGTCGCCGCATGTGCTCATGGGGAGCAGAGTCTTTATGTCGCCGGTAATAGATCCTCCTCATAGCACCTTTAAAAATGATTACATTTTGTTGGTGATCCAGATAACCACCATTCAAGAACAATCGTTTTTGCTCAATAACTGCCTAACTGATAATGATTTAAACATGATTCTGAGTGCTATCTGTGGGTTTTCAGGGCCAAGGAATCATATTATGATAGTAACTTTAACATAGAACTGTTGCCACCCGAGTGGAGGTTTGCGCCCTTCGATTGCTCTCTTGTTTTGATTTGTTTATACAGACACTCCTACAAAACTATCAGGACTCTGCATAGAGCAGCTGAAGGTCAAAGTAAGAGCATGTTTAAGACTTGTAATTCCCCATCCTGGGAAAATATGTCTGACTTCTCCTTTGCTCTCATGTACAGTAAGGCATCTCCATGAGGAAGAGAGAAGAAGCTAACTGTAGAGTTCCTCTGGATCAGGAGCTCATTTGTCATTTGAGTTGTAATTTTGTGACAGAAAGAGGAATGTGTCAGGAATTTTCTGCGCTTTCATGATAACTGTGGATGTAAAATAATCCTCCGTTTTTCCTTCACCAAGGTTCTTTCTTCCTCTGAAGATGTTTGTTTTGCATCAGAAAGTGGTGTCTCGACTGTGTGTTCCCCCCTGTTGTGCTGAACGCCTGCTGTTCTGGAGTGCTACGGACTTTAACCACAGTCTGTTTGAATCCACGACTGAAATTGGTTAAACAGAAACTTTTTAAAGAAAATAGACGTCCTACTGAGGGAAATAACGGGAGGAATAATTAAATAGAGTCATGGGAGAGAGGGAGGATCATGTGGGAACAAAACATCCAAATGGGAGTTTGAATAGGAGTGAACAAGTTTGACCTGAAGTTTGACACATAAAAATAACAGCTGTAAGAGTGTTTATTCTGTTCGCTGATGTGTGATGTCTGAATTATTAGAAAGAAAAGAATTGTGGGTAGATTACTGAGCATATCCAGAGCACAGTTTCTGCCAACATGGCTGTAAGCTTTTGGTTTTTTATGAACAAAATGACAGATAGTAGGCTACTTTGGAAAAGCAGAGAGCAGACAAAGTAAACAGGTATTGTCCTCTACAAACACGATTTAAACAACAATGGAACACAAATCTAGGACACACAAACAAGTCTACGCACTGATGGTGGTGGACAGAGCCATAGCTGTTATGTGTTCAATATCTTCAAACTGCTTTGAGAGATCCTCTTCAAACTCCAGGCACATGGCTTAATAATAGACCATGGAGGCCATGGAGCCATATGTGTACGTTTTGTTTGTGAATATGTGTTATCTTGAGTGTTTAAGGCTTTTTTACAAAGAATTTCTTACTGAAAGTTGTTTTATGCTATTATGGCACAGAGGAAACTGATTGCCAACATCCAGCCACCAAGAGTTCCCCATCTTTCTGTCGGTGTAGCTAAATAAACACATCCATTCATGCAATGGCAGGGTGTCCCCATGAGACATCACTTTCCTCACAAGACACATACAGTTATAGAAGTAGCAGCACAGGAGATCCCATTACAGCCATGAGCCTGGGGTCTTGTCAGACTCAGTCAAAGAAAGTTGCAAACATTTGTTCTATTTGCTCTATTTGTATGAGGAACAGCATTGGTTTAAGAAAGATAGATTGATAGAAACTTTATTAATCCCTTGGGAAGGTTCCCTCAGGAAACTCGGATTCCAGCAGCAGGTTACACCATAGTACAGAAAAACATGCAGATAAGATAGAAATAAAAAAGATATAAACACATGTTATATACAGCAAAAAAATACAAATAATAATTAAACTGTACACTAGCAGCAGTGGGGATTTCCAGCATAAATAAACTACTGTGCAAATTATTGAACTGTACTCCAAGCAGCAGTTGAAATGTCCAATATAAATAAACTACAAAACAATACGTTACCTTTACAGTGTAGCAGAAATTAGGATGTCCGGTAAAAATAAAACTAAAGTATAAATAATTAACATTCTGACACAAATAAACTACAATACTACACAATCAGGTGAAACGTGATTCCTCATGAGCAGTGATGGGCGGGTCCAAGGTGGGCCTCTTTTTAAGCCCTATAAAATTAGAGGTTTAGAAAAGCCAACTCGGTGCACTAGTTTGAGCTGGTTGTCTAAACTTGTGTTTTGCACAGCAGCTTGGAATATTAGTCTGTTTGTTTGCTATTTCACTGACACAAATTCTCCACTAGGGATTTTTTTTATTTTTTTTAACATTGCATCATTGCTGATCCTAACTATAAACTAACTTCAGTAGTTTGTCTAGTTAGCCTGTTTTAGGGCTACCATAAAATACCAAATAATACAGGGGTATTTATTTGTGTCAATCACTGAGTAGATGAGGGGTTTATTTGTGACCAGGCAGCTGTTTGGGACAGGTGTTTAATACCTTTCTCACAAAAGTAAAGTATCTTACCAGTATGAATATTACCTCTACATTTTCAAGGCAAGATTACAGTAAAATAGTTGTACTAAACACTCCAAATACTGGTAAGGAATTAGTTAAAGCTGCTATGGGAGAATTTATCGCCGGCGTACTGCTGTGTTCCTGTAACCTCGGAAATGGGAGTGACATCATCTCCGACTTATCGGCGTTCCAGTTGAAGTCAGAAAAAAACATGCCGATCTACCAGGCTATTGTTAGCTGTTGTTAGCACACTCTGCGTTGTTGTATGAAGAATGTGGTTATCACTATGGCAGCATTTTTGTAAATATAAGTCTGACAATACTATGTATACAGCTGATCTAGAGCGACACACCCCAGTCAGAAGTGCAGATAAATTGATTATTACAGGAGCTAAATAACTGTTCACACTGGGGGCATCCATCTTCCATTGTCAACTCGGGGGTGGCGAGGTTTCACCAAGTTCCTAGTAGGAAATTCAGACTTCGGGGGACGTTCCAGTTTTAGTTTCCTACTCGGAGCTCAAAATTCCTACTTCTGACTACAACTTGAACGCACCGGAGACGTGAAGCCAAATGTGTTTGTTTGTTGTGGTAAATGCAGCATGGATCTTTGTCGGAACTCTGCATTGCTTTACAACTTCTTTTTTCAACAACTTACAGGATGCAAAGCGACGAGGTAATGTATCTCTTTCTAGATACGTAGCGGTAGTTTTTGATGTGTGACAACAAGCAATGCGGGGAAAAGTTATTATCGTAGTTGTAGCCGGCTATATATCGTTACTTACAGCCCGGCGCTCTCAGACGTGTAATATAAATAATAAAGTAATATAAATTCGCTCTAGTTTTAATTGTCTTGTTCCTGAAGTTGAGTATCCAGGCCAGTCCAGCCCTGTCCAACCAACCACAAAGCTAAGGAATAGCATTTATAGATAACCTATTTTGATGCTATAAAACTCATCGATAAGTGTATATTTCATTCAGGCATACATCTAAAAGTGAGACTTTTTTGTAATTACTTAAAAACTCCTCACAGTCTCTTTAAGATCAGACTTTTTTTCCCTGCTGTGCCAGGGCCATTCAGCAGAAATGTACCGGAAACTGATGTCACTGGCCTCCTTGACATTGGTTTTCTTTTTCAAAAGCACATACAAACATGAAAAGGGCAAATAACATGCAGTGGCATCTTTGAATTTTAAAAGCCCCCTATGTAATGCTGCATTCCAGGCAACCCGTAACTCGAAAATTTACCAGTTGAAATCTCCGAGTTCCGACCTGAAAGCGTTCCAGACAAATTACGACTTTGGTTTGAGCGCAAGGAATTCTGGTGTGAAAACAAACCTACATGGCAGACATTATAAGATTTATATAATTTAAGATTTATTCTTTATCAGCAGGCTCATTTGAGTGAAACAGAGGAGGGGAAATGGCGCATAAGGTAACTGAAGCTTGTACTTTACAGTTTTTTGTCTTTATTTTGTGGCGGCCATATTGTATAGGCAGTGATCTGACATCACTAGTCATAACTTGGAGTACATCAATCTGGTTCGAGTTCACGGGTGGGGAGTTACGAGTTCCAGTGCACTTTCACAAGTTACAGGTGGGAATATCACGAGTTACGGATTGCTTGGAAGCGGCATAAGAATCTGGCTTTCTGCTCTCTAGTGGCCTGAATGGATGTTGAGTGTAACTGCACTGTCGTAACACAGAGCACCTCACACCAACGAGCATTGGTTGACATATAGAGGGAGGAGAAGTGAGGGGATGGGACATCCCGAAAAACAAATAAACTATGTGGACTGATAAGGTACAGTGTGATCATGTTTCTTTTTGAATAAATCACTTTTCAAGCTTCAGTTGTTAGCTCAGCATTTGCATGTGTGTGTTCTGTCATTTTGGCTATACCTCGTAGGCTGCACCTAATAAATTCCACATGACATTTACTTGGAACAAGTGGTTATACATCAAAATGTACAGCTGCATCTGGCTTTTATTTGGGACCCAGCGATTAATGGAAACCTGGCTGGTATTTGGTATTTTAGGGTATATAATGTGCCATTTGTATTACACATGAACATGTCTAAAGTGCCCTTAAACACACACAAAACTCAGTGCCCTCTCCAGTGGCTAGAAAGGGCAGTAGGGGCCTTTTTTTTTCTTTTCACCCCTCCCCTTGAAAAAGTCTGTGCACACCACTGAATTACTGTTTTTCCTTAGCTGATTGCTAACATAGCAATAATGAGCTGAGAAGCTGGACACAGCATTTAAGGTGAAAGTGCACACCTGAGCTGTACTTTAACCATTCAAAGTGTTATCTTTATTTTCAGTTTGTATCTGTATCAGATGTGAAGATCGTTTGTGGGAAACATCAGGGGTTAGCGAAATGGTTAACTCACGGAACCACAAAATACGAAACAGGGCTCACAATACGAAATACTTGCAATACAAAATAAAGATCATGGGAAATCCCAAACAGTAGGAAAAAAACAGTAGGAAGTTGTGCAAAAATCTTGTTTTCTTTATTTTCTTCCTAATGCAGACATACAAAAAAATATTGCTGCATCAGAACAAAATAAATGCTCTTTGAAAAAAAAAAAAGTGTATTTTTTCACCCTTATATAGACTACAGTCCAAATACAAACATAAAATCTCAATAAAAAGTGCTTTGTTGTAACAATCAGGATAAGTACACTCTCGAATGAAAAGGAAAACAAATAGCAGTCCTCAGAGCTGCAGTTTAGACCTATAAATGTCTGAACTGTGAACTATAATATTTAACCTATAACAGTGCATATACTTCTGATCTTCAAGTATGATCAAATTCTGTCAACTCAACAGTAGATGCAAAAATCAAATATTGTTTTTTATGTTTGTTTTTTCCAAATTTATATTTATTGTTTTAACAACCTTAATACAAACACATCAATGCACGTAACACATCTACGTGTACAAAAAAAAAAAAAACATCACTCAGGTACACAAACAAGGGTCATAAAGCATAATAATAATGATTAAGATGATAAAACAAAAAAAATTTAAGACAGTAATTGTAGTGATAGTTATGCCTATAAAAATACATGTATATATATATATATATATATATATATACTCATAAATTAAACAAATATATGTAATAAAATAAATAAACTAATAAAAAAAGTGAAAAATGTTTGTTTTTAATGCAGACTTACACAAACATACAGTTGCTGCCTGTCTCCAGTTCAAAGTAGTTGGTAGTTGTACTCGCCGCAGTATACGGCGAACTGTAGCGGCATATTTTGCACACGGTTGTTGTTTTTTTCCGCAATCTTCTCACCGTTCTCTCGTCTTTTACATGGGAAGCCAAAATAGGTCCAAACAACCGATTTATTTGACTAGCTAATTCCTTGACCTCATCTTCCTCCATTCTGAAGTGAGTGTTTGCTACAGTAGGCAAGGAGGGTAAAAAATCACAAGCACCCCTTTGCGTTTTTTTTTTTATTTCGTGCATCTTTGAATTTTGTCATTTTTTATTCATTACATCCCTTGTAAATATTGTTTTAATCCTGAACAGTATGACTAAGCTAAAAGCGAAGTAAACATCACTCTCCAGTCTTAGTTATATTACTTTTGAGGAATAAAGAGAAACTAGTAATTTTTAACAGTTTTTGAGTAACTTGCCTAACACTGCTCAGGAGACTGGCTGGCTGGGCTTAGCCTGAGACAGACCTGACACCCTAATGCCTAATATTTGATGTCTGAGCTCCTCACTCACTAACTTGAAGCAGACTCAAAACTTGCTAGAGAAAGTATGCACCCCATCTGGTCAAGGAATGCAACAGAAGCCTTCAGAAAGGGCTGGGAAATGTTGATGAGGATAAATAAGCCAGTGGTTGGCTTGTTTGGTCTGCTGTCACTGTGCTGGATGGATGGATGGTTCTATGGGTGATGGATGAATAGACTAAAAAGCACTCCAGCATTTCTCCTTGACCCACTGCTGTATTTTCAGTCTGGCACCTGTAAACCTAAAGAGGCATTAAAACCACCAGACAGTAGTCCTTGTCTCAACCTTTGTAAAAAGTCTCTTATCAAGTTTTTTTTAATGTTGGACTAGAGACCACCAGTTGACTTCTACAGACTTTTTTTTTTTTTTTAACTTGGCTGCTTTAGGAAAAGGTTTCAAAAAATAACAGCCCATTTTGTGGTCAGCCTAGCACACACGAGAGTCTCAGCCTCTTTTGCTGTCTTGAATTTGTTTTTATTTCTTGAGATTACTTTTTGGGGTTCAGTAAAGCCTGCAGATTCGTCTTTCAACCTTGAATTTCAGCATGGCATCTGTGCTTTCATGCACTGTCAGTCTCCTGGGCTTTTTCGAAGCGGTATATTGAACTAACTTTTGCTCACATCCCTCTGTTCAACCATCAGAGAGGAGACAGACACAAATGGACAGAACAACTACGTGGCTCAGCGTAGGTACAAATATGCATTACCAAGAGACATGAAATGACAGAAATCAAATCAGTCTGAAATATCAGGAACATGTTGCGATCGACCTGAATGGAAATATCTGTGGTTGAGGTTCAGATTGGTTTAAAAGAACAACCAGAATATTTTCATTTATCCATTCACAAACTGAAAGTGAAAGCACAGATCGGGGCCAGGAGCAGGTTTGGAGAGAAATGCTCTGGGGTTTGCTTAGACCAGGTGTTTCAACAGATCTCCTTTTCTCCAGCTGAAACCTGTCATTTTTATTAACTTCTCTCTGCGGACCTCTACCACCATCATGTGTTCAATGCAGAGTACTGCAGTAAAAAAGAGTGAGGCACTGGCACAGAAATGAGCTCACAGGGGTTCAGTTTAAAGCTTGATAACTTGAATATGGAGTAATAAAGTCTTCAGATTTGCATGATAGAAAGAAAAGGAACTCTGAGGATGGGGTTATTTGAATGATTAATATTTCCAGCTTCTAACATACAAAGGTGTTTTTTGATTTAGTATCATGTTCCTTAAATATTCTAACCAGTTAAATCACTCTGAAACAGATCAAGAAGCAATTTTCCTGATGTGTTTGCAAACTAATTACATTTTCACAACAAAGCTCAATAATTAATTCAGAGCATATTTAACAACATATTCACTCTCACACTCATACCTGAGGTCAATTTTGAAATCACCAATCAACCTAAAGAGTATGTCAGAGTGCCCAGAGAGAACCCAAGCATGTACGAGGAGAACATGCAAACTCCAGATAGAAAGGCCCTGACTAACACTGGGTCAAACCTGCTGTAAGGCATGTGCACGACCCGCTGTGCCACATAACCTGCATTTTCAAAATGGAACAGATACATTTTAAAGGGACTGTGAGGAGTTTCTAAGTAATTACAAAAAAGTCTCACTTTTAGATATATGCCTGATCGAAATACACACTTTAAGATGAGTTTTATAGCATCAAAATAGGTTAGCTATAAATGCTATTCCTTACCTAAGTGGTCAGGTCGGACAGAGTTGGACTGGCCTGGACACTCAACTAATAAATAATTCATATTATTCGGACAGGTGGTAGAGCACCAGGCTGTAAGTAGTGATATATAGCCAGCTACAAAACTATGATACTAAGTTTTCCAAAAATTGCTTGTTGTCACACATCAAAAACTACCGCTACGTAACTAAAGAGAGATACATTACCTCGTCACTTTGCATCCTGTAAGTTGTTGAAAAAAGTTGTAAAGCAGTGCAGAGTTCTGAGGAAGGTCTGAGCTGCATTTTTATTATCATCACAACAAACACACATTTGGCTTCACGTCTTTTGGTGCATTCCAGTTGTTGTCAGAAGTAGGAATTTCCACGTTCCGAGTGGGAAACTGCAACTGGGAATGTCCCCCGAAGTCAGAATTTCCTACGGGGAACTCGGTGAAACCTCGCCACCCCCGAGTTGACAATCAAAGATGGATGCCCCCAGTGTGAACAGTTATTTAGCTCCTGTAATAATCCATTTATTTGCACTTCTGACTGGGGTGTGTCACTCTAGATCAGCTGTATACATAGTATTGTTAGACTTATATTTACAAAAATGCTGCCATAGTGATAATCACATTCTTCATGTGATATTTGTGAACAACAACACAGGGCGTGCTAACAACAGCTAATAATAGCCTAGTAGATCAGCATGTTTTTTTCTGACTTCAACTGGAACGCCGATAAGTGGGAGATGATGTCACTCTCAGTTCCAAGGTTACTGGAACGCAGCATTACGACAGTCGCCGCGCGTGCTCATGGGTAGCAGTCTTTATGTCGCCGGTAATCGATTCTCCTCATAGCACCTTTAAATATTTTAGAAAAGCCTTCAAAAAAACTCATGTGTACAGTAGATTGGTTTAGGTAGTGAAGATAAAGTACATTTTGTCTTCTAGCTAAATTTTTTTTTTTTAACAAAAACACATAAAGATGATATGTAATGATTACGATCAAACTACTCTAATAAAAATCAGGAATTAAAGGGACCAGATCATATTACAGTTAAAACATAGCTTGACTTCGGGTCAAATAACTGTTTAAGTAAATAAATATATTACTTAAAGGTGCTATGAGGAGAATTTATCGCCAGCGTAATGCTGCGTTCCTGTAACCTCGGATATGGGAGTGACATCATCTCCGACTTATCGGCGTTCCAGTTGAAGTCAGAAAAAAACATGCCGATCTACCAGGCTATTGTTAGCTGTTGTTAGCACGCCCTGCGTCGTTGTATGAAGAATGTGATTATCACTATGGCAGCATTTTTGTAAATATAAATCTAACAATACTATGTATACAGCTGATCTAGAGCGACACACCCCAGTCAGGAGTGCTAATAAATGGATTATTAGAGGAGCTAAATAACTGTTCACACTGGGGGCATCCATCTTCGATTGACACCTCGGGGTGGCGAGGTTTCACCGAGTTCCCAGTAGGAAATTCAGACTTCGGGGGACGTTCCAGTTTTAGTTTCCTACTCGGAGCTCAAAATTCCTACTTCTGACTACAACTTGAACGCACCGGAGACGTGAAGCCAAATGTGTTTGTTTGTTGTGGTAAATGCAGCATGGATCTTTGTCGGAACTCTGCATTGCTTTACAACTTCTTTTTCAACAACTTACAGGATGCAAAGCAACGAGGTAATGTATCTCTTTCTAGTCACGTAGCGGTAGTTTTTGATGTGTGACGACAAGCAATGCGGGGAAAAGTTATTATCGTAGTTGTAGCCGGCTATATATCGTTACTTACAGCCCGGCGCTCTCAGACGTGTAATATAAATAATAAAATAATATAAATTTGCTCTAGTTTTAATTGTCTTGTTCCTGAAGTTGAGTATCCAGGCCAGTCCAGCCCAGTACGACCCGACCAGGAGGCTAAAGAATAGCATTTATAGATAACCTATTTAGATGCTATAAAACTCATCGATAAGTGTGTTTTTCAATCAGGCATATATCTAAAAGTGAGACTTTTTTGTAATTACTTAAAAACTCCTCACAGTCTCTTTAATGAAAGTATAAATAAAACTAAACAAATAAATAGATACTGTATGGAAAGATAGGATTTTATTTATCTCTATATTTAATCTTCTAATGTGTGATTGTGCTCAATGTGTCTGAGTGTTTTTGTATATTGTGTAATCTAAGTTTTGTTAATGAGTCCTGTAATGCTGCAAATCACTTTAATGGTTTTGATGTTGTATGTTCTTTAAAGTGTCTTTGAGTTTTTGAAAAGTGCCTTATACACAACATGTGTTATTATTTCATTATTAAACATTCAACTTAATGTGGAGCAAGGTATCAAACTCCAACTTGTTTTCAGTCCAAATTAAAATGCTTTCAGAAAACATGATGAATGGATGTAGCTGTAACCTTCTGTATAATGTGCAGTACCTTCTAATCTAAGGTTTTCCTGATTTCTTTATGTACAAATGCACCTGATTTGCTTCGAGAACCCAGATTTATTCAGATTAAGTTTGTAGCTTTTCATATAATCACTCTGATCGTGCAGACTGAATTTCACCACACCGTCAGCCTCAGTCTCTTTCTGCTCTGAACAGCCTCATTCTCAATACTGGTGTTTTCCTGGAGCGACAGACCCTGTGACAGAGCATTACTGAGGCCAAGATATGTTTCTGTCATCTTCATTCTTCACCCACAGGCATGTTTCACAAACCTGGTATAACAACTGTTCGGAATAAAATTCTCCTCCCAGGTGAAACTCCAATATATGTAGAGCCCAAATATGTGCTCTTATTTGATATCATTGGATTTCTGCAGGCCACACCAAAGGTGCCTCATGTCTACAGCAGGTGATAACGATGGATTCTTAAAAGCCAGTTGAAGCCCATGCAGGTGTTTCAGACTGAGTAACAGCTCTGTTGACAACCTTCAGTCAGA
Source organism: Scarus forsteni (assembly GCA_036419115.1). Lineage (NCBI taxonomy): Eukaryota > Metazoa > Chordata > Actinopteri > Labriformes > Labridae > Scarus > Scarus forsteni. Next base: position 121,951 of record JAZDUH010000384.1, read on the forward strand.
CAAAAGGACTGTCCCTGTTTGGAGCTGCAACACAGGCTTTTAAAGGTCTGTGTTACACCAAGGGTAGCACTTTGGCAGCAGATAGTACACGTGCCTCACACCAAGAAGGTTGCAGCATCTCTGAAAATGTATCATGGAGTGATCCACAGCTGATGAGACGTGATCACCTGTGGGAGTGAGAGAAAGGCTGTTCCTTTAAGATGGAGTCATGGACAAGCTGTTGATGCTATTTTCTGTTCTCCTGGACAATCATATATGTTTTGCTCCTACTAAAATGCAGATTTATACACTTGCCCAGCAGCTGGATCAGCCTGATCCAATGTCCATAATCAGGCTGATCCATCTCGCTGAACTCCAATACAGCGACTGTTAGCCCAAAACGGGATGGCCCAATCAGCCTCCTCTAGAGCAGGAAGATTTGAGAGCTAATGGCCCTTTTCCATTAGCCCTAATCTACTCTACTCGACTCTGCCCGGTTCTACTCTACTCGCCTTGTGCTGGTTTTCCATTAGCCCCAGTCGCCTGCCAAATGGGGTGCAGTGTCGCTGTAAACAGCTAAGCGGCATTGCAGTGACGTCATTTTGAGCGCGACAAAACAATCTGTGGGTCTTTGTTACAAACCGAGTAAAAAAGGAAAGCAGAAGAAGGCTGCAGGTGGTAAGAAGAAATACCCCTTGAGAAGCACAGGAGAGTTTTGGAAGCTATACAACAGAATGAAGCCGAGGATGAGAGCAATCAAGCTGCAAAGAAAAGACGTATGAGGGTAAGCTAATGGTAGCTACCACTAGCATGCTAGGTCGTAACGCTCATGACTCATCGATGATGACATTGTCTGACCAATCAGTAGCCAGCAGTCGGTGACATCATCTTTTAGTATCGACTCTACTCGCTTGGAACCAGAGTGGAGTAGGTACTAAAACTAGCTTGTTTTAGGAAGTACCAGGCTCGTGGAAAACACGCTGCAAATCGAGTAGGGCCAAGTAGAGTAGGGCCAAGGTGTGCTAGTGGAAAAGGGCCATAAGAGAGACAACAACAGGAAATGCCTGCTTGTACAGAGATCAGCATGGACAGCTTCAGTACGAGTTTTATCAAAACTGGGACACCTTTTTTTTAATGATAAACAAATAACACTGCAAACATCTGTGGAAGGATATCGAGGCTCCATTTCTGTAGCGTTTTACAACGTGGCGCACAGTGGCTCCTGCCTATGACATTATCTGATTGTCCTATGGTTGAAAAAAACAATCACCTGATGGATTTGCTTTGAAAGGTTCAGCCCTCCCCAAACACTTTGTATGGGCTCTGTCCATGTGGACGAGGGAACGGCTTGTCTGATTTAATCTCTCTGATTTGTTTTTTTTCATTTATAACATCACAATTGCCCTAAGATTTCTTGGCGCACAAACACAATCAGCTCCTAATGTGTCCTGATGACACACATCAGTGTGTCAAAATGTCCTGAGCCAGCTGTGTCATGATGAGCTGTGGAGGGGAAAAGAAAGCAGCATCCATGCACATACTGATTTATTGTACTTTTGGGTATGAAAACTGTAGAGTATGGTGTCTGTTCTAATTCTAAAAGTCCAAATTAGTAATTTATTAATCCAATAAAGTATGAGATTAATTACACTGTAACAGTTTAATACCATAAAGAGTAACTTCTAACCCTGCCTGACTAATGACGGACTTCCACGCACATTTGTGTGATAATAATATATTCACTGTGTTATTTGAAGATTTTAAAATCTGTGTCAGTCTGACTACGTCCTGTGGTCCATGTTTATAACCTCATCTGTCTCACTGAAAGCTTCTCAGTGGCTACTGACAGTAGGACAAATATCAGGTTTATAATCAGGTGATAATGTTCTCTTAGCACTAAAACATGTCTCAGTACTTTCATAAAGTACAGTTTCACTGCGTTCATATGTCTCTTTGTGAATGAACTTGTTTTGGATGTACCCTGTTTGAAATACTGTGGTGTTGGTTTAAATTCTTGTGTATCTCTGATATATTAACATTCAAATAGCTGCATTAAGTTAAACAGAGAAGCACAGCCTTCCCTAAAGCTCTGTAGTTTGGAGTGTAAAAGTTGTTGCTGAACTGTTTAATTCATCTGGTAAACGGATTAATGTTTCCATTTGTTTTTGGGATCTCTAACTGGACATGAGCCATTAACAAATGAGTCCAAATAGAGGAGGAGTAGCAGAGTGCTAACAGCAGCATGTCAGCACCAATAAAACAAACACTAAAACTGTCTGAGCAGGAAATTGGCCCTTTGTTAACTTTTTATACAAGCACAAGATTTACATTTTTGGATTTGGCACGTCAATTTATGGTCACCAGACACTGTAAGTGCTCTCGATTTTTTTTTTTTTTTTTTTGATGTGAACAACACTAAAAACCAGCATCAGTGTGAGACATTTGCATATTTGTTGACCTGAACTGTGGATGAGTTTCAACTACAGTTTGTGAGATGACCACTGGACTATGGGCTCTGTGCACTTTCCCAGTATGACCACAGACACCCATTACTAATGACCTGTTTCCTGTGGAGATCTCAGCGCAGGACAAAAAAGCTTCTCTGTGTAAACAAATGAGCACTGGACATAAAAAATACTGTAGCTATGGTACAGGTCGAGGGCTTCGAGCACGATCTTGCCTTCTTATATCACTTTCACACTAAAATTAGCTGGTCAACACAGGTTTTTACAGTGCGGGTTAACCCACTAACAATCAGCAAGTGACTCCTTTCTCACTGCCAGCAGACTGCTGTTTGGCTAGTTTTTGTTTCCTCTGCTGCGTCAAGCTAATGTCATCACGTTGATGACATCATCCATCCAAACAATGGAAAGGAGCATGAAGGCCGTGGACACATTGGTCAGCTGTTTTCTGTACTTTGTACTTTGGTCCCACTTTAAAAACGTACAAACTAAACACAGACTGAACGACTTTTCAGTGCTGGTGATAGGAAGGTGGGTGGAATTTGTTGCTGAGATGGCAAAGAATCACGTGAATTAGGGGACGTGTAGATGTTATAGCATCAACACGTTACACCGATTTCATGACGCAAATTAGCGGCTTGACCCAGATGAGCTGATAAAAACCTGTGTTCCTTGCAGGGTCAGTCGACCCAGATCGACATGCCAATCAGACCCTTTCAAACTGCCAACAGGAGCCAATTGTTAGCAGGTCTAAACAGGTTTTTGGCCAGTGTGAAAGGGGTATTATTGAAGGCAGGCTATTCTAAAATATGTTTCTCCACCAAACAGTTCAGCAGAGGATGCAGTGAAGACAGCGCTCATTTTTTTGACTTAAGTATTTTTGTCATAGTTTTCATCAACAACCTTTTTTCCTCTCTCGAATCGAAGACAGTTACTAATAAAAACAAGTGCACACTGACAAAAACTCAAACTAAATTAATGGACAGTTTAATCAACACAGACTAAAATGTCTGACAGACTTAATCCAATCAGACCTAATTTGGTCATGTAGAAAGTAGAGACAAGTGATGAATCTATCCAATCACAGCTACTTTGGTTGTGTTAAAGGTTGGATGAGTTCAGAGGGACATCCAATCACAGCTGCCTTAGCTTGGTGGTGGTGGGATAAGTTATGGAGCGATCCAATCAGAGCTGCTCTCTTTATGAATAGATATATTCATGTAGAGCAGGTTCACTTTAGAACAGCCTGCTGGTGGAAAAAAGGCATACAGAAGCTGTGCCCTCTTTTAAGTGACTTACTGAAAACTCACTTTTATAGATTTATGTGATGTTGTCTACTATCTCAGTCTTAGTTCTGTTTGCAGCAGTGGCGTCAAACTCAAATACACAGGGGGGCAAAAATTAACAAATCAAGTCACAGACCTGACTGGTAGGGGAGACGGGGGACAGTTGCAACACTTTTTACATTACTCTCAGTTACTCAGAGAATATTTGGACTAGTCTCACCAAATCTTTACTTATTAAAACTACATCTGTCTGCTAAATGCCCATACCATTTAAAGATGGCTACATATAGCATATTAATCACAATATTCATTTGAATAGTGGAATTCAGACGTTGCAACTGACCCCAAACCTGGGGACAGTTTCAACACAGATCAGGGACGGTTGCAACATAGAAAAAAAACATTAAAATTTCACTGATTATCCTCAGTGTTTTGTCTAAATAGGACAAATACTAATGTTATGACCCAGAGTGGGCTCAAATTCAATTTTCTTTTCTGTACAGTGCCCTGCAAGCGGCTTATTTTTTGATGCCGTGCTTGCAAAATTCTTTTTTTTCTTGTGGAGCCTGAACAATGTGGTGTGGCATATGTCAAAGGCCTTGGCCACTGCCCTCACTGATTTGCCCTCATCTGTAATAATATCTTAGGCTTGTTCCAAAATACTGAGGGGAACCCCTCTGTTAGTGACTCTCTTCCTCACTCTTGGCATACTGAAAATAAACAGAATACAATTTCTCTATTTAGATGATTCATTCACTATATGACAAGTTTATATGACACATACAACATACAACAATAACTAATTGCTCATTTTTGCTTAACAAGTTATTTGGGAAATTATTCTGTTTATCATTTGCGTTAGTTTCTCCATATGATTGCCTGTTCTGTTCATCATGAGCAATAAAACATATTAATTTTGCCTATTTTGAACTAAAAATCTTAAAAAATATGGTTGTGTGGTCTCTTCTAATATGACTAACCTAATAGCATGGGGACAGTTGCAACAGTTGCAACTGTCCCCATGGTACCAGTCTTGACGAAACACCATGTGCTAGCTAGCCACATTGACATTGACACATGCTCACCATGTCATTTAATAGTCAACAAACAGTGATTCAAACTTAGATAGGTTTGGATTCATTCATACATAAGGTCAGGACAGTATGACAAAAAGACAGCTCATGAAAAAAGTGACTTTCATACCTCCAAAACAATTTTACTTGATAGAAGCAGGACCAGATGCTCAATATGGCCTCTCTCTTCTTGGTGGGTAGAGGGTCTAACTGAGCATGTGCAGTGTGAGTGTCATCACTCCAGTATGTTTCTGATTGGAGAAATAAGGCTTGTTGCAACCGTCCCTTGTTGCAACTGTCCCCAGTCTCCCCTACTATGTTTATTGTATAACATGGTGAAATGAGCTTATTGCACATATTGAACATTGAACTAATGGAACTTTTGAATTATTACCCATAAAACAAACATTAAACATTAAATGGATGAAAAATAAGCTGCATTTATTTCTTATGGCTCTAGCTGCACATTTCCAGGGTAAGTTCTAATAAAAACATTTTTCTACGGACAGGAAAGAATTTCATTTCAAGAAAATATAACATGCCTTGTGGTAGCAGGAAAAAAGTGCAAAAAGGAAACGTATTTCAAGCTCAGCTCTCTGACGCTCACTAGTCTAATCCAGAAACTTGAACCTGGAACTAGTAAATTTTATTATTATATAGTTATTAGTTATTTTTTGCCTAAAAACAATAAAATTAAATACAAGGAAAATCAGTCGCAGTCATTTCTTATGGCCCCTATAAGCAGCTTTTCCTGAGAATTTCAAGTGAAACATTTTCCACTGGCCAACAACAGCAAAAAAAAAACAACTTCCTTCAAAGAATAATCAGACATGAATAATCACAAGAAAAAAAGTACAAAGCAATTCAAGGGTGGAGCAAAGGCTCGCTCTGATGCTGCGTTCCATTAACCTCGGAACTGGGAAGAGTGAACTGGGAGTGATGTCATCTCCTAGTTATCAGCAATCCAATTACAAAGTCGGAAAAAACCGTGCCGATCTGCCAGGCTATTGTTAGCCGTTGTTAGCACGCCCTGTGTTGTAGTTCACGATTACCACTTGGAGAATGTTAATAACACTATGGCTGCATTTTTGTAAATATAAGTCGAACAATACTATGTATATGGCTGATTTAGTGCGACACACACTATTCAGAAGTGCTAATAAACAGATTATTACAGGAGCTTAATAAATGTTTTCACTGGGGGCAGCCATGTTGGATTGTCAACTCGGGGGTGGTGAGGTTTCCCCCGAGTTCTCAGTAAGAAATTCCGACTAATAGCAATCAGATATTATCCTGCAATCCAAAGATAATTCCACCCTGGGCCAGATTTGGCCCGCAGGCCTTGAGTTTGATTAACTTTTAGTTTTTTCTATAATTTTATTTTTCCTCCTTATGTCTGTTACTCTATTTCGTTATTGTTAATATCATATTGTTTATAGACTGATTGATGATTTTATCCCTTTTATTCTACTGTTTTCTGCTTCCTCCCTCTTTTATTGCCCTTTCTTTTTCTAACTGATCTTATCTGCAAGCTTTTCCTTCGGTCCTCGTGGTCTCACTTTGTTTCTCTGTGTTATTGTGTTGTCTGGGTTCTTAAGACGGTTGAAGGATCTTTGGTTTGGAGTCTCTGAAGTTTGGACAGGTGCATGTTGGTTTCACCTTCTTCAGGGTGCATTCACACTCTGAGTCATTACTGCCTCTTGTGTGTTGATTGGTGGGGTGTGGGCTGATGTGCGTTGGTGTGGTCTTCAGAAATATGCCTCTATGAGTGTGGGCCTCCTGCATGTTTCATGTTTGGTGACTGGACCTGGATTGTTTTTTAGTTATTTTCTTTTGTCTTGAATCTCTTGTGCTTTATCTTCTGAATTATGTCTGTTTATGAAAGCACATTGTAAAACTCTGAAGAAGACAATGTGAGCAGAAGAGAATGTGATTGGATCTAAATGTGGACAATGATGGGTGTCTTCAGATATATCTTATCAGAACCAGAGAAAGTGTACTTTGATTCCAGGTATTAAGGGTCTACAACATCATCCAGCTACCTGCCTCACACTTTAAAACTCATTCTGAACCCCCCAAAAGGGACTATTTCCCTGACCTGGATGAAAATGTAAAAGCAGCTGCCCCATTTCTGTCTCCCTTCTTTCTTTTTTACATCCTTTCCAGTGATGCCTGTGTTACATTCTTCACAAACACAGCACGCCCTATTTCCAGCTCCATCCTCTGTCACCTGAAGGAACTCAAATGAAGCACGCTTCAGCCTCAGGCTTGGATCAACATGAATCAGGCTCAAGGGGGTTGTTTTTAAGATCCACATTTTATGTCTTGCAGTGCACAAAACGAGTGACTCATGGATGGTTAAGCTGTTGTGGAATACATGAGGTATTATTCCTGTGCTTAAAAACATTTGTATATTATTAACCTGAGCTTGTAGAACAGCAACGAATCATGCAGCTTTCACTGAGCTTTAATTATCCACACCAAGAAACAAGAGAGGTAGAGCTTGTGTGATGTCTTTATCAGGGCTCTCTCCATCAAAATATTAAATGAACACTCCAACATTTTGTTGTTTTTGTGTCTTGCCTCCAGGGGTGTAGCAGGGATTTTAAAAGTGAGGGTGTTCTAAGGGTAGTGTAACGTTGTCAGTGAGGACCCAGAAGCAAGTAGGTGAAGTTAGTAATGAACAGTCTTTATTCAACAGCACAACCAGAAACAATTCTGAGCGGGGCGTTGAGCCTTTTAGCAGTCTTGATATACTCGAGGTTCTTGTGGTCTGTCCATACCAGAAACGGGTCCTTGGTCCCCTCGAGCCAGTGCCGCCACTCTTCCAGCGCGAGTTTAACAGCCAGGAGTTCTCTGTTGCCAATGTCGTAGTTTCTCTCGGCGGGTGTCAAGCGACGAGAGAAGAAGGCACAGGGGTGGAGCTTGTGATCAGTAGGGGAACGCTGGGATAGGACGCCCCCAACTCCCACATCAGAGGCGTCCACTTCCACCAGGAACTGGAGTTCAGGATCAGGCATCCGGAGGATAGGGGCAGAGGTGAACTTCTCCTTCAGGGTCTGGAAAGCAGCTTCGGCGTCAGGAGACCAGAGGTAAGGCTTTTTGCTGCTGGTGAGGGCTGTGAGTGGAGAAGCGGTAGTGCTGTAGTTTCTGATGAAACGGCGGTAGAAATTGGCAAACCCCAGGAATCGCTGTAGCTGCTTTCGGGACTCAGGTACGGGCCACGTGGTTACAGCAGTGACCTTTGCCGGATCCATTTGGATGTGGCCCTTGGAGACGATGAAGCCCAGGAAGGAAACAGTAGGAACGTGAAACTCACACTTTTCGGCCTTCACGAAGAGGGAGTTCTCAAGGAGTCGCTGCAGAACTGACTGGACGTGGTGAACATGGTCACTGAGGTTCTTGGAGAAGATCAGGATGTCATCCAGGTACACGAAGACAAACTGGTTCAGCATGTCCCTCAGCACGTCGTTCACCAACGCCTGGAAGACTGCAGGAGCGTTGGTCAGTCCAAACGGCATCACCAAATACTCGTAGTGGCCGATGGGAGTGTTGAACGCCGTCTTCCACTCGTCCCCCTCCCTGATGCGGACGAGATGATAGGCGTTGCGGAGATCAAGCTTCGTGAAGACGGTTGAGCCCTGCAGTAGCTCGAAGGCGGAGGAGATCAGGGGCAGGGGATACCGATTCTTCACGGTGATCTCGTTCAGTCCTCTGTAGTCGATGCAGGGTCTTAGGGAATGATCCTTCTTTTCTACAAAGAAGAACCCTGCACCAGCAGGAGACGAGGAAGGACGGATGAGACCAGCAGCCAGAGAATTGCCGATGTACTCCTCCATGGCCTTTCTCTCAGGTGCGGAGAGGGAGTACAATCGGCCCTTGGGAGGAGTGGTACCAGGGAGGAGATCGATGGCACAGTCGTATGGGCGGTGTGGTGGCAGGGACGTAGCCTTGGCCTTGCTGAACACGGAGCCGAAGTCGTGATACTCAGGAGGTACCTGGGAGAGTTCAGGCGGAGACTTGGAGTGGACTGAAGGAATGGGAGACATAGCGTCTTTCAAGCAGGTGAGGTGGCAAGCGGTTCCCCAACCGCGGATGGAGTTGGTGGACCAGTCGATTTGAGGATTGTGTCGTCGAAGCCAGGGGAAACCAAGCACCAGGGGTACCTCAGGGTGGTCCAGGACAAGGAATTGGATGGTCTCCTTGTGGTTGCCTGAGATGAGCATGGTGACTGGGATGGTTTGGTGGGTTATGATACCCATCTGGTGGCCGTCCAGTGCTTTGGCTGGGATGGGATGGCTCAGGGGAAGTAGACTCAGTCCAAGTTGTTTAGCCAAGCCTTTGCTAATGAGACTGGAGTCGGAGCCGGGGTCGACGAGGGTAGCCAGGGTCTGAGGTCCACCAGGCAGGAGCAGACGAGCAGGCAGGGAAGGACGATGAACTCGAGGAGGCTGGAGGGAAGAGCTCACCCGTATCTCCTCTCTTACGGGTGAGCTTGCTCTTTTACTGGGCAGAGCTTGACGAAGTGTCCCTGTCCTCCACAATACAGGCAGAGCTGGGAGGTGAGTCGGCGTCTTCTTTCCGCTGGGGTGAGAGAAGTGCGACCCAACTGCATGGGTTCGGAGTCCCCTGCCGTAGCAGAGGAGGATGGTCGAGGTGGAGTCTGGGCCCGTGGACTGAGAACGGGCTGATGAGTTGATACCAGATTCTTGGCTCCTCTTCTGGCCCTGATGCGGAGATCAATCCTCGTGGCAAGGGCGATGATGTCATCCAGGGACAAAGGGAGTTCATGTGGGACCAGACCATCCTTGACGTAGTCGGCCAAGCCGTGGACAAAGGCGTCGATCTGAGCCGGAGAGTTCCACCCACTGCGACTGGCCTGGGTGCGGAAGTCGATGGAGTAATCCGCTACTGACCGTCGACCTTGTTGGAGCCTCAGGAGACCAGCAGCTATCCCAGCTCGGTCTGAATCCTGGCCGAACACTTTCCGAAGCTCAGCAGAGAAGGTGAGGAAGTTGGAACATGCAGGAGATTGACGGTCCCACTCAGCAGTTCCCCAGAGTCTCGCCGCCCGTCAGATGATTGATGGTGTAGGCCACCTTGGCGGCTTCTGAGGAGAAGGTGCGAGGTTGAAGGGCGAAGAGCAGGGTGCAGTTGGTGATGAACGCTGCGCAGACCTCAGGATCTCCATCGTAGCGTTCAGGAGAGCCCACTCGTGGCTCTGGAGCGGCGGGCAAGGCGGGATGCAGGTTGACAGGTACAGGCTCTGGAACGGGTGGTGGAACTTGATATCTGGAGGCCAGTTCTGTGACAGTCCGAGTGAGAGTATCTACCGCCCCCTGTAGGTGAGTGGTGGCTGTAGCGATCAGTCCCTCATGGTGAGCCAACACTCCTTCTACTCTCTCCAGTCTGTCCATTGCAGATGGTGAACTACTCGCTGGGTCCATCCCTTGGTCAGACTGTACTGTAACGTTGTCAGTGAGGACCCAGAGGCAAGTAGGTGAAGTTAGGAATGAACAGTCTTTATTCAACAGCACAACCAGAAACAATTCTGAGCGGGGTGCGAACCCGCGACCAGGTGATCTGCGGCCGGGCGCTCTCCCAACTGAGCTAACCCGGAGCTTCTTAGACGACGGGGCACACAGTCTTTTGGAGGGGTGTAGCTGCGTCTTGAGCGGGGCTTCAACCCGCGACAGCAAACAAAGAGGTGACGACTCACACAGGCTTTTAACGGAGTGTAGCTGCGTCTTGAGCGGGGCTTCAACCCGCGACAGCAAACAAAGAGGTGACCACTCACACGGTCCTTTAACGGAGAGTAGCTGCGTCTTGAGCGGGGCTTCAACCCGCGGCAGCAAACGGGGAGGTGTCCAAATCAGAGAGCCACACAGTCGAGACAGGAAACAGGCTATGGCATGAGCGGGAGACGAACCTGTGACCACTTGATCCGTAGCCGGACGCCTTACCGACTAAGCCACCCAGGAGAAGCACAGGCAGAAGCTCACTCAGTCCTTTAATGGGAGAAGGTGATGCAGGCTTGACTCACACACTGACGATTGGAGGCGTACGGGAACACTTGGTGATGTGGTTCAGGCGAGCTCTCGTAGTCGAGGACAGGCGGGGAGTCAGACACCAGGCGAATGGCACAACGTAGAAGAGACAGGCTCGGCAACAGGAGACGGAAGCAGGATCAGATACCAGATGTGGGTCTGGCGTAGATCAGACAGGGCTCGGCAACAGGAGGCGGAAGCAGGATCAGATACCAGGCGTGGGTCTGGCGTAGATCAGACAGGGCTCGGCAACAGGGGACTGCAGCAGGATCGAAAGCCGATTCAGACAGGCGGGTGAATGCAGGACAGAAGCTAGTCGATACCTTGGAGTCAGGCGAGGTCAGGCGTATGAGGCAGAGTCTGGGAAGAAACTAGTTGGCAACGGGTGATCAATCCGGGAAACAAGTCTGGACCTTTCAGCATGAGTGCGACGACAGTCTGACAACAACTGAGTGTGGAGCTGGGGCTTAAGTAGCTGGCTTGATTGCCAGAGACGAGGTGCAGGTGTGAGCGGCGACACAGGTGAGGTGAGTCTGGACTGATTAGAGTGGAGCAGGTGAGTGACAGGCTGCGGATGAGGCTGAGGCAGAAGCTGAGATTGTGACAGGTAGGGCAACCTTCGAGTCAAATTTTTGTTTTTACAATACACTTATTGAAATTGAATGTATTTTTGCTTTTCATCCCAATAATATGCAAGTAAAATAGCATTAAGTATCAAAATGTACATTGATGTACCACACACTCCACGCTAACATCCGTTTACACTTTCTCATACCATTATGGTTAAATGATGCTATGATTTAAGTCTTTTTTATATAATATAGCACTAACCATACCCATGACTCATATCCAATGATATTTGTGGGTGATACTTTAAAGAATACAGCACCTTTTACATTGTGTCTTAAATCTGTTTTAAATCAGTCAACTTAAAATCAGTGTCAGAAAAAGTAAACAATACTTTTAGCAAGCTTATTCCCCAATGAGCTTTATACTGATTCATAAAAAAATCACTGGGTCTTAATGCCTTTTAACTTAACAGCACAGTGTTTCATTGCCAATTAATCAAGCTGGTATATCTGAATGATACCACCTACAATGGTTAATTTTTTCCACAAATGTAAAAAACAAACAACAAATGAATTAATTTAGTGAAAGAAGTAGAAACACACAGTGTAAGAGAATCCAAGAGTCAGGGAACAGTGGCCAGCTGTGTTGGTGAAAGAAAAAAAAAATTATTTACAATAAGCAAAAGCAAGAACTACCTGAAACAGCTTACATCTAATAAACCCTCTACTGCATAGTGTTGCCATATGGCAACAATTACTTTATCTTCATTTTTCCAAAAAACTGTGAAATAAAATGTAAGTTTTTACATTTAGGTGTGAAAAGGGGTCTTTTAGTTTGAAGGACATAGAATTTATGAGGCCGCATGACCAGGAGATCTTGTTTGCCAGTCCTTTTTGCTAATGGACATTTGACATCCAAACAAAATTGTCTGGGGCTCTCCAAGATTGTCTTTTATTTAGAATTTTTGGGGTATTTTCACCAAATAAAAATTTAAATAACTATCTGGGGTAAGTAAACTTTATTTTTTTACATTTAATTAAATGTTGTTGTTATACATTTTTTGTAATATACCAAAAAAGATTTGTTGCCATATGGCAACAATATGCAAATATGAAAAATTCTTAGTGTATACAACCTAATGGAGTTCCATTCATTTACATAGCATGAAACTATCCTGAGACTGTTAACATCTTTTACTTGTGTTTTAAAAGTAATAACATGATATATTTTTTATATTTTGTAATTTAGGGAAAGAGAGCAGGGAAGAAATAACTGTCAAACTAGGGGAGGAATCAGATCAAAATCAACTGAAATGAGTTGAAATCAAATGAATCAAATGAAATAAAACAGAAAAAACAACTGAATGAAATGAAAAAAAAAAATAATAGATTGAACTTAATTGAAACGGGTTCAAGGTTTTGGGTTTCTATTAGCAGACGTTGAGAGGAACTGCTTTGCTGACTTTCACAAGACGTGAAATGAAATCAGATCAGATTAATGAAATCAGATCAAATCAACTGAAATGATTTGAAATCAAATGAAATGAAACAAAAAAACTGAATGAAATGAAATAAAGAATGATGGATCGTACTTTATTGAAAAAGGTTCAAGGTTTCGGGTTTTTATTAGCAGATGTTTTAGATAACTGTTGAAATTCTACAATGTTTTCACTGTATAAATGTTTATTTGTTCATTTTGGATGAGTATGACATGGATATGTTGAGTCTTGTTTTAAATAAAATGCCTTTTTGGTCAAAAATGTTGATTTTATGGTACTTTCCACGATTGTATATTGTTGCCATATGGCAACAATTGATCAACGACCCCCCCTTTAAACTTTTTTAAAGATTTTTTTCATTTATCTATTATTTAGGCCATTTTAAGTGATAAAGCATTCAAAACATTTTTACCATTTTAAGTAATAATTCATGCAATAGAGGGTTAAAGCTTCCAAAAGTGCTTTTTCTACTGTCTTTGCGGGACACAAATTCTTTGGCAATCGCCTTCCTGTCTAACATGTCCAGCTTTTCTTTGTGAATGTGACAAACAGCCACACTGTTCAGATGTTCTTGTATCATAGTACTCCAGAGCCATGTCTTAAGTCTCCGGAGCCCACTGAACCCTCTCTCTTCAGCAGATGACACTGGAACAACAAGGAGCAACCTAACAAGTGTTTCAACTTATTCAAATAGGCCACGGACCTCAGGACACATCCCCTGAAGAATACCAACAACTTCACTGCTGGACTGGAAAGAATACTTTGCCCTGAACATTGCTAGCTGTACCTTAAGGCTTGTTGGATTCAGCTCTGGGTACTTTTGCACATTATCATCTACATCTCCGGTTAAGAGGACTTGCTCCAGATTTCTTATGGATCTCATTCCATCCTCCTCAAACCGCTCCCTGATCTGTGCATCAACAACATCAAGTGCTTTATAGAACTCAGTTCTGTAGTACTCAGAAGGGGATGCATGGGCATGTGCAGGGGCAGAGCCGGTAAAACGTTTAGGTGGCCTATGGAAACAAGGAGCTGCAACTGGAGTCAGACCAAGGCTTTCACACATGTGAGAGGCCTTGTTGTACACAACTTGGAATGCATCAGGATTTCTTTTCTTCCCTAAGATCTCTTTCACACAGGCAACAGCAGACAGCATGCCATCTGTTGTCTGTGCTCTGCGCTGGAGGGAAACATTGAGAGTCCCTAACTCCTCTGTTATCTCTACAGCCAGCCAAAGACCAAGAACCACATTCCCCTGCTGTAGTTTATCATACAGGCCCTGTGCCCTGCTTGCTGTATCTGAGTTAGCTGTTGCCATCTCACTCAAAGCAGACAATATTGGTTCAGCACAGCACGGATAGCACTTGTGCAAACTGTCCACCTTGTGGGACAAAGAGGTCTAATAGCCTGCTGAGGCCCATCCCCAGTTTTCACAATGCCCTTAAAGATGTCTTTTAGTTTGCCTGACTGTCCAAACAAAATTCCCATTTCATGTACCCATTCCATAGAGTTGGGAATAACAGCTGATGAAGTACAGGCTTGCTGAGTGATGAGGTTCACACAGTGAGCACCACGGTTCACATATGGAGCAAGTGGTTGCTCTCTTTGAATGATGGCCTGTGCCCCTGAATATTTACCTGCCATGTTTGCAGCTCCATCATGAGCCTGGCCACGTAGACCCGTAATGGACAGATTTAGTCTTAGCGTAGCATCCTTTACCACCCTTGCAAGACTATCACCAGTAGTCAGTGTAACTTCATACAGACCTATGAATTCTTCATGTATGACCAAATCATGGTCAACATATCTTAGGCATAATGCCTCCTGCTCTTTTCCAGACTGATCTCTGGTGCCATCCATCATTACAGGAAACTGCAAATGTGTAAGGGATCGAATCTTGTGAGCTATGTCCCTCACAATGGAGTTGCTCATCAAGCCAAGGAACTCATTTTGAATGACTCCTGATGTGTAAACATCCTTTTAGCCACCTGGTGAGGCATGGGTCTTCTTCTGCTTTGTACTTCAGTAACTGATCTAAATTTCCCTCACTTGAATCATGGCCCCTGAGAGCCAAACCCTGTCTTGCCAAATATTGCACAGCACCAATTATTTTTAGGAGGCAGGCCATTGCTTCCTCTTGCTGTGGTATATTGACATTAGCCAAATGACACTGTACTGATCTGTCTTCATACAGATGGGTTGTCATTCCTGTTTTGTGACTTTCAGACTTTTCATGTAACACAAATCGCTCAATGGCCTTTTTCCAGTTCTTATAACCTGCTGAAATAAATGCAGGTTCTGCATTCTTTGCAAGTGGTGAGGAATCTGTGTGGAATGCTCTGCAGCAGAAAAAGCAGAGCACACCTTGCACACCAGGGTTGAAATGAAGCCAAGGGAATCTGTTGTACCAGCTTTTTTTTGGAATGAAAGGATGTGTTTTCCAGCTAACTGTTTAATGATGGTTTTCGGATCTGGCTGATTTGGTTTAGTTGCCAAGAATGTTTGGTTTGGGACTGCCTTTGCAGAAGTATCTAACACTTCAGTGACCTGAAGCATTCTGTCCCCATCATGGTCTTCCTCGCACTTTCCTACCCCTGAACTCATGACTTCTCCTTCTCTCAAGTTCTCTCCCTGATCTTCCTTTTCCTGCTCCTCTGCACTCCTGGACCCTGCCTCACAATCATCCTATAAAATATAAATACAAAATAACTGACTGTGTAAATAACTGTAAACAGTCAAATAACTCGAGCAGTGGTTCACGTTTCTTTCTGTAACACAAGCAAGATTGTTGCAGTATTGTATATATGAGAGCATACATTATTAGAACACTAATTGTGATTAATAATAAGCCTTAAAACTAATTTCATTTGACTCCTCACCGTTGGACCTTCTCCATCTCTAGAAGGAGACCCTGACCCCAGGTGTGATGCTGTGTCCTCCTAAACAAGCAGAACACAGCAGTTAAAACGCTGAGATGACTTTACACATGATACAATACATATTTTAACATGACAAAAGCGGCTTGAATTACATAAAAGGGCACATACAGTACAAAGTGAAAAAATAATACAATGTATTTACAGGTAGAACATTTAATTATTACAATCATAGACTATAAATTAACTCTTTTTCCTTTCAGGGAGAATACCCTGAAGCCCCTTTCACAAGGCCAACTTCTTATTAAAACTGTATGTATTTAATCTAACCCACTATATAAAGTTACATGACTGGCCTTAAAAAAGGAGTCAATCCTCCTCTGCTTTGCAACTTTGGACATCCTCATATGTAGCATAAGATAAAACAAAGATGCTTAATAAAGTCAAAATGAGATCGATATTACAATCACAGTGAAAATATTCGACTTCTACTACGTGTTTCTGGGATGAAAGTTGAAAATTTGTCTTAAAACCGGTTATATCGATGTATGCTAACTGCTAACATATCAATGCAATTTCCCATACACGTTAGCATCAAGCTAGCGCTATATTTTCAATGTCATTCTGGGTACATTACGGCGTACTGTAAGGAATCAACAAGGGATTCCTCAAACCTAGAGGCTAACCATGGATGGATCATCATGGTCATTGGATTAAACCATTTCTCATCTATTCTGAACCGGTTATAGTTACATCAGCCTGCATAGAGTAAGCTACCACCGTGATAGTGCTTCTAAGCTAACTAACTAGTTTGTACATCGCTTCACATTAAATGTTGAATTAAAAAAATATTACCTGACACATATAACAACAGAGCGTGGTCACAAAAGATATCTTATTATCATTCGCTTTGTTACAATCTTTACCTTTGTGCTCGTTTTCAAAATACCCCCGGCTCAGGCTCCGCTTCTGTCTGCGTTGCTTGACAACACTCTTCTCTGTTTACAGTGGGCTCGTCAAATGGCGGGTTGTGATTTGCTTGATCTCCATTCTATCAGTCAAACTTGACCAATACATTTTTGGCAATGAATTCCTCTGTAAAAAGTGAGGGGATGTTTTTTTTTTGTTTTGTTTTGTTTTGTTTCTGTGAAAGTGCGGGTGTCTCAGCATCCGCAACCCCAACTGGTGAGATGCGCATGAATCCCTCTGTAAAAAGTGAGGGGGGTGATTTTTTGTTTCTGTGAGAGTGCAGGTGTCTCAACACCTGCAACCCCCCGTGGGTGTGACGCCCATGCTTGCCTCACTCTTAAGTCCGTGCGTGCAATGACAAGGAAGAGATGGGCAAAGCTTGCCCACTGCTAGTTAGCTTAGCTCAAACACTGAAAGTAAATGGGAAGTGTTAGCCTGCCTCTGCCGACAGTCATCAGATAAACTCTTCAGCAACTCTAAATGGTCTGGTGTGCTTGTTGCAACTTGTTTTTTACCCCTTAAAGCTCCACTATGTAAGATTCCAGCTTTCTGCTCTCTAGTGGCCTCTATGGCTGTTGGGTGTAACTGCACTGTCGTACACTGACATGGGTTTGTTGTCATACAGAGGGAGGAAAAGTGAGCTGACAGGACGTCCCAAGAGACAAATAAACCATGTGGACTGTTAAGTTACAGTCTGATCATCATGTACTTGCAAGTCCAACAATAACAGGACTAAATAGCATCGGCCGGACATCCCTCCTCATCTTTCAGCTCACGAGCATCAAGTGAACACCAGGCCAATGTTTATCACTGGCTGTGTCCGAAATGGCATACTAACGTACTACTCATACTAAGTGTGACGTCAAAATGAGTATGTAGTGTGTTCACACTGAATAGTATGAAAAGATTGAGAGTGCGAGAAATACCCGTATGTATACTATATCGGAAAAAATTTTAAGTATGCGAGGTGGGCATACTACTCACACTCAAATGCCCCATAATGCATTGCATTGCTTTTGTAAATGGGCTCTTGTTTTGGAGCCGACCGGAAGTTTCGTCGATAGCATAATAGCGGCATAGCGGAATGTCCGAAAAGTCGAAATGAAATTTGTATCCGTGTGTTTTATGGCTCAAATGACCACATGTTGGTATTCTACATGGTGACTTTCTCTGAACTTTCAAATGTGGTGAATCAACAGAGATATTTGATAGCCTGGTGTGCTTCTGATTTTTTTCGTCAGAGGTTTGAAATGCATCATGGGAAACTTACTAGTATACTACAGTGTGAATGGTTGGCATTCTAATCATACTTATAGTATGTAGTATACAGTATATACACAATGGGTTTGTAGTATGTAGTATGTTAGTATGCCATTTCGGACACAGCCTCTGTCCGGGCATTTAGCTTGTTACTCTCCAGCTTTCCTTTTTTGTCTCCACCAGTAAAACTTATTCTTTGTGTTTTTCGCTGCTTCTGCCATCACAACAGCTCTATATTTAGCTTTCTTCTACCTGTTTAACTACAGGTGGTATCCAGTGTCAGAGGAGCTGCCACCTACTGTGCAGGAGTGTTAGCCAGAGGTCCCTATTTCCATTAGGAAAATAAGTGCATATTTACTTTAAACTAAATTAAGAAAAATCCAAAAGCTGCTTTATATTCTCCTTTTTCTATTGTTTAGCTTTCATCTCAAGGGGGAAGTGAAGTATGCTGTAAAGCAGTCAAAGCAGAAATGTGTAGTTTTTTAGTGTGGAAGTGTTCCCTAGCCTTGCAGAGCAGACAGACCTGCCTGATTCTGAAATCCTGCAGGTCTGTCTTGCAAGCCTCCGTTTTCCAACGAATTCACGCGGCTGAATTCTTAACGGCCCAATCAGGGAATAGAGGCGGGAGCTGCAGAGTAGGCATGCAGCGATTAACCGGTTTTACTATTAACCGCGATTTAAAACGTCACGGTTAATTAATCCCAAAGGCTCCTCTACACCGAGTGTTTCTGTTCTCACTCGCAAAAAAACGGACATCATGCTGGGTCATTATTTTCGGCGCAACCTGCGGAACAAAAACAAAGTTACACCAGCGGTGCATCTGCTTTAGCGCCGCACTACAATGAGACGTGGATGCTAGGCTACATTAGCTAAACAATGGCAGAGGCATCAAGCAACGAAGCTTTGTTTTCACCAAAGAAAAAAGTGAAGCCGGCAGTGAGGGAGCAGTTTGGATACACTTAGAGGAGGAAGAATGACGAGAGAGTTATTCAGTATGACGGCTCACCTGTATACAAGACCTGTTGAAAAAGTTTCGGGGAAAGGCTCAAACACGTTGAATTTAATGCAGCATTTGCGGGATCACCACCGTGCTTTACACGCCGAACGAAAGGTAACACCTAATGACTGAGTTAAATTACATTTACAGCATTTTACTTAGATAAATCTTGAGTTGAGAGGGAGTTAAATATAAACGTGTCACCTACAGTCGGTGGCGTAGCAGTGGGAGAAGAGTTTCAGTTCAGTGTAAACAAACAGCAGCAAAGCAGCATGTTTGCCTACAGAAGACAAAATTGCTCCTCTCAAGGCTTCTGTCAGTGACCATTTTACGTTACAGTTTGCCTCTTCCCCTCTGTGTTGAGTGAACTCTGGGCATTGTGAATATACCAGGTTCAAAAGAATAAAATAACACCAGGAGCTTGTAGACTTCCCGCACTGTACCATGGGAACTAATTAATTGCATTTCAGTTATTATTAACACATCATGTGATTTTTTTCAACTTATTTCTATTATTTTTACTAAAACTTGTGAAGCAGTTTGAGTGTCAGTCAAGGATAAAGCACTATATAAATGTAATCCATTATCATTATCATGATAAATCTTCAAACAAACAAATAAAAACAATGATCATAATAGACAGAAGAGTATTATTAATGTTTCAAAAAGCAGCTTTATTGTTTAAGTCAAAAGCCAGCTCGATAATTTTTTTCACCATGTTTACAAGTTCTCTACTCAGGTCCAAAAGAAATGTAGAAAAAATACACAAACCTAAAATACTAAATCATTTTGTAACATAGTTGGAGCAAAATAGACATGTGGACACAGTCCTGCAGCCTTTCACTCAGTTTATAATTTTCAAAAGGGAAAACATTGATGTTTACAGAGCAGTTTTTTTAAGGGAAATGCATAGCTAATATGTAGCTTCTATTTATATCCAAACAGACACAGACACTGTATGTTTTTCAAAAGGGAAACAATGACATAGTTTACAGAGCAGAGGTCACTTTATTTAATTCCAAATGGAAGAGTTAGATTTTTTGTTTATCTTTATTAATTATTTTATACTGTGTTATTTGATTAATGTGTTATTTCCAATAGCAATAAAACACACATTAAAATCTCTGAAGAATGTTCATGAAATTTTATACATTAGTTCATTAGCAGTGTTGTGAAATGAATGTATAATAATCGTAATAATCGTGAAACCGAGATTATTCCTCAGACTATAATCAAACAACCAAAATCTATAATCGTTGCATCCCTACTGCAGAGTGCGGACGTGACGACAACTGGAAGTTGAAAACCGGAAATCAAGAATGGACATGCCGATTAGCCTATTGTCCTCATAGATACTTGGTAAAACTTGGTGAAATCTGCCCTCCTCAGAAGTTTACTTGTAGGGATTGTCTTTGACGAGGTTCATGTCACATATAAGTGTTAAATGAATCATCTGTGTGGTAAAATTTAGTGTAAGACGATAGTATAAGGCCATTAGCTGTTAGCAGCTAAGTTAGCGGCTAACGGTCATTTACTATTGTTAGCTGTTAGCAGCTAAGTTAGTGGCTAACAGCTAACAGTCTTTAACTGTTGTTAGCTGTTCGCGGCTAAGTTAGCGGCTAACAGTTAGCAGTCATTAACTGTTGTTAGCTGTTCGCGGCTAAGTTAGCCACTATGTATGCTACATTTTTTTTCAATTCTTTGTTCAGCCATTTCAAGTAACAAACAGGCACATCCTGCATCATACAGTCTTCAAAAATCACTGAGCAGCATCAGCAACCAATAAAACAAAATAATAAAATAAAATGTATATATAAAAGAAAAACAAAGACAAATTCAGTGAAAACATTGCTTCATTATAGGAGGCAACCCTGCTTGATGTGGATTGGTCTGTGATGAATGTGACGAGCAGAACGATAATCCAATCACAAGCTTGTTTTTTTTTTAAACGTTCTGCCCCTGAAAACAAATTTAAAGGGCTCCTACCCAGATGGACTAGTGAAATATTTCTGTGGCAGATATATGGAGCTGTCCATCTGTTAGTCAGATTATGTGTTCCTACCATCCACACTGAAGTTACATAGTGCCAGTGAAGGTGATACAGACCCCCTCAGACCATGACAGAGGAGTCATTCAACCTGTCGTAAGGTGATGCATCAGCACAATGACTCTAGAAATATTATCTTAGGGTGGAAAACCGATGTAGTGTTGGTGTAATGTTATGTTGTATTTTATTGTCTTCATATTATCTTATCTGCTCCTACATAAAGGCTTTGTTTTGTTGACCTACTTCTGCAGTGGTTTGCTTGAGAGATGTGACGTTCACGGATGAATCAAATCCTTGAACAGCTCTTCTAAGTGAAAGACGAGAACCATTTTGCAGTTTTGAAGGAGCTGTTTGTTTCTTAAATTTGCAGGCAATTAGCATTTAATAATGGCTCACAAACAAACAGCTGACTCACAACTGAAGGAGTTTTCCCAAGTGATTAGTAAAGTTCTCTCTTAAGTTATCATATCATATCTTATCATGACTTCATGAATGTTGATTGACAGAATGATCATCCAATCACCTGCCAAACATGCTTCTGAAAGGTTCTGCCCATTCTCAAACACAAAAAGTAGGATACTTAAAGTTCATTTTATTGAGTATGCTTGTGTATAAGTAAAGCAAGTATACCAAGGCCCATGTATTTGCTGTGCACTATAGAGTATATTAATTTAAGACTTCTTTAGATCAAATTTGAACATTTTCAGTATATAAAGCATACTTTAAGTTTATTTTATATGTTCATTTTAAGTTTACAAAAGTATACGTTCCAGTATACAACAAATATACATATCTATATACTACTAATGTATTAGAATTATATTTCTAGTCTACATTTTAGTCTATTAAAGTATAATTTAGGTATATTTTGTCAACTAAAAAATACTGTTTTTGCTGTTTTAATAGTTTACTTCTTGTTATACTTTAAGTATACTTGTAAGTTGTACTTTCTTGTAATTCCCCTTCTTGCACAGATTAAACAAAAAGTTCTGTACAGTCAAAACTCTGACAGACTATAGAAGAGGCTTGTACAAACAACAGTGCTGGTTGCTTGACAGATGGAACATTTTGTTTAATTAATGACCTGCCCGTATTCCTAAAGATCCTGAGAATCCTCTCAGAGAGCTCCTAACTTAGCCTAAAAATTCCCAGCAAGGAGTCTTAGCATAGGAGTGATTCCAGAACACTCTCAGAGAACTCTGAGCAAGGAATGAACAGAAACTCTTATCTTAGTGAGGAGGTGTTGTTGACCCCGTTGCTAGGTATGAGTCATCATTTCCAAAGCTGTGATTGGCTGATCCTAAAAGCTGTATACAAAACTTACTTTTGGTGATAATTGATAAACTTAATCATGGAATCTAATCTTATGAAGACTGTGTAACTGTTAATAACATGTCACATAAAAGAAAATACATGTTAAATGAAAAGTAAACTGTACTATAAAATAATCCTACTGAATGCTCACATATTCACATAGTGATGGTTATATTAATTTGCTTTTATTAATTGCATGTTTTTGTACTTTCAACTATCAACATCTCAACTTAATTTTGTATTAACTAGTGTAACAAAGCACAGCTTTCATTTTCATTATTTATAGCATTCAGAAAATAAAATCGGATACAAATAAAAATAAAACTCTCCAACATTTGAATGAAAAGGAGCAGAAAGAAGAAAAATCTTACTTAGTCTGCCCCTCTCTCACAAAATATTAACTAACAATACAAATGAACAGGAGCTGCAGGCCAACATGCCTTTTTACATTCACTTTTCTTATTTTCAAAAACAACCAACAAAATAAACAAACAAGCAAAAAGATCACATATTGATTCATGTTTTGCCACAAAGCAAATATAGCAAAACATTTATAAACATCACGTTCCCCTGTATTTATGTATTAACATACTGGCTTTAATGCTTTTTTTAAAGACATAATTTGATTTGGCTTCTTTACTTTCTTTGTTCAGGTTATTCCATAAACTGATTCCTCTCACAGTAACGCAGCGCTCCCTCAGTTTAGTTCTAAATCTTGTTTTTTTAAATATTTCAAATCCTTTTAAATCATAACAACTTTCTCTTTTTTCAAATCAGTTCTGGATGTTGCTTGGTAAAATGTTTCTATGAGCTTTATACATAATCTGCAACATACTGAGATCTACTAACTTACTAAATTTCAACAACTGCAATTTAATAAATAATGGGTTTGAAGGATCTCTATATTGACTTCTACTGATAATTCTTATTGCTCTTTTTTGTAAAATAAAAATTGGTTGGATTGAAGTTTTACATGCACTTCCCCAAACTTCAACACAATAGGTCAGATATGGAACAATCAATGAATTATACAAAAGGTACAAAGCTTTGTCATCTAAGTAATCCTTAACTTTGTGTAACATAGCAATTGTTTTTGCTATTTTAACTTTAATTCCATTAATGTGTGATTTCCATGTTAGATTTTCATCAATAATAACACCTTTCATCAATGCCCTTGATTGCTGACAGGTGTATAAGAAGTAGGCTTGTCTGGCTTTTACATCTGCTCCACCATTTTGTCCTCTGCTTAGGAAACTCCTAAGCTGCTTAAAAGTCCTCTTCCCTGCTCCTAACAGATCTCACCTTAGGAGCACTCTTAGGAGCTAGGATTCTTTTGGAATAGCTTTTATCTTTACTAAGATCTACTCTTAATTTTTAGGAGAAATTCTAAGAAAACACCAAGATTCTAAGAATTTTCTTAGAATTTGGCCACTAGGAGCAACTCTCTGCACTAAGAATCTTTAGGAATACGGGCCCTGGTTATTTTTAAACAATCATGTTCACATCAAATTTCAGTTTTTTATCCATGCGCCAAACTTTTTTGTGTTTTAGTTGAGGTCCTTACTAAATCAGACAGGCCTGTATGTAAAGATTCACAGATCAAAGTACAAAGTATTTTGATGTATGTGGTTAAAAAAAAAACAACTGTTAATGCTGCCTAGCCTGATATAATTAAAACAAAATGTGTTCTTGTTGAAACAGATGATGCTGTGTACATAACACCTTCCAAACCCAATGAAAGGTAGTAGAACTTGATCAATAAAGTCCAAATGTTTTTCTGCTAATGTTGTAAAGGCACATAAAGATAATGCAACTGAGCACACATGCTATTTACTGTAAACTTTTAAACTCCAGCACTGTATGATTTAAACATGTAAGTGTACAACAGGGGTAACACCTCAAAGCAGATGTGTGTAATGAAAACCATTTTTATTCTGCTAAATTAAATGTATGACTAAATCATGACTTTATGGTGTAGCTGGATCAAGATATAGGCCACTAGTAGGCCTACTTTGTGGCAAAAAGAAGTAAAAAGTATACTAAAGTTTTAGTATTTAAGTTTTAGTATTTAAGTAGGTGTGTAAGTATTAATAAAGGACTTAGTCATTGACCTATTCTTATAAGCCAAGTGAAATTCACTATACTATTCTATATATAAAAGTTTTTGTGTAAAATAAGTATTTTGCTAAGTGTTACTATTTTGTTGACAGCATTATCTCGGAAATTCCAAGTTGAAAATACATTTTTCAAATGTTTCCACGAACCCCTGGTTGGAAATCACTGCTTTAAGTGTACATGCTTCTGAACTAAAACTAACTAACTGACTGACTGACTAACTAACTAACTAACTACCTAACTAACTAACTAACTAACTAACTAAATAAATAAATAAATAAATAAATAAATAAATTCCTTTGGTCCGCCAACCAAAGCCCTTATATTTATGACATTGAGAATTTCAAAGCTGACAGAAATATTATGAACGCTTGTCTCCGCAATGGGAGTTCCAGCACTAACTCCACCCGCCCGGGCTGTCTCGGTGTATCTACACGAGCTCACCCCAGACGACCAGGAAGTGTCACGCACCAGATCAGACACAACAGTCCAGTGTTTACCGAGTCGAGAGGAGTCCACGGAGGAAACGACGAGGACACTGAGCGTGTTTGGGCTTTCTATCGATGCAAGAGAGTTTGAGACGTCTACTTTAACGATGGGGGGACAAACAGTGACTACTTGTGTGGTTTTTAGTGCCGTTGTGCTTTGCGTTAGCTTTGTTAGCCGGGGGGCATGCCAGTCCACTTCACCTCCTGCTCCAACACCAACTTCAGCCCGTAAGTTTCATTTCATGTGAAAATCCAGCCATGTTGTTGACAGAGAGATCTTATGTGGTGTACAGTGATAATTCTGAAGGTTTAATAACAGCGTCGACAGAAGTGTGATGGTGTTGTTTTTAAAGTACGCCACTGGTGCCGTGACTGTGGTCACTGTGATGGAGTCACGTTACTCTCTTGTCTTCCAGCCTGCTCCACTTACACCAGCTGCGACTCCTGCGTCCCTCACGCCAAGGTGAGTTCACCTGCACGACTGTGGGTGCCTCTCTGATAGATTTAGCAGACCTTTGCACGAGTAATTCTAACTGCTGCCATAAAATGTATCAAATTGAAGTGTCATGCTTGTAATCTCAGTGGCCTACTTTTCCCCCACAGCATGACCACAGACCTGCTCCAGTTCAAAGCCTGTAAATCTGTAAAGCATTGACTTACTGAGCCTCCCAACACCAAACAGACCACTTTTTAATGACTGTTCTTACTAAAACACATCAGACTAAGCTGAAGGAGGTCCCTAAGAAAAGAAAAATAATAATAGAAGTTATGTTAGGACTGGGCAATATTACCAAATCTCATCATGATTAATTCAAGTTGTTACCATGATTACAATTAATTAGAGGTGGGCCATTTTCCCCCCACAAAAAATCTTCAATTAAAAAAAAAAAAACTCAATTCACTATTCCATGCCCCTGCCGAATTTAAAATGAAATAACTACTCACTGTAAATTTATTTCCAAAATATACATTTATTTATACTTAAAATTATACATTTATTTATTTATTATATTTTATTGTGTCAGTTGTACGGCTGGGTTTAAAAAAATCAATTTAATCGATTTCCCTTTAACTGGTTCATAATCGATCCATAAAATCCAAAGATCGATCTTTTAACTTGGGTAGTTTTTTCTTCATTGGATGTGCAGAGAAGCAGCCTGTGGTATCAACCCTGCTAGTGTTGTGTGATCTGCGTTAGCGCTGCTTTACACAGAAAAAAATCTCTTGAGATGTTACTGCAAGTAATCAAACAAACACGGCAGAAGCAAATAGCACTATGTGGGCACCACCGGCGAGTTTAAAGGCTGACGTATGGACGTATTTTGGATTTTACAAGCACGAAGGCAAAGAGGAGTTGGACAGAAAGCAAGTAATATGCAGAATACGTATTTATGTACATAATTAATATAAGATTAATGTAGCTGCTTTGGGTTCATTTCTTAATGTAAAAGCAATTTAAATAATGCACCAGGTCAAAAGTGACTGTTTTAAGTTTACATTATTATTTTAACTAAGATATCCCAGACTGAATAAATATATTATTGTATTGTGAATCGAATTGATTTGAGACCTGGTAATATCAAATCGAATCGATCCAGAAAATCTGAATCGATACCCAACCCTAGTCAGTTGGTGTCATTGATACATTGATGTATGTCTTAATGTTTCAAACAATAAATAATACAATTCCAAATTCATTGTACATACATGGCAGCACTGCAAGTTTCCATATATATCCTTAAATTGGGTTTACAGTCAAGGCGTATATTTCCATTATTTATGTATCACTGAAATAATCGCAATAAAATAATTAACAAAAAGCAAAAAAACAACTAACAGTTATACAAAGGCTACATATAAAGAAAAGGAAAAGAAAAAAAATGAATAGATACAAATAAATAAATAGATTGGCTTTCTATATCATGCAATTAATTCATATTTAAGCTATACATGAAACATAAGAAACTCACTTCATCTGATTTTATTCCACATTTACATTGTCAATTTTATACTTCAAATGAAAGGAGGCCCATCTTTTTTCAAACAGCCTTTCGTTTCTATTTATCTTATGGGTTATTTTTTCCATTCTATAAAAGCTGTGCACTGTTTCTAACCACTTTTTCAGATTAGGAGGTTCAGTAAAATATACATTTAAAGTGCCTCCAGGTCAAAAAATCAACACATAAATCGACACAAAGTGCCTGTGCACTGTAGTTTTATACACTTGTTTGAATTAACTATGAAGATAACAAAATGCCTAAGGTAATGCTTGTTGTAAATAACATAAAAATCTTAATAGAAAACACAACTCTTGTTGTACAAAATGTAAAAGTGTACAAAGTAATGAGAAAGGTGCCTGAAATGGCAAAATGAACGGGTTGATTTAAAAAAACAATCGTTAAACTCGAGTTTCAGGAAAAATGAATGAATTTGACTTGCCAACTCGATTTTTAAATCTTATCAATTTTTGCCCAGGCATACGATTAATGAACAGTTATTTTATGTTATACCTGAACAAATTAATGGTGTTACCGACGGTCGTAGAAATGGTCTTCCTGTAGTATTTACACTTAACTTCTTTCTGCTCAATGTTCTCTGGCATTTTTCTTGGCTACAAGGTCCTCTGATAGATCGGTGCTTGTCTCCTCCATGTTGGTCTTCGCTCTTGGCGAAAGTGAGCGACTGTATGGAGGGGGCACAATCATGTGACTTACACAGCAAAATAATCAACATGAATAAAATTACTTTGATAAGGGGTCTAACTGTCAATTTGGATTATTTTTCAATTACTTGCCCAGCCCTAAATCATGTTAATCCTCAGGACCCTTTTCACAGGATATATCAGCTTTTTTTTGCCTCACTCCTGAGTCCATGACAAGCAGACACCATTCTTTCAATTGTGCTTTAAGTAACAAGAAAGGCAGGGGTAGCTTGCCCACCTCCAGTTAGCTGAGCTAAAATACTGGAAATCAGTGAGTAGTGTAAGCCTGCCTCTGCCAGCAGTCATCAAATTAACATTTCAGCAACTATAAATGGTTCAGCGTGCTTGCTGTGACTAATTTGTTTACTACATTGTGTTACATATCTTTTATTATTGTCATATTATCTGCTTCTACTGTGAGCTAGCAATTCGGGTCCTTTCAATTATTCTTTGAAATAAAATTGAGAACTGATTCGCAGTTATTTGTGCGCTGTTTGTTGGAAAGCCATTCTTAAATGCAAATTGCCTACAAAAACAACCCTAGAACAATTTTTTTTTCCGTCATTCACTCATGAGATATGGTTACAAGACATGACAGAAGTAGGTCAACAAAACAAAGCCTCTGATTAGGAGTTGAATTAGATAACACGACAATAAATAAAGATAATGAACACAACGTGGTAAACAGACGAGTCAACGCAAGCATGTAAGACCATCTACAGTTGCTGAAATGTTTATTTGATGACTATAGGCAGAGGCAGGCTAACACTACCCAATGATTCCCAGTGTTTGAGCTAAGCTAACTAGCGGTGGGCAAACTCTGCCCGTCTCGTCCTTGTTACTGCACACAGGGTCAAAAGAATGGCTGCTACCTGCTTGTCATGGACTCAGGAATGAGGCAAGACATGAAAACAAAATGAAAAGTTGGCATATATCCTTTTAGAGCTTGTATTTATTTGCTTTCTTTTTTTTACCATTTCTTATGCTGAAATGAAGATATCAGACAAAGAGGCTCATTTGTCCATGACTTTGGAATTACAGCATCCACACTTATTAAAATTTCCCACTGTGTAGATGTTGTTTCCTTCTGCTTCCACTGCAGCACAGTAATATTTAAGTGAAAAAGGTATTTTTCCCCTTTCATGATTGCGGATTTTTTTTGCATGATTTTCATATTTCTTTTGAATCTTAAAGCCAATCTCACGAAGACAACCCAGGTAAATAAGAAATGCAGTCTCTAAATTATGATTTCATTTATGATCCGAACATTAAAGTGTGATAAATATGCAAAATTCAGGAATCAGAAAGGGGGCATATACTTTTAGCAGCACTATCTATAATTCTGATAATCCTTCTGTAACCCTGTCTCTGTGGCAAAAAAACTGTACACACAAAACTCACCACCAGATAACATCATTTATCATGTTTGCAGAGAGGCACTATGACTTCTTTGATTTAACTGATAAGATATCAGTGGAATAAAATATTTCAGCTAGCTGAAATTTCCAGTTATTTCTAATCATTGACAGATCTCAGTCTGAGTATCCACACACAAAACATTTTGTGTTCATTAAATAGAATATGTACATATCTCTCTCTCTCTCTATATATATATATATATATATATATATATGTATATGTATATATATATATACATACAATTTTTGTTTTAAAACAAAATATTTCATTATGTATATAAAGTGCCACTTTAAGATTGAAATTATGAAACTGAATTCATGTTTGCTTTACATAATGATGAGTGTTAATGAAAAAAAAAAGTTAAATATTTTGAAATATATCCAACGTCCTAAAAGGGCCTTAAGGGGGAAAGTGTGAGTTTTATGTCTTTTGTAATTGCACAAAGAATCTGTAAAATCAATGTTGCTGCATAATTATTGACATCCCAGACTTATTATCCCTGCTTAAAAATAACCCACTTGGCTTTCATTGGAATTTTTTTTCCGTCTAATACAATGCCATTATGCGACTAAACAGGCATTTAGAGGGTTAAAATATGAAAAATAAATTAATGTTGGCCATACATGATTAGACGTAGAGTTAATGACCAAAAAGTATTATTTTTCATGTTTAATATTTTAATTTTATCCAATATCCTAAACAGTTTTTAGAGTGAGAGGGTTTTTTTTTTAGGGTTAAATAGCATGTCTTAGATTTTAAGCCATTCTCTATCATAACACACTGCAGTCTAAACCCATGTGAGTGTCTGTTATTTCAATATTTACATTAATTCAGGGGCACGTTGGCCAAACTGCCATGTGCCCGCTCATCTGTGCTTAACTTCAGTTACAATATTAAGCAGTTAATATCAGAGAAATTCTACATTTTCAAATATGTTTATAAAAATCCTGGATGTGCATCCATGTTTGCATCACCACCAAAATGAAATCACTTCACCAAAGTTCCTTAAAAATGTCATCAGACTCTGTGGAGCACATTGAGTTGTCCTGCACACTTCTGGACAAACAATGGACAAAAACATTACCTCCTTTGCAGAGGTAAATCAACAGAAGAAGAGAGTGTCTAAGCTTTAAACTTTCTCCGTCTTTATCTGCTCTCAACAGGCACTAGTAAATGTAAAGGGAGCTTTTAGTCAGCTACAGCTTCATCTGACAGCTGCTAAAGGAGGCGGGACTGTTTGTGAAACTTCAACAGACCACATTAAAAAAGATGAAAAATTCAGACTGTTAAAATATATTCATAGAACGGTTCATATTAATAAAATCAAGAATGGTTAAACAACCCTATTTAATAACTACAATGAGCTTTGACCTACATTTGTGTGTTCTTTCATGCATGTGTGCTCTACAGCTTCAGACTGCTGATATAAAACACAAAACATTTTAGCCAAACAAATCTACGGTATTTCCAAAAGACTGTTTGATAATAACCGATAATAGCCCTACTCGATTTGCAGCGTGTTTCCACTAGCCTGGTTTCTCCTAAAACAAGCTAGCTTTAGCACTTACTCCGCTCTGGTTCCAAGAGAGCTGAGTGAATACTAAAAGATGACCTCACCGACTGCCGGCTACTGATTGGTCAGACAATGTCGTCATCAATGAGTCATGAGTGCGACGACCTAGCATGCTAGCGGTAGCTACCATTAGCTTACCCTCATACGTCTTTTCTTTACTCTCGATTGCTCTCGTCCTCGGCTTCATTCTGTTGTATAGCTTCCAAAACTTCTCAAGGGGTATTTCTTCTTGCCACCTGCAGCCTTCTTCTGCTTTCCTTTTTTACTCAGTTTGTGACAAAAAGCCACAGATTGTTGTGTCGCGCTCAAAATGACGTCACTGTAGTGCCGCTCACCCTGTTGGGCAGGCGACTGGGGCTAATGGAAAAGCAGCACAAGGCGAGTAGAGTAGAGCCGGGTAGAGTCGAGTAGAGTAGAGTAGGGCTAATGGAAAAGGACCATCACTGTATCATGTTGTCAAGCCAGTGTAGTTTATGAATAGTTTTAACCTAAATACAAGTCTTTACGACACTTGTTGCTAGTATCTGCCCCCAGATTCGACTCAAATTCCTTTATTATATTACTAGTGCCATTAGCTTCAGGCAATCCCACTATATATACCCGGACTAACCTTTTAAGCAAAACTGTATGGTTAAAGTGTGATGTGAACGGTTTGTTTTGAGCAGGGTGGTCATGTTGGTGATCACAGGAGGAAAGAGAAGTCAAAATGAGTCCTTTTCCCCCAAGACATTACTTGTTAATCACAAAATGCCGACCCCCATTACCTCTGTCTTATTATTTCTTCATTTTTTTTTAGCTTTAATGCATTAAAATCAAAATGATATTATTTAGCTGAGTTAATATTTCAAGCAACAACACATTGTAGTCATGTAAAAGTTTGATCTGACTCTCTCAAACTCCCTTTTCTTCTAAATAGGGCTGGTCGATATGGCCTAGAAATAAAATTGCCGATTTTTTTCCACAATACACAATTTACAATTTTAATCGATTTTTCTCTCCCTAAAAGAAACAAAACTCCCAGTGACATAAAAATGAAACAATTCATGTTTTGCCTTTATGTTGTCTCAATGTTTTCCTCTTAAAGTCAAAGTCTGGGTCATAAAAGGTTGATTATATTGTATAAACATAGGCAGGTTTGTCTACATAAACACTAAAAGGCTCAGGTATTTTAACAGTATTAGCGTGAAACTCTCTGATCAATATTTAATCTACTTAAAGGGACTGTGAGGAGTTTCTAAGTAATTTAAAAAAAGTCTCACTTTTAGATATATGCCTGATCTAAATACACACTTTAAGATGAGTTTTATAGCATCAACATAGGTTATCTATAAATGCTGTTCCTGAGCCTTCTGGTCGGGGTCAGACAGGGCTGGACTGGCCTGGATACTCAACTTCAGGAACAAGACAATTAGAACTAGAGCAAATTTATATTATTCAGACACGTCTTAGAGCACTGGGCTGTAAGTAGTGATATATAGCCAGCTACAAAACTACGATACTAAGTTTTCTAAAAATTGCTTGTTGTCACACATCAAAAACTACCACTACGTAACTAGAAAGAGATACATTACCTCGTCACTTTGCATCCTGTAAGTTGTTGAAAAAAAAGAAGTTGTAAAGCAATGCAGAGTTCTGAGAAAGGTCCGAGCAGCATTTATTAGCATCGCAACAAACACACGCTTTGGCTTGGATCACGCCTTTTGGTGCGTTCAAGTTGTAGTCAGAAGAAGGAATTCCCGAGTTCCGAGTAGGAAACTGCAACTAAAACATCCCCCGAAGTCTGAATTTTCTACTGGGAGCTCGGTGAAACCTCACCACCCCCGAGTTGACAATGGAAGATGGATGCCCCCAGTGTGAACAGTTATTTAGCTCCTGTAATAATCAATTTATTTACACTTCTGACTGGGGTGTGTCGCTCTAGATCAGCTGTATACATAGTGTTGTTAGACTTATATTTACAAAAATGCTGCCATGGTGATAATCTCATTCTTCATGTGATATTTGTGAACAACAACACAGGGCGTGCTAACAACAGCTAACTATAGCCTGGTAGATTGGCGTGTTTTTTTCTGACTTCAACTGGAACGCCGATAAGCCGGAGATGATGTCACTCCCAGTTCTGAGGTTACTGGAACGCAGCATTACGACAGTCGCCGCGCGTGCTCATGGGTAGCAGAGTCTAAATGTCGCCGGAAACAGATTCTCCTCACAGTCCCTTTACATAACAAATACAAGCCTATAAAAGTGCTTGTGCAATCCCTACAAGGCTGACCATCATGAAAATTATAGCTTTTTTCAAAAATTGCAACTACTAACAATTGGACTAAGGCAAGAAAAAAAGTCTTGATTTTTAATTTTTTAAATCTTCTGCAGAAAATAATTCAAATTAATCAATTTAATTGATTTTTTCCCAGCTCTACTTCTAAATAATATGTGTGATTTTTTTTTTTCTCCCCACAGTGCCTTTGGTGCATCACCACCAACAACTGCTCGGAGTACCCGGTGAGCTGGTTACTTCCTCCTGCGTCTCTGTGCCAGCTGTCCCAGGCTCGATGGGGAGTCTGCTGGAGTAAGTTTTCCAGTTTGCATTGTTATCTATGTGGTGCAAGTTCTTTCACTATATAGACTATATATATGTTTTTATCAGAATTAGTTTAGTTTTTCACTTTTGTTTTTTACTTTAAGAACTGCAGATGTGTGGGAATGTTGGTTCATTAGTAAAGACACTTCACTGCCATCATAAAAGTAAATAAAGGTGGAGAGGGTTAGGGTTAGTTGTTGTTTTATTCTCATATTACATAAACAGGATGTCATCTAATCCAGTATTTTTCTTTTTACAATTGTTGCCTTAACCTCGTACTTAACTTTCTGGAAACTCAGCTTCACATTTTATTTATGTTAAAACAAGTTGACCTTACTCTCAAGGGCAGTCGACTTATGCAAACAAAATATTTTAACATTGAGGTTCACACAAAAATCTAAACACTATGACAAATGGAAAAGCAGAGGACTAAAATATTTTGAGTCAAGGCAGCTGTTATTCAACTTAGACTTCAGAATCTTAGTTTAAACTTAAGGGAGGGGGGTTTGTAACTTCTTCATGTTGTGATTGAGAACAGTGAGGATGAGTTTCCTGCTGATGTTGTAAAAGTGTTTTTGTTAAAGAAAAAAAAATGACATGACTGGGAGCTGCAGGTGGAGGTGAAGCTTTAGGCTGATTATATGACTCATGAGTTCTTCATCTTACTCCTGGAACTGTTGTCTCCTAAAACACCAAAAGGACTGTTTTACAAATCCATGTAAAATATTTCACAAGCCCATAGAGCGTGGTTTGGAGAGGCAGAACATGACGTGAAACTTACGAGGCAGTAGTTAGTGTTCATTATATGATAGCAGGTGAACATCTTTCAGTCCTACTCATCATTATTGGCACCCATGAAGTTTAAGTACACAGTGTGACAGTACAAACAGTTTCTTTACAAACCTCTCTAACTTTGCTCTGCATCACTTTATCAGACTCAAACTTGGCAGAAGTAATGTTCACATATTAAGGTTTGTAAATTATACTTCATTAGCTACTATGATCATGCAGTCATATTTAGAATAGGCAGTTTGAATTGCAACTACTTGAAGCCTACAAGGAAAAGAACACCCTACCAACAATTGAGCATAGTGGAGGTTCCATAATGGTTTGGGGCTGCTTTGCTGCATCAGGCACTGGGGCCGTATCACAGGAATCATGAAATTAAAGAATTATCAAGAAATTTTAGATTGAAATGTCCGACCCAGTGTAGGATCAGTTGGTTTGAGTTGAAGATCGTGGGCCCTCCAGCAAGACAAAGACCTAAAGCACACATCCAAAAGCACCCAGGAATGGTTGAAAAGGAAAAAAATGGACTGTTTTAAAATGGCCAGCAATGAGTCCTGATCTCAATCCGATTGAAAATCTTTGGTATGGCTGAAATCTGCCGTTGGGGAAAAGAAACCTGCAAATGTTCAAGAGCTTGAACTATTTGCATAGGAAGAGTGGGAGAAGATACCAGCTGAGAAGTGCAAGAAGCTTATAGATGGCTACTAGAAACATTTGGAGGCTGTCATCAGTGCCAAAGGGAGTGCAACAAAATACTGAAGAGGGGTGCTATTATTGCTGAACATGTAAGTAAAAATGTTTTTCTATTGGTTAAGTATTTTGGACCTTCAATTTAAAAAAAAGAGCCTGATGACATAAATTTGGTACATTTCAATTTATTTCTGAAGATATTGTGAAAGC
Source organism: Scarus forsteni (assembly GCA_036419115.1). Lineage (NCBI taxonomy): Eukaryota > Metazoa > Chordata > Actinopteri > Labriformes > Labridae > Scarus > Scarus forsteni. The sequence continues at coordinate 156,895 of JAZDUH010000384.1, forward strand.
AATAATGATAATGAAGGGGTGCCAATTATACTGAGCAGGACTGTATATCATAACTTCAGTGCTGTATGTTAAAAAAGAGTATCAGCTAAAGAGTTGAGGCACACAGAGGTCAATCTGAAGCATCATGCATGGAGATCACACTGGAGAAAAAAAAGCTGCAGAGTTTCAGCTCCAGATCCAACAGCAGTGGGAGACGGCTCTTTAGATGCTGGAGAGACCAGATGTGGTTGTTTTTAAGCAGATGTACCACAGAATTTCTGCAATGTGCAGTGGGAACACTTCAAAATGCCCAAACACACGTCTGAGTTGTCTTACAATCAGATAAACTCCTCCCCCAGCGGTGGTTGTTTTTATCCATCCTGTCAAGTCCCTTCTCTGGTTTGAATTCCCCTGATAATGTGCTGCAGCGTTCAGATGTGAGCTCACTTGGAGAGAGGAGAGAAAGAAGAAATTACAGCAGTAAAGTCTGAGTGAAAACAGCTGAGCACACCCTCTGTGTTTGTCACATGGACCAGAGCAAAGCCAGTCAAGGGGCAAGCTGGCTGAAGCAGGAAGCAAACGTAGCCATGACACCGAGAGGAAAGAGGAAGTATTAGACAGTCATCAGAATGGAGGTCCAACTTGTTGATTTGTCTAAAAACAGAATCCAAACAGCGTAACTTGTAAATTGTGCAAAACAAACTGATGAGGAGAGGAGCTGGACAGAAATCACAGCCACCAAGGATGTTATAGGATGCTAACTGCTAGCCAGATTTAGCCTCCTGATGTTGTGCACCATGTTTGTTTACACTGAAGTCATGTGTGATCATGTGAAATCACAAGCTGTGACAGCGGGGGTGCTGACTTCCTGATAAGTGAATGTGTCAGTTTTTGTTGCTGTGTCTCTCTTTGTGGCTCTGATAAATCTGACATTATCTTTCACTGTTTCAATGAGATTTTAAAAGCCTTCATGTGAGTACCAGGCCTTATTCTGTTTTTGTGATGGTGGAAGGCCGTAAATGTAATCATAACTGAAACTCAAAAGATGATGAAAAGTCATTTTCTAACCAGGAGCAACTGTGGAGCTTAGAGTTTGAGAAATGGACCGGCCTGATGATAGACGTGAAATGTGGCAATCCAGCTATTTTGAGAATCTTTGTTGTTTGGTGGAACTGCTGATTTAAAGGATAAGTTTGGTTAAGACAGCTTTCACATTGTTTATAGAATGAAGTAGAACAATATACTCACCCAGAAGGCTTTCCTGATCCAAACAGTGCTTCAGGAGATATTTAGATCCAAAATCGAGCAGCGGACATCCGTATAATGGTAGCACACGGGGCATGTATAGCGCCGCTCCTCAAACTGCATTAATCGTCCAAGAACTCATTAGTTTCACCAATATTTCATCATGGTCCGCTCATGCTACTCCTCCAAGACAGTCCAGTGTTGCTCCACCTATGTTTCCGTGACTGTGCTGACCTCTGAACTGAAGACTGCTCTCTGGCCAGCTGTTCTTCTCTTTGCCTCCGCGTCCTCCTTTCGATGAGCTCCTCATCTGTAACTTCTGGCTTGAAACTGTAAGGACACCCATCATATTCAAAGTTCTCCTCCACAACATCTTCATCCCATAGATATTTGTCCGTTTTGCACAAAACTGGAAGAAGAAAGTTTTTGAGTAGCCGGCAGATGCCCCTGAAACAATGAGCCGTACTTCGCATGCACGGCAGCCGTAAAGACAGTCTTCAGTTCAGAGGTCAGCACAGTCACAAAAGCATGGGTGGGGCGACACAGGCTGTCGTGGAGGAGTAGCGTGAGCGGACCATGATGAAATATTGGTGAAACTAATGAGATTTTGGATGATTAATGCAGTTTTAGGAGCGGCGCTGTATGCCCCATGTGCTACCATTATGCGGATGTCCGCTGCTCGATTTTGGATCTAAATATCTCCTGAAGCACTGTTTGGATCAGGAAAGCCTTCTGGGTCAGTATATTGTTCTACTTCATTCTATAAACAATGTGAAAGCTGTAGAAACCGAACTTCTCCTTTAATAACCACTGTTAAATAGATATGTCCATGTCAGATTGTTAGTTTTATAATAAGACTTCATAAAGAGTTATGAGTTATACCAAAGTCAGGTTGAAGTGTCTCCACAGATGGAGGTCAGTGGTCTCAGAACAGGACCAATGATGAAACACTTCAGTGGATTTCTCAGTGAAGGCAACTCGTAAAACAAAAAAAAAGAATAACTGAAGCACTCAAGTCATTTTAGGTATTTTCTTCAGGTGCTAGTGTCCTGACACCCCTGCCCTCTCATCAGAGTCAGACAGTAAAGACATAATATGAGAGATGTCACCACCCTCCTCCTGAACAAGCACATCTCTGATTGGATGATGGGATTGCAAAGTCAGCAACAGTGAACCTGTTCTGTGACAACACATCACTGAATAAAAAAACTTCTACATATAGTTGACTTCATTTGTTCCTTTAATCTACTTGTTACATTTGTTAAGTAAATATGTTATTGCAATTAAAAGGCAAACTATTTAATTTTCTCTTAATTTTAACTTGTAAAATCAAACATTCCTTTTTCAATAAGCTTAAGACATACCTCATGTCCTGAGGCGAGTTTGTCAGATCATTTCTGATATCTAGTTTTTCCTACAGTTTAGATAATGTGGCTGTGAGAGTTGTATTCTGGATTAACAGTGTCTCATCACAGAGGAGCAACGAGAAAAGCCACCTGATTTTAGAGGAATCAGTCCACACTGAACTTCCTGCTTCTTTGTGATCTTTTTACACCTGCAGCTCTGCCTCTGCTTCCTCATTTCCCCCTCAGATTGTTCAAGATTACAGCCGTGAACAGCTGCGTTGAGCTCATTCCTGTTTCCTCTGAGCAGAAAATGAAAGGGGAAGAGAGTTTGGCAAACACCTGAGAAAACTTGTGGATTTAGGGGATCTCCACGTCTGTCATTTTCTGTTTTGTGGTCATTTTCGATCAGAGTCGTAGGCAGTGAACTGAGGCTTTAGGGATGCACAATACTGGATTTCTGCTGATATTTGATATGCAAATATTTCAGAACTCATCACCTCGATACTGATTTCAATGCCCATATGTTTTTGACAAGTTTCTATGACAAGTACATGAGTTTGGAGTCTTTAATTTACTAAAATGGAGCTGTTCCTTTCATCATTACAGTTTATTTGTGTCATAAGCAGCTACAAAACAAGAAACAAACAAAGAAATTGAAACATTAACATGAGTTTTTTAACACTGCTGTGTCTCAAGGCTAATTTCTTTAATATTGTCGGGGTGGGGAGATTTTTTTGCCCGACTTCAGATGGGAAAGAACTTGATCTCATGCCACAGTTAATCAAAGTTATGGAATTAATAAATATGTTCACTCAAGTAATGATATTGATAATAAAATAAAATTATTGTCCCAGTACATCTGAATAAATCAAAACAAGGCCAAATGAATGACAAATATATTTACTTTGATTAAAGATGCTCTGAGGAGTTTCTAAGTAATTACAAAAAAGTCTCACTTTTAGATATATGCCTGATTGAAATACACACTTTAAGATGAGTTTTATAGCATCAAAATAGGTTATCTATAAATGCTATTCCTTAGCTTCGCGGTCGGGTCAGACAGGGCTGGACTGGCCTGGATACTCAACTTTGGGAACAAGACAATTAAAACTAGAGCAAATTTATATTATTCAGACACGTCTTAGAGCACCGGGCTGTAAGTAGAGATATATAGCCAGCTACAAAACTATGATACTAAGTTTTCCAAAAATTGCTTGTTGTCACACATCAAAAGCGTAACTAGAAAGAGATACATTACCTCGTTGCTTTGTATCCTGTAAGTTGTTGAAAAAAGAAGCTGTAAAGCAATGCAGAGTTCTGAGGAAGGTTGGAGCTGCATTCATTAGCTTCACAACAAATGCACGCTGGGCTTGAGTCACGTCTTTACGACAGTCGCTGTGCTAGCTCATGGGTAGCAGTCTTTATGTCAGCGGAAATAGATTCTCCTCGTAGCACCTTTAAATGTTCAACTTATTTCTCCAAGAATTTTCTTTCTGATTCACATGACATATGGAATAAGGATGTAACCTACTTATACAGTTATGTACTAAGATGAAGTCATTTTGGAGTTATAAATCTATATTAGCCTCATCTTCAACATTAAAGGGCAGCTCCAGTTTTTTGACACCTGGACCTTATTTTTAGGTTTGTGCATGCTCATATATTCACTCAGACAAACATCGTGCAGTTCAGAGTCCTTCAGAAATTATTTAGATCCAACCGATTTAGCCGCACTTAGAGGGGGCCACGGCAATGGAGCTTCAGCGCGGAACATAATTTCTGCAAAATTGCTCATTTCGGCTATATTTTTTCATCCATCACCAGTGTTATCATAAAGTCAGCTCGTCTACCGTCTTCAGGTGGGTCAGCTGACCTGGTAAACAAACTTTTGATGACGTCATAGCCGCGCGACACAAAGGTACAGCTGATTTACTTTTTGCCGGCATTGCTGAGCAACATGGCAGAATATTTATCTGATGCCGAAGAGTTAGACTACTTTGATGGTTGTCCTTACCGGTTTGAGTCTGAGTACACGGACGAGGAGCTCCATGAAAGAAGAATGCGGAGGGAGAAAGACGAACAGCTGGCTTGAGAACAACAAACAGGAGCACGTCCACGACTCAATGCTAACTGGTGTGCGCTTGTGGACAGTGTTCGCCTATAGCAACAGAAGAGGAGTGTGTTTGCTGCTCAGAGTGGGACTTGAAACCGGCTGACACGCGCATGGATCTATCCAGGAATATATGTCTGACTACTCTGGAGGATTTCTCTGCAATGACAAACCGGGCTGTGGTAGAGACGAGCGATTTTGCAGAGATTATGTCCCGCGCTGAAGCTCCATTGCCGTGGCCCCTGCTAAGTGCGGCTAAATCGGTTGGATCTAAATAACTTCTGAAGGACTCCGAGCTGCACGATGTTTGTCTGAGTGAGTATATGAGCATGCACACACCTAAAAATAAGGTCCAGGTGTCAAAAAACCGGAGTTGCCCTTTAACACAGAGAAGATTAAAAAAAATCATGAATTTGCACCAATTATCTATATTTTTTTGTGAAATATCATTCTCACAGTGTAGGTTGTTATAATGAAATTGATACAAATGTGATTTTAAAGAATTGACTAGAATAAAAAAACAGTTCCCAAAGACAGAAACTCCCCTTTGTTGATGTTACACTTCCTCGTGTACAGTGATGTGAACTAAAACAGACTGGTGTTTGTTTAACCTGAACTAAGTCTTGTAATGTTTATCAGTTACAAAGCCACCAATTACAGGTATCATTATTGGCCTTAAAAATCAGTCTCTGTCTTTCCCTATGTTGACACTCTGTGCTGAATTCACCTTGTTAAAGTCTGTCCTGTTGAGGCACACGGGCTGCAGCTGTTTTTATTTAGACCATGCAAATCAGCTGAAAACAGCTGAAGCATTCATCCTGCCCTTGTCTGCCTCACAGTCAGCAGGACCATCACACCTCTGTGTGTGTCTGCTGCTGTTGCTGCTTTACAGACTCAAAACCTGATGAACAATAATAAATGGACCAAGATCTCAGTCTCAGAAGTTTTGTTTCAGTAAAAGTAAATGTGTCATTTCCTCTTTGTTCTGAGTTGTAGTAATGTCTGTGATTCAGCAGATGGCGTCATTGTCCACCGTTTGAGACGGTGATGTTTAGTCGAGGGCTGAGAACCGGAGTCCACTTTCATTAGTTTTAAGGCCTCAGAGTAGATCCAGTTGTCTTTAAAGATCTACAAAGGGGGTCAATATGAAGTTTGGCCTCAGGTCAAACCTTCCAAAGTCACTTTATGTCAGGCCAGAACATAATCAGAGAATATTGAGATGATTAATAAGAAAATATAACCGTTATCCTCCTAAATTAAAGAGTTTTGATTGAGTTTCTCTACAAGCATTGAGTAATGTGTAAAGGAGAGAGAGAGAGAGAGGGAGAGAGAGAGAGAGAGAGCTGGGGGCGATCGTCAGTCGATGTCATGGTTGCTTCTCTCATCATATCTGCCTCAAAGGGTCTGTGAGGAGTTTCTAAGTAATTACAAAAAAGTCTCACTTTAGATATATGCCTGATCCAAATACACACTTTAAGATGAGTTTTATAGCATCAAAATAGGTTATCTATTAATGCTATTCCTGAGCTTTGTGGTCGGATCGGACAGGACTGGACTGGCCTGGATACTCAACTTCAGGAACAAGACAATTAAAACTAGAGCAAATTTATATTATTCGGACACGTCTATAAAACTACGATTCCAAGTTTTCCAAAAATTGCTTGTTGTCACACATCGAAAACTACCGCTACGTAACTAGAAAGAGATACAGGATGCAAAGCGACGAGGAAATGTAAGTGGTTGAAAAAAGAAGTTGTAAAGCAATACAGAGTTCTGAGGAAGATCCGAGCTGCGTTCATTAGCATCACAACAAACACACGCTTTGGCTTTGGTCACGTCTTTTGGTGCGTTCCAGTTGTAGTCAGAAGTAGGAATTTCTGAGTAGGAAACTGCAACTGGAACATTTCCTGAAATCAGAATTTCCTACTGGGAACTCGGTGAAACCTCGCCACCCCGAGTTGACAATGGAAGATGGATGCCCCCAGTGTGAACAGTTATTTATCTCCTGTAATAATCAGTTTATTAGCACTTCTGACTGGGGTGTGTCGCTCTAGATCAGCTGTATACATAGTATTGTTAGAGTTGTATTTACAAAAATGCTGCCATTGTGATAATCATATTCTTCATGTGATATTTATGAACAACAACGCAGGGCGTGCTAACAACAGCTAACAATAGCCTGGTAGATCGGCATGTTTTTTTCTGACTTTAACTGGAACGCCGATAAGTCGGAGATGATGTCACGTTACAGGAAATTACGACAGTCGCCGTATGCGTGCTCATGGGTAGCAGAGTCTTAATGTCACCAGTAATAGATCCTCCTCATAGCACCTTAAAGGAAAGAGTTAATAAAAGATATTTTTACAGATCATGGCGAGGGCCAGAACTTAGTATTGGCGGGCCAGGTTTGGTCTTGGGGATGCTGTTGGCCCTGACCTACATGTTTTTCTCCTCCTTGTGTTTCAGTGAACTTTGAAGCCCTGATCATTGCCATGGCCGTCCTGGGAGGAACCTTCCTCATCAGCATTGTTGTGTGCTGCTGCTGCTGCTGTTGCTGCAAGAAGCGTGACTCAGGGTAAGTCAATCATTTAGCCTTCAGGGCATGTGTGACCAAAAAAAGTGTGTACATAACAAAGTTGTCTCAGCACTGACGGCTCAGATTGTTTATCTTGGTGTGTCATAAGATTTCTGAGAAGAATTCCCTCAGAGGTCGAGCTTTTTTATAAAGAAAAGATCATTTTCAACCAGAAAGCACACATTGTTGCTCTCCACAAAGCCAATAGATTCTATTAAAAAAACAGAGGTCAGTCCTTATTTTTGAGTTGTGCTGAAATCAAGCTTAACCTAAAAGAACAAACCAAACAACTCGTAGCAAGCAGCGAGTTCTGGTGTTGAAAATATAAGCCAACAAGGAAGTGCACATGACTGGAATTTCTTGTTTCCACTTCAGGCGGGCTACTGATGCACATGAACTTAAACACTCTCTGAATGCAAGCATACACATGTGAACAGACAGGTTAAATCAGAATAATTGATATATATTCATATATCTATATCTATATCTATCTATCTATCTATCTATCTATATATATATATATAGATATAGATATAGATATAGATATAGATATATATAGATATAGATATAGATATATATATATATATATATATATATAGATATATATACATACACATACATACAGTGGGAGAAAACAGTAAGTACACCCTTTGTAATTTTGTACATTTCTGCAAAAAGTGGTCATAATATGTGGTCTGATCTTAACTCAAATCACAACAATGAGTGAACAGTGTCTGCTTAAACTAATGCCACCCAAACAATTACATGTTATCATTTTTTTACTGGCCATAAGATGTAAACATTCACAAGACGGCCCGTAAATTATAGTGATGATGATGGGTGGGAAAACTAACCTCTTTGAAACTATACCCTTTTTAAATCTTGACAGCAAAATTGAATATTTTCTTGAAAAACTCTGGTGCCTAAAGGGTTAATAAGCCACTTTTAAATACAGTCCAGACTTTTGAAGAGAGAGAGTATAAACATCTGATAGAAGTATATTGCTGAATAAATCCTAAAAATTGACTCACATGTGATGTGTACTTCTCCTGATATAGTCTGGAGGCATCATCATTGTTTATCTTTTTCACTGGTGTTAAAAAAGCTAACTAAAGATTGCAAAAATCTGCAATATTGTAGCATCTCAATTTAAATCGAATCAGCACCTAAAAAATCGAATTGGGAGAAAAGTGAACCGTCTCAGCCCTAATGATTATGGTAAATGTCGTAGTGTCGTAGAGACCTATTGGTCATTAAATGTTGGTCTGTTTGGTGTTGTATCAACAACAGACCAAGTTTGGGATGCCTCGAAAAATTCTAAGGCAGAAAGTCTTGCAGGTTTCATTTTTGTTCTGCTTCCTTCATTTGTTCCTCCACGTCAGAGACATTGACCAATGAGAGCAGAAGGATCTCTGCAAGCATTACAGATGCAGATTAGAGCTGAAACGATTCCTCGAATATTCGTGAGTACTCGATTACAAAATATCCTCGAATTAAATTTTGTGCCTTGAAGCCTCTTTTAATATATAGTTATACATATAAATATATATCTGGACTACTATACAGTGCACGGTGTTTGACACGGACGGTCATTTCTGTGGCACAACACGCCTGCTACCTCCGCTGCTGTGTGGCTTGTACAATCATGAAGGAAGAGAAAAGAGAGGGACAGAAAGGAGAGAGTCCACAGAAGAAATGGCAGAGAGTGTCCCAAGTGTGTGGTCACTACAAGAAGGGACGAAAAGAAAACACAGTGCAGTGTGTCTGATGTCAAACAGAGTGAGCTTATCATGTAGCTTCGCACGATAGCACGTTGTTAGGGCTGCAACTATTACTATTACAGCATTTTAAATATGCTCATCACAGACATGCGTCCTCTTTCCATGGTGGAGGACACAGGATTTAAGAACATGATCAAGGATTTCAATCCAAACTACACAATGCCCTCCAGAACACACTTCACAAATATAATTGCAGAATTATATTACTGCTTTGTAAATCAGTATTGTATTGGCTTTGTTTTAAGCCAGTACTGGTTTAAACTTTGAAAGTTGTTAAAATAAAAACCCTTTTCTGAGGAATAAACGGCATTTGGTTGTTCATTTTGAAAGCCCTAACATGTTGCATTGTATACAATTGATTTATTTGTTTAAAAACAAAAAAGTATATTTTGTTAGAGTACTCGAGTACTCGAAGAAATAATCGACAGAGTACTCGATTCCAAAAATACTTGATAGTTGCAGCTCTAATGCAGATTATAGATATAAACAAACCAGATTGATGCCTTTAGAGCTGCTTGAGAGCTAAATGTTTGCAAAGCTCTGAAAAACAGCATCCCTGCTCTTATGATGTGGTGGAGAGGAGTGACTACAGTAAACAGAGAAATGGTGGAGAGAAACAGCAGATTCAACACAATGAGTGACTGCTCACATTTATCAACAAACTAACACATCATTTAACATCATGTTTGCCAAAATAAAGTCCTGTACTCTCAGTACAGTGTGGTTTTGTGCTCTCTTCAGCGTTGCCCCCCTCCCTCCTTATTCATCACATCAGTTGTTACATACAGTCGGTCTCAGTCGACTAGTCTGTCATACTCGTCAGACGAGTCAAAGCACAAATCTGTGGCTCGGTGCTCGCCTCGTGTGACGAACTAACTGTCATTTCTGGCCTCTGGGCCATCCACACACACATGCACTCAGCACAAGTTTCTATTTGTATCTTCATTTCGTCCACAGGGAAACAGCGTTTTATGTGCCTGAAAACACATTAATAGTCATTTGTGGCAGCCCTAGTCAGGAAGCATTTCACAAACAGGGAGGGAAAATCTTAAATCTGCCTTGTTCACAGAACAGAACATCATTTAATATATTATTTGTTTGACAAAAAGCAGTTGTGTTGGCTCACACTCCAGCACAGCAGGTGGCAGTAAAGGACCACAAACATTTTGGTCATCAACTTTCAGATAACAGAAAAAAGACCTTCTGTGGTGGATACTGCAAAATAACATCCAAACACCATCATACCAAATTCTACTGCCAAACTGAGTCTGCAGTACTGAATACCACGTTTAGAGGTATGTTGCAGTAGGAGGTTTTGAACAGCCACTAGATAAAGGTTGGGTTTTAATAGCCCCTTTTCATGCTGCCTTATATTTCCACCCCTGTGATGCTTCAACTCCACTCTGAAACAATGTGTAGGTGGGATGGGGAACAAGTTGAGACCTATTTGTCTTGTAACCGTGAAGGTGGTTACAATCTGAGGGGTGAAGACAACTATAAAATATGAAGTAGACACACACACATTAAGAGCTTCTGCTTACAGCTTAAGTAAGGAAATGAAGAAAAAATGTTCAAGTAAAAACAAGTTTAAAAAAAATGTACAAAATGATGATTTTTGCAAGATACCGTAATGAAGAGAATGAAGTAGTCTGATGATATTATATGGTTATTATAATAAAATAATGATGGTATGAGAATTCTGTATATCTGTGTGACATTATAATTACCTCCGCCAAGGAGCTTATGTTTTCGGGGGAGCTTGTTTGTCCGTCCGTCCATCTGTGAACAGAATAACTCAAAAAGTTATGGATGGTTTTTGATGTAATTTTCAGGAAATGTTCAGCATGGGAAAAGGAAGACCTGATTTGATTTTGGTGTTGATCCGGATCAGCGTCTGGCCGCCATGGTGAAAAATGTGATTTATGTGAATAACTACTGAACTAAAATAGATATCATTATGAATCCAGCTGCTAATGGTATGTTTTCATGGTCAAGGAATCTAAATATTTCGATGGAATAATGGTGGGACTAATATTTATGGTGAAAATCACAATATGGCTGAGGACTGTGGCGCTGACGGAGGTCTGCGCTCTCCGAGTGCTTTTCTAGTTACTATTGTGGATGGAAGTTTTCTGTTGCAATGTCCAAGCATGGAATAAGGGTGCGTGGACATAGTTGTCTATGAGTATATGTACAGTAAGTGCATCACATCTGCATTTGTTCGTAAATAATTGTTTGGTAAAGAGGTGGGAGCTAATACGTTTTTACTTCATCCCACTCCTTTTGGAATTTGTAATTAGATAATGTCTGTTTGTTTTGTTTTGTATTTTTTCTGTCTTTGACAGTGATTTTAATTTAACATCATGTTCAAAATAAATGTTTATCAAATCAAATCAAATCAAATTTGCTATTTAAGCAATATAGATAGAAACAGAGGAGTAATATTGGTGACATGGGCAGACCAATTCAGCGGGTAACAGCAACAAATAAGTAAATATTATTGTGCAGGGAAAAGGGCAACGAGCTCACTGTGGTGCTGGGTCATTGAGTTTCAATTACAATTACGTGCCCAACCCCCCACAATCATTAAAACATAATAATCCTTGTTGCCATGACCAATATAACCTGAAAATTTAATCAAAATCTGCTCCTAACTTTTGAGTTAGCTTGCTCATAGACAGTCACCGACAAATACACAGCGTCTTTGCTGCAGGTAAGCATGTGAGCCTGATTCAATCCAAACTAATGTCATCACTTTACCCCAAAATCAAACTTGAACAGTTTTCAAACTTGCACGCAAATAGTGGAAGATACACAGCTTTAACAAATTTTTGAATATAGTGTAAGGTCACAGCCCTAATCACAGCAGACCAACATATTCTCTGATTGTTCCAGAAGACAGGGCGGTGCTTGAATGATAAAGCAGGACTTCTCTTCTTTCTTCAGTCTTGTACAAAGATCAGTTAAATTCTTGTGACATGCACATAAAAAAGAGTTCTTGGTGCTCTGGGTGTTGTGAACCTCAGGAGTTAAGCTGAGCATCCTTGGATTATAGTTACATTTTATGATTGGAGCTTCCTTTACAAGATGTTGATGTGTGCGGTGCTCTCACTAAAATGAAAATGTCACGTCAGTCAATCATCTGCAGGCCGGCCTGTCACACGCTGACAGACCCGTGGGTGCAGGAGTCGCGTTCATGTCGATCATCTGAAGGAAAAAAGAGCAGGATGTGGAGCACACGCTCACACAACATCCATTAAAATAATGCCAACAGTACATTTACCTGCAGGCAGTTTTATTTTCTCACCTGCTGATTGCTCAGCTTTCATTTAATCCACTGAGCCCATTATCTCGGGGTGACTCGACTTTCTCTGCTCCTCACATCAATTTCCTTTTGTTTTCCAAGCTGCAGAGAAAAACAGAAATCACTCTGGATTAATTAAATCATGTTTAACTCTGTCAGCGGGAATTCTTTGTGAAGAGTAAATCCCTGCAGCAGATATCTTTTTGGTTAATGTGTATTTATTACACTGTAATTCTGACATTGTGATCCTGTCTTGTTTTGTCTACAGACCCGACAGAGATGAGGAGAGACTTTCCAGGAGGAGAGAGGAGATCAAACAGCGAGCTGAGGAGAGGTAAGGAGTTCACTGCAGGCTTAAGAAGAGGTGCTTAAAGCTGTCAGCAATAAACTCTGACTGTGCTAATTTGAATAACAGCTGCACACTTATGAACTCTGTATGATGCTGAAGATGGAGCAGCGTCGTCGTAACTGATGCCACGTCGCCCCCCTCTGGCCAAAACAGAAACTACAACATGAGTTCTGACTGACAGGCAGGCTCACAGTAAATCAGGTCACTCTTCTCTTCATGCATGCAGGGAAGTCATGAACTGTTCATCAGTTATAACTTAGACAAGCACTATTGTAATTATAGCTGATCACCTCCTTCAGTCAGTCAATCAAACTTTATTTCATAAAAAAGAATCTAAATATTTCCTAACTTTGCTTTTGGAGTAAATGTTTCCTATTGTAAGAAAACATAAAAGCACACAAAGATCCAAAAAAGGCTACAGATTCAATGTTAACGTTGTTATACTTTGAATTGATTTAGCCAAATGTTTAATTGATTTGCCGATCACGATAATTCAGGATGTTTTTCAGACCACATTTCTTTCTCGAAGATAATGGTCTATCCTTTCCGTTTTTAATAATGTGTTGGTCAGGACAGTTCGCTACCCAGTTTTAGTCGTTTCTGCAATCTCCTTCGATGTCGAGGCCGGAGGAATCAAAGGAAACAGTTACTGAGGATAAACACAGCAAACACATGTCAGTGGAGTTCCAGCTGTTGATTGGTTGAAGGAAAAGACTGGTGCAGAAATCAGAGGGAGGAGAACACTGAAAAGCTTTTGAAGTGATGAGTTTTCAGATCAATGTTTTCTGTTGGCAGTATGGATCCATAGCTAATACAGTGTACTTACAGAAATATTTGGTCATTTGGCGCTGTCATAGCAAAGCTGTGAACCTAAGGGATGCAATATTAAGCATATAAATAAAACAGCACGTAGGCAAAAACAACAAAAAGCACGTAAGACAGACATAAAAAAGCCAACTACACAAACAACCCCATATTGAACACACAAGGAAGACTCGCTTTATTAAAGCTCTACTTAGACTTTAAGCAGTTAGAATGAGACGATGCCATCTTTCTGTTTGGCAGATTGTGGTTACATTCTAGTTCTTCGTGATCTATGACAGTTTTACTGTGCAGCCCTGATACGTAGTTGTGTAGAAAGACCAAGCTGACTGGTGACTTTCAGCAGCCAAGCAGTAAATATTGAAGATGGAAGGTTCTGTGATACGTCTCTTTGTTGGAGATTTTCTAAAAATTGTGATTACAACGATGTTTTTCATATAAAAATAGCTCATCAAGATGAGCACAACAGCCAGCAGACAGCATGTACAGCGTGTAAGCTTCACATTTTGCATTAGATCAGTCCTTATTATACAAAAACATCAGATGTTCAACTTCAACAAAGTTCAATTTCGCTCAAGGCTTTGCAGATTTTCTGAATTATCATCATTGTAGCTCACTAGCTACAGGAAGATGTCCATCCTGTCATCATGACCATTTCATTGATGGTTTATCCAATGAGCCAGAAAAGTGTATGTCTGAAAAAGCCATCCTATTTTGTGTATGGTTGTCACCCAACCCCAAATGTCTACCGAGAGCGCTGCACCATGGAAGCCCCTCTGGGACCTCGCTCTAGAACCTTACAGATTTCAGCAGTTTATACACCGCACCATACCACAGCACTGCCCAAGCTTTTGTCGGTCATTGAGGAACGGTCATTTATGTTGCTGCGATTTCATCTCTGAACGTAGAAGAGTTACTATGTGGCAAACAGAACTTTGTTTTTTCAGATAAATAACTCGTCATCCATGGTTAAAAACTCTTTCTGCAGCCTTTTGTCAGACTTGAGCGCCAATGCAACCGGTAATGGCGTCTTCATAGAAGACTGCAAATGGAGTTACATTTGAAAGAGACCAGATGCTCTGTGTCATTTTTTGTGGCTGACTTCCTGGTGAGATCTGAAAATAGAAATGAAAATAGACTTGCAGCTTATTTATTGCGCCGCACCAGGGAACCATATATAAGCTCCAAAGAACAGTGAGATTGGCACAGTCCAAATTGGGAGTGCAACCTCTGCTAATAAACTCTTTAAATCACAAGACTGACCCACAAAATACATCCCTGTTGTGCACAAACATGAAAATGTCTTAAAAAGGCCCTTTGATTACTTCAGATGATATACAGTCATCCATGTTCGATCAGGTTAAAGGCAGAATCGACAAAACCCAAAACCAGTGAAGTTGGCCCGTTGTGTAAATTGTAAATAAAAACAGAATACAATGATTTACAAATCCTTTTTAACTTATACTCAATTGAATACACTGCAAAGACAAGATATTTAATGTTCAAACTGAGAAACTTTTATTTTCTTTCGCAAAT
This sequence comes from Scarus forsteni, assembly GCA_036419115.1. Taxonomy (NCBI): domain Eukaryota; kingdom Metazoa; phylum Chordata; class Actinopteri; order Labriformes; family Labridae; genus Scarus; species Scarus forsteni. Next base: position 171,942 of record JAZDUH010000384.1, read on the forward strand.
AGTCATCAACTTAGAATTTAATGGCAGCAACACAATGCAAAAAAGTTGTCACAGGGTCATTTTTACCACTGTGTTACATCACCTTTCCTTTTAACAACACTCAGTAAACGTTTGGGAACTGAGGAGACAAATTTTTGAAGCTTTTCAGGTGGAATTCTTTCCCATTCTTGCTTGATGTACAGCTTAAGTTGTTCAACAGTCCGGGGTCTCTGTTGTTGTATTTTACGCTTCATAATGCACCACACATTTTCAATGGGGGACAGGTCTGGACTACAGGCAGGCCAGTCTAGTACCCGCACTCTTTTACTACGAAGCCACGCTGTTGTAACACGTGCAGAATGTGGCTTGGCATTGTCTTGCTGAAATAAGCAGGGGCGTCCATGAAAAAGACGTTGCTTGGATGGCAACATATGTTGCTCCAAAACCTGTCAGCATTCAGCATTAATGGTGCCTTCACAGATGTGTAAGTTACCCATGCCTTGGGCACTAATACACCCCCATACCATCACCGATGCTGGCTTTTGAACTTTGATCCTATAACAGTCTGGATGGTTCTTTTCCTCTTTGGTCCGGAGGACACGACGACCACAGTTTCCAAAAACAATTGTAAATGTGGACTGGTCAGACCACAGAACACTTTTCCACTTTGCATCAGTCCATTAAAGATGAGCTCAGGCCCAGCGAAGCCGGCGGTGTTTCTGGGTGTTGTTGATAAATGGCTTTGGCTTTGCATAGTAGAGTTTTAACTCGCACTTACAGATGTAGACGAACTGTAGTTACTGACAGTGGTTTTCTGAAGTGTTCCTGAGCCCATGTAGTGATATCCTTTACACAGTGATGCTGGTTTTTGATGCAGTACTGCCTGAGGGATCAAAGGTCATGGGCATTCAATGTTGGTTTTGGGCCTTGCTGCTTACGTGCAGTAATTTCTCCAGATTCTCTGAACCTTTTGATGATATTACGGACCGTAGATGATGAAATCCCTAAATTCCTTGCAATAGCTGGTTGAGAAATGTTGTTCTTAAACTGTTGGACAATTTGCTCGTGCATTTGTTCACAAAGTGGTGACCCTCGCCCCATCCTTGTTTGTGAATGACTGAGCATTTCAGGGAAGCTGCTTTTATACCCAATCATGGCACCCACCTGTTCCCAATTAGCCTGTTCACCTGTGGGATGTTCCAAATAAGTGTTTGATGAGCATTCCTCAACTTTCTCAGTCTTTTTTGCCACTTGTGCCAACTTTTTTGCAACATGTTGCAGGCATCAAATTCCAAATGAGCTAATATTTGCAAAAAATAACACAGTTTACCAGTTTGAACATTAAGTATCTTGTCTTTGCAGTGTATTCAATTGAATATAGGTTGAAAGGGATTTGCAAATCTCTGTATTCTGTTTTTATTTATGATTTACACAACATGCCAACTTCACTGGTTTTGGGTTTTGTAACAATGACAGAGGAAATAGAGAAGCTATAAAAGATCAGGGAACTACTCAAGCCTCACATTTGTTCAACGTATTTATTTTTTTATCTCTCGTTCTCCCTTCCTGTGACTCTCCCTAAGATGGAAATAACTAAACAAAAGGGCACATTGTTTGTTTGAGATTCAAGCAACTGGTGTGTGTGTGTAAGTGTGTGTGCAGCCCCGACATGTCCATGTCCATGTCCCAGAGGAGGAGCCCAGCGTTTCTCTGCTCGCATCCCAAAACACCAATTGGATTGTCAAGGCTGAGCAGCTGCTCTTTGGTAATGCGGTCATAAATAGAGTGAGCTACATCCTGTGGAGCAGCCTCCTCCGTCAAAGAAACTCTGTTCCTCTCAGAGTCATGCAGCAGTGAGTGGAAGTCCTCTTTCTCCTGCTCTCCATAAATGTTTCAGCCTCGTCCTTCTCTTCACTGCCTGAACTCCCAGCGCTCTGAGGACGGCCGGGCGATGTGTTGGCAAGCGGGGCAGTCGTGCAGAAAGATAATCAGTAGCTGTGGTTTATCATCATCACTTGCAGAGCTAGGGACATCAGAGTCCTGGTTCTCCCCGTGTGAGAGTGTGTTTGTGTGTGTGTGAGCTGAATTATCCAAACTCCAGGAGCTTTTCTCTCACATGCCTCAGAATCCAGCCGAGGTTTCCTGCAGAGAGCATGATCACATCTCTGAAGTCAGAGTTAGTGCAGTGACCTACATAGAGGAAGTTCATGTTGTGAACAGGACATTCAGAAACGATCGGACGCATCACGGAAAAGACTCCAGACACTGCAGCCAGGCCCCCGGAGAGCCGGCGCTGAGTCTTCATCTTCATCAGAGCCCAGAGAGCAGTCTGAGGAAATCATTAACAGCCCACAAGGGACTGACCCACACTGCTGTCTGAGCGCTGAGTGGTTTTACAGCTTTAAAGATGACATTTCCTTTACAAAGACACAAGTAGACATTTTTATTCTGGGATTCTAAAGCAAGAAAGCCTTTTGAACCAGAGAAACCAAAATACTACAAATATTTTACAAGCAGCTCTTGTTTTGTTTTTAGCCCCTTAAAGTGATTTTAAACTGGGGTTGACCATCTAACTCAAGCTCCAGCAATCACTACGTATTTGGTAAAGAATCTTTGCCAAGTTTGCTGGATAAGATTTTCTGGTCTTTTAGTGTTATTTATCATCCTGCTGTAGACGGGTTACAAGACACACATTTAAATGGAAAGCAAAATATAATTTCTGTGAGCTGAGGTAGTGATAAAATCATCCTGAATGTTGGTAGGTTTATTTATATATATATATGTATATATGTATATATTTTTTTTACATTTACTGCTGCTGTAGGGCTTAATAGGTACAAATTGTTGCAAACGCATATTGAAAAGTGCTTGAAATTCATCTTGGACTAACAAGCTTTATTCGCTAAATCACATTACACTGCAGTTTTTCTTTAATATCCACTGTATTCACATATACTGAACTTGAGTCACATCCCATTTATAATCCAAAGGGTTTAATATGATGTTAGCTCAACCTCTGCAGCTATAATAACCTCGACTGTTGTGGCTTTCCTTGAAGTTTAGGATTGTTTATTGGAGTTTTGACCATTCTCCCAGAAGCCTGTTTATTAGGTCAAACACTGATGGTGGAGCAGCAGACCTGGCTCACAGTCTTCTTTTTAATTCATCCTGAAAGTTTTCTATCAGGATGAGGTCAGTACTCTGTGCAGGCCAGTCAAGTTCTTCCACACCAACCCCACTCATCCAGGTCTTTATGGACCTGCTTTGTGCACTGGTGTGCAGTCAAGTTGGAACAAGAAGAGGACATCCCCAAACTGTTCCCACAAACTATCAAACCATAACAAAATATCTTGGTGTGCTGAAGCATTAAGAGTTCCTTTCACCAGAACTAAGGGGTCGAGGACGACTCCTGAAAAACTCCACACCGTAACCCTCCACCAAACTTTACACTTCAATCCAATCCAATCCACTTTATTTATATAGCACATTTTAAAAACAGACCAGCGTCTCCAAAGTGCTATACAAAAGCAACAAAATAAAGGCAGATACACAAAGCTCTGCCAGCTCCATAAAATAAATAAAACCATAAAATAAATAAAACATAAAATAAATAACATGAATTAAAATAATAAATAAGATAAAAACAAATGAAAAGACACCGAGGACCACACAACTCATGCGGTGTTAAAAGCCAGAGAATAAAAGTGGGCCTTAAGACGAGACTTAAAACAGTCCACTGTGGGGGCCATTCGGACGTGGAGGGGCAAAGCGTTCCAGAGTTTGGTCACTCCAGAGAACACGTCTCCACTGCTCTATAAGTGTTTTAGTGTTCTTTTATTAAGACAAAAAGGTATGGTTTACCTTGACATGTTTCAACGTAACTCTGCCGTCTTCTTCAGAAGCTGTCATCCTGACAGCTGTGACGTGTCTTTTTATCAGCTGTTTCCGGGAGTAGCCGGCGGGACAAATTGATCACGTGATCTGTCCCACCGGCTACGTCCCCCGTTGCCTGGCGGCCTCTGGAAAAGTGAATCCCAGGTGTGTGAGAGCTAGAAGGCTCCTTCATCCCTGTTGATGGTGTCCGTGCCCCGTTTCCTGATCTCTATTGATTCCTTTATCCATCTCTTGTATTTGTTGGTTTCTGATCCAATTAAAGTTGATTTGTCCCAGTCCATTATGTGGGACCCTCAACAGGGATGAAGGAGCCTTCCAGCTTTCACACACCTGGAATTCACTTCTCCAGAGGCCACCAGGCAACGGGGGATGTAGCCGGTGGGACAGATCACGTGATCAATCTGTCCCGCCGGCTACTCCCGGAAACAGCTGATAAAAAGACACGTCACAGCTGTCAGGATGACAGCTTCTGAAGAAGACGGCAGAGTTACGTCGAAACATGTCAAGGTAAACCATACCTTTTTGTCTTAATAAAAGAACACTAAAACACTTATGTTCTAAGAAGACAAGATGAATCTAATTAGTTATTTATCCACTGCTCTATAGTCCAGCAGCGTGCTTTACTCCACTGAATCAGACACTTTGCATTTCACTTGGTGATGTGAGGCTGGATGCAGCTGCTCGGCCATGGAAACCCATCCATGAAGCTCTCTACACTGTTCTTGAGCTGATCTGAAGGCCACATGCATTTTGGAGGTGTGTGACTGTTGACTCTGCAGAAATTGGTGACCACTGTGCACTATGACCCTCAGTATCTGCTGACCCCACTCTGTGATACGTGGCCTGCCACTTAATGGCTCAGTTACTGTCATTCCCAATCACTTCCAATTAGTGGCGTGATAACAAACAGTTGACTGTCAAATCTTTAGTAGTGAGGAAATTGGACTGGACTTACTACTCAGGTGAACACATGAATTCATGATTTGGATGAGTAAGTGAATACTTTGGCAGTGTAGTGGATCATATTTGTATGACAAACTAAGGGGAAAAGCTGGTGTAGAGTACTGCTAATCTCTTTGCCTGTGGCTCATGTTCCCTTATCTTACTTTACTGCTCATAGCACACAGCGATTCTCGTTGACTGTGACAGAGGCAAGTGAGTATTAATGTCAGGTAGTCACTTAAAACATTTTGGTAAGGTGATTGCAGGTACACAGGTGTAGTATCTGAATGCCTGTGCATGTTTACAGTGTCAGAGAGTTGTTATAATGAGCAAATGAGTCACAAAGAAGAGTTAGGGTCTTCAAGATAATTATCTAATATGCAGTAATGCTAAAAACGTCTTTACACCAGTTAATGTTTTATGTGTCCCTCTCGTGGATGTTTATGTGAAGGGAGTGTGAACTTGTCAATCAGTCAGTTGTCTACAAGCCGACAGCAGGACGGGAGACAGATGGCAGGCAGTGCTCAGCCACCCCGATTGCTCACAGATCACTACCTGGCAATAAAACAGTGGAGGATTTACACCAGCTCTTTGTGCAGACATGAAGTGAAGCAACGCCCGCTGAGGTCTGGAGCGTAACCTCCCCCCGGGCTTTTGTTAGTCTTCAGAGAGGCTGGACGAGTGGCTGACTGCAGGCCTGTTGCTCTGTTTGTGCTTCACATCTATTATGAAAGTCTGATGGAAGATGGAAATAGTGAAAGTGAAAATATGACTGGAAACTCCACAAAGTCAGGGTTTTAAAGGGTTTTCTCTGACAATGTGCTCTTTCATATCTGCCTGCTACAAACACGCCGCTAAAAAAGTATTTTTACCTTAAAGTTTATGCATTTTCCATCTTCTGTGTTGTGCCTGATATTGATGATCTGTACCAAAGATGCAGAGGATAAATGGTTTGTGTGGAGCTGCATGAAAGATTGTCAATATATTGTTTATTACAAATATATGAGACTATTTATCATCCAGGTTTGGCAAGCGTGAGGTCTTTTTGTATCTCCTACTGCAGAAATGTTGTCTGGATATTAGTCCATCTGTGCAAAGGCAACAATATATGTGTATCCTGAATTAATACTTAGTTTGTGTAGTGGTAGGATGGCTTTTTCTAACAAAGAAAAATAACAAAAACTGTTACCTTGATACAGTTTCAGGTCAAGAAAATAAAAGTAACCAAATTAATCAAAAGTTGTTGTACAGGTATAATATCCACATCATGGAAGTCCGATTTTAGTCTGAGATAAGAAAGAAATGTTGTGTATCACAGCCGTCAGTAAGCGCATGTGTGGATGACAAGGTATTAAAACTGTCATTTCCACCTGCAATCAGCTCACCCCTTCATCCTAATCTGACATTAAGATTTCATTTCCTCCTAAGTTTCATTAGGATCTGATCTCCAGTCAGAGCTATCAAAGCTGCATCACTTCTGTGAAATGCTGACAGTAAAGCTGCAAGTCTGAATCTCCTGTTCGCTGTAAAGCTTGTGCTCTCCTGCTTCAATCAGAAAGAATGAGAATGAAAGCCGTGCTGTGATGTATATTGTAAAAGAGGAATTTTAGAACTTTTGAACATCGCCATATTTTCTCAAAACCGTGGGCTCACAATCTCAGACTTCAAACCTTTTCCCAGTTTGAGTCAGAAACTTTCTAACAAAAGCAGTGGCTCACAAAGTTTCTTTGGTCATGGGATGCAGGTGTGGTGGAGTGGGTTGTGACAATGCACTTACCATGTATTGACTTCTGACAGGAGGCCTGTTTTCAGCTGTCTTCTCTACTCTGCTCCACTGGTTCCCAACCTTTTTCATCTTGTGTACCCCCTGAGTCGTACCATGACTCCCCCTCACTCCCATGTGTTGATGATTCTTTAAAAGTAGAACTTCATCACCTGGTCCAGTTCTATGTTTACAAGCCCACCCTGGCCTCAGTGCTTCTTTTGCAGTGAAGTCCTGGCAAATAAATCGATGAAGCATTTACAGTAACACCAGAGGACAAAACACCCTGGAAGTGTCTATAAAAGACAATGACCTGTTATTATTGTATAGGTCATTGTCCCCCTGGGAAAACTAGTAGTAGCCACACTTTCCATTTTATTGACAGGTAGGCCTGTCACAATAAAGCTGCGTTCACACCACAAGCGACCCAGCTACCAAAATCACGTCGCCCACTGACGTATTGTCGCGCGTCCATAAATACCTAATTTTGGTCACCGTTGCCATCGGCTGTCGCTCGGTGACGACACGTCCGCTCGAGTTTCACTGCAATCATATCATATATCATATAATAGGATGCATAAGCGGACATTATTCCAGCTGTATCCTTTTCATTCAGTTATCAACCACAAAACACTGCAGCTGATGCCCTACAGCAGCATCGTCTGTGAGTTTACCGCGGTCCGCCTAGGCGGAACTAATGTCCTCACTGACTAATGTTTCCCACACGGACATGGATTGTTACTCTGTAGTTCGGATGAATAACTGTCTGTCTAGGGTACCATCACACGTGCACACACCGCTGATTGATCAACTTTTTTTCCTTTCACATCGCACGACAAGCTATGTGGTAGGGTGAAAAGCGGCTGTCGCATCGCGGGAGGCTTAGCCCCGCCCCATCGTGGCTGTACATTGACTTTGCATGGAGAGTGATCACCGAGGTAGTGCAAGTAGCATCCGGTGTGAACGCAGTATAACAAATTTTGCTGGACGATAATTGTCCCAAAAATCATTGCTGATAAACAATTGTCAATGTTATTTTGAAACATCTTATTTTTTCATGAATGCAATCATATGTCGTAATAAAGTGAGTACACCATATCATAAGCAATAAACTTAAATTTCTTAAGTATTTAATTATAATTGGAAGGTCAAGAGCTGTTGAATAAAAAAATAAACGATATAATAAATTAAACAAAAAAAAAAAGAGGGAAAAAAACTCAATGAAAATGAGATGGACTCTCTTTTGGGAAAAACTGCATGTAAAAAATCATAATAATCAAAGACTACAAAAAAATAGACCCTGTCTCTGTAAAGAAAAAAAAACTCCTATAAAAACACACACAACAATAAAAACAGTAAATAAAATGTAGTTTGTACAGTTCCTGTATTGTTTGTGTACTTTCTCCCAGTTAATTCGTATTGTATGTAAAACGTTTGTAGCATTGCTGGCTTTTCAACCGTATTGAAGGGCAACATTTCTTTTGCAATGAAGCGAATGACACTGTTTGTGAGCGCACCATTTTGCGCTGTTTTATTTATATTGACTTTGCAGACCAAATGGCTCAATAAGTGCTGACTGTTGGGGCGAAGGCTCTGCTGCACCGCCACATCTTCGTCGTCACTACTTTCAAACAATTTCGACATATCGGCCGTCAGTGTTTATGGGCTCACACCTTGTTCATACTGTTAAAAACCAAAATATTCCTACACTGGGCCTGTGGCATTTGGCTTAGGAACCATCGCTTTTGTACTGTCATTCATATTAGTGTTTGTTTCCTTGTTACTCCTCACAACGCTCGCTTCAGCTCTCTGTGTGTGTACGCATGAGTGGCCCCACACCCCTCACAGACTGAAAGAAAGACAGATGTATCACAAACCCTAACCCCGCTCATTCCGCTATAGAACCAACGCGCCCAGGCGTTAAGAAAGATGGACAGAGTGAGCCATCTTCTCATCCAGCCTGTTTGTTAGAAAGAGAGGAGGAAAACAAACATGCATGCACGTCAATTTATCGAGGCCGGCAAACTTCGGAGGACGTTTTTATTTATCATTCGGTTAATTGATTTGTTGGTTATCACGACAGGCCTATTGACCGGCTTATCTTAATACTTCCAAGTTGGAAATAAATTATTGAATCTTTCCATGTACCCCCTGCAATGTGCTTGCGTGCCCCTGGTTGGTAATCACTGCTCTACTCTACTCTAATTTTCAGAGCTCCAAAATATCTCTTAGTCTTTTTATGTCGCCAATATGTTCAAATGAATTTAGTGCTGTTATTTATTTTCTTTAACCCAGAGACTGAAGCTGCTGCTGGTGGTTATTTGTCCTTTACAGCTCCTAAAAGTTGCTGAACCTTAAAGTACAGTGGTACATCAAGCTCCAATACTGTTGAATTTTTTGTTTGAAGAATTTCCTAAAAATATTTTGAAGAAATTAAAGATTGACTTGGAACTTTTTGATCTAGTACAGGGATATCAACTACTTTTAAGGGTTGTTTTTCTTTTGGTAGACACTAGGAGTGGGAGAAAAAATTGATTCACATAAGTATTGGGATTTTGTGTCTGATGATTTTTTATATTGATTTTTTTGTTCAAAAATCGATTTTTTCCACCCCAAACTCTTTGGCCGCTAAAGTCGCAAAATTGCGGCAAGCAAAATTGCTGAATAAAACAGACCATAGCTTTTAAAACAGTGCTGAATAGTGTTACTACTTTTCACCAGCAGATAGTGGACAGGTGACAGGTTTCTATTCAAAGTTTTGGCGTATATTTTTTTTGACACACACATCGGACCGAGGGACGCGAGTGTGGCTGTAGAGCGGAGCAGAGAGAGAGAGAGGGAGAGGGAGAGGGAGGCAAGCACAGAGTGATAGAGAGTGAGTAAGAGTACTCACAATGCTGAGAGTACTTTGTCAAGTACTGGCTGACTCTGAATCTGAGGAATATTTACTCTCTGAGGATGACGGTCAGTCGTCCAGTGAGGACCAAACTGGCGGCGCGTGTGTGCCCAGCAGGAGTGGGTCCGCGTGCCATAACAGTCCACAAGCAGCACATACCGAGGCCGATGCTTTGGCTCTCCGTGGCCGGGGTGGAAGTGCTGAGGAGGGGATGTGGTCTGGGGTGCAGGGAAGCTCGAAACACCGCGAAAAGTGACGGCGTTAAGAAAGACTGCAGAGCTCTGGGCAGACGAGGGAGAAGCCGGGGGTAAAAAGCACAGTGAAGGCAGCAGAGGCGTTCATGCTCGGCCCGTAAATTACAGTGATGATGATGGGTGGGAAAACTAACCACTTTGAAAATATAGCCTTTTCAAATCTTCATAGCAAAATTGAATGTTTTCTTGAGGAAACTCTGGTGCCTAAAGGGTTAATAAGCCACTTTTAATGCAATCCAGGCTTTTGAAGAGAGAGAGTTTAAACAGCTGGTTAAAATGTATTACTGAATAAATCCTAAAAACGGACTCACATGTGATGTATATTTCCTGATACAGTCTGGAGGCATCATCATTGTTCATCTGTTTCACTGGTGTTAAAAAAGCTAACTAAAGATTGCAAAAATCGACAATATCGTAGATTTGTAATTTAAATAGAATCGGCACCTAAAAAATCAAATCGAGAGAAAAGTGAATCATCCCAGCCCTAGTAGACACAATGGTAAATGGACTTGAGCTTAAATCCTGCTTTTCTAGTCTCTGACAACTCAAAGCAGCTTCAGGTCTGCTCATTCATTCACTCGTGGTCGGAGTGTCGATGTCAGTGTCCATCAGTATCAGCTAACACATTCATACCCATGTGTACTCCACTGACACAGCAGTTGGATTAAGTGTGCAAGGACACATTACCACAACTAGAACCTTCAACTTTCCAATTACTGACCACGTGAACTGTAAGACATTGTATCAACTCCTCCGATGTGTTTTTATTATTGGTTTTAATCCATCCATCCATTTTCTACACCGCCTATACCTTTCAGGATCTGGGGTACAGGACAGGAGAGGTACACCCTGGACTGGTTCCAAACCAATTGCAGGGCCACGTAGAGAGATGGATAGCCATTCGCACTGCACACTCTATCAATTGATGTCACCAATTAACCTAACAAGCATGTTTTTGATCTGTAAGAGGATGCCAGAGTTTGCATGCATGGGGAGAACATGCAAACTCCACACAGAAAGGTACTCACTGTCACAGGGATTGAATCAGCAACTGTCTTGTTTTGAAGCGGGCACTAGCTGCTGCTCTATCGGTTAACAAACTCTAAATGACCCGTCCTTATCACCACGCTGCTGCCAGCTTCGTGGAAGCACCTGAGATGTCTTGGCTTCTTATTTCTGGGGCTCTCATGCAGCCTGTATCTCGATTTGGCCTCAAGCACTGATGAAATCCAGAAACTAAGCCTCCGGTCTCGGCTCTCACCAGGGTTAAAAAAGTCTGTATTTACCTCAAACAGACAGGCTCATCCAAACAGAGGGCTTCAGTCTGACCTCTCTGAAAGAACTGCAGCATATAACTCTGAGTCTGAGGGCCTTTGTGTTTCTGTTTTACAGGAAAGGAGAGAGAAGAGCCAGGCACGACGAGATCCGGAGGAAGTATGGTACGTGTGACTCCTGGTTCATTTGTATCTCCGTTTATTAACGTTCTGTGATGATAGGCTGTCAGACTCTGTTCCTGGCTCTCTCCATGAATTATACACCTGCTGTACATGAGTTCATCAGTGAGTTGAGCACAGTGCAGCATGTACACCCCCTCCCCACCTGTGTCAGCTGTGTCTCAGCTACATGTTGAATCACTTTTAGATTTTCCAGGGCAGTGTCATTGACTGTTATTTCCATAAGCTGTGCGAGCTTTGCATTATTCATGGGTATATAGTCAGTCCTAAAGCAAAGTGGCTCAGGTCATGTATAGGTGACACTATCTCATGTTCACTCAAATCAATTTAAGCATAAATTACCATGCGGCGGTGTCGGATAGAAGTCTCCTCCTGGTGCTGAGCTGCAGTTGATGGGTCAATAAGGTGGCAGGCAAAGATTTGAACAGAGAAAAGGCTTAGTTAGGGCTTGAGTTTTTAAAAGCAATGCAGTTAGTGTCATCCTTTCGCAAAGTTTGGGTCCTGACTGTTTTTATCAGGTCCCAGACTGCCGGACCAAAAAATGGGACATGAAGTGCTGGTTTGGTGGAGTCATGATCAAACCAGGCACGACCCACAGATGTGCTTCTGCTCAAATCCAGCCAGTGGCCAGTTTTCAAAGTGTCCTCATGTACACTCTCTTTTGCCCCCTTTTAAAGCCTGTCAACTGTCTCTCTCTCTTTCTTACCAATAAAGACACAAAATGCCTAAATGATCTTAAAAAAAAGAAATGGAATGGGCAAAAGGGCTGGTATTTCCAGAATGATTCTACAACTTAAGAAGCTTCAAGTCAGGTCCTCGAAGATGGTAGACCTAAGTTTAAATTTAGATCATGTGCTTCATCCTGTAGTTTGGCTTCTACTGTAAATTAAATTTTTAACATTACCCAGAGTGTTTTGACATAACTGTAAAAACATGGAGGCTGTATTAATCCTGTAGAATCTGTATTGACACACGTATCCAGGAAGTGTGTGACGATATTTTACTGTAAAAAAATATCAGTATGTCTGTTTAGAATAGGGATGTAATGATAGGAAAATGTTGTATCACGGTTATTGTGACCAAAATTATCTCGGTTATCATTATTATTGCAGTATTGTTGCAATGAGCTCAGAATGTTCAAAGTACTTTCACACAGAATTGAAATCATTTAACCTCTTTAATATTATAATCATAACACTTATTTTTTTGTCAATAATTGTGTCAGGAAATGTCCTATAAGTACATTTGTCTTTCATGAGAACTTTTTTTCATGAGAAATAGAAGTAAACAATTCTGGTAAGTATTTGTCATTATAATGTAATAAATGCTAAAACTGTGTGTGATTACAAGAAAAGAAAAAACAGATTTGAACTTTCAACAGGATTCTCTTCATAAATAATTGTAAATGAACATTTTCAAAGTTTTGAGATGACCAAAAATACATGTAACCTATTTTACAAACACTCACACATTTTAGTTTGCCTGCAGCATTACTGTCCATGTAACAGCTCGTTATATTAGACCATGCCCAGGTCTTTTTATTTATGTATTTTTTGTTTTACTGACTTTAGTCCCTGAAGCAGTTAGCCCTCTTCTCTCCTCTGGTCTCCCCTTCCATGGCAGATCTCCTCGACATCTCCTTCTGTAATATTTCTAAATTACGATTGACTAAATCCATAAAATATAAAACTATGATGGAAAAAGATGATCTATTACGATGAAATACGGCAATAATACGGCAGTAATGATTACCTTGGGAATTTTTACTGTGGTTTACCATTTCACCGGTAACTGCTACATCCCTAGTTGTGAATAACCTGAAGAAGTATTTGTACATGATTTTTGGTCACTATCACCCGGCCTTATATGCAGCATGAATACTTAACAACATAATACTTCCTTAAGCCAGAAAGATCCATCTCCATCGTCCTGACGGTAGAGCTGCCTCACAGAGCAGGGACCTGAGCGCCTGCAGTCTTACCTGTAATTATAATTCATATTCCCTCCCTGGGATCACTTCAGCTGACAGTGAAATGAAAGTATTTCTGATTTCACTGAAGACCCTCCCAGCCGGCCCTGAAGGGATCCTCAGCTCCTTTCTTAACAGAATAACACGATGCGTCGGTGTTCAGTCCCTCCAGGACGAGCCGCAGCTCCCTGGATCGTGTTTTAACAGAAGAACCAGAAGGAGCATTAAAGGAGCGCAGCCTCGTCTGCAGTCCCTGTGGAGGTAAACAAATGAGAGCAGGAGGCCGGAGGAGCGCAGGGCCATCCATCACCCTGTCATGTTGTCTGTACACAAACCCACCTAACAGCCGCACACACACATCATCGGGAGTCAATCAATGGAGGTAATTCCTCCCACACTATTGAATGTTCCTGCATCAAAGGTAGACAATGAGTGAGTCCCTTTGCAACAAAACTCAGAACAAGGGTTTTTACCCGTCAGTCCTATCAGAAGGTTTCTAAACCCATGAAACCTGACACAAGCTGCACAGGAATCATCGACAAAACAATGTCAACAATGTCGTCATATTGGGTTTTCACGTCTTGATTATCTTGGCCAGAAAATATTTTATGGAAAACCCAAAAAATCTTCCATTTTAAATCCACTTAAAAGCTTTATTTATCTATGCTCTGGCAAAATGATCAAAAGCAGGGTTCTCAGACTTAAAAAACCTACTTTATATTATCTGAACCATAACATACAATCATAATTGAGTCCATAAATTATGTGGTTTGAACAAAAATTGTACAAGGAAGAGTGAAGAATTTTATTCTGACTTTTCTGTTTTGTTTAGTTTATTAATCATAGTGGTTTTTCACATGGAGTAACCACATTTCACCTATCATTTAAGGGTTGATGTTGTGGGTTTTCAACTGCAAAGTCATGATATTTTAAATAAAATTAAAACCTTGTATGTGATTTTTAATGTTTTAAATATATATTTCAAATATAAACCTAACATATTTGCAGTATGTATCATGTAAAATAAATTTCAGACAGTTTTCTTCTGTAAAATATACCATTGACCCATTTTAGCTTGTTTTAAGACATGGTTACACTTAATACCTCCAAATAAAAGACCTATTTGCTTTAAATTATTGAAATACCTGGAATTTAAAATGATGAAAAACAAGAACATAGAGCAATATCAGGGAATATTATAAAGAAGACAGCAGAAATCCTCATAATATATCATTTTTTTCTTTGTTTTTTAAGAAACATCAGGTTTATGACATATGATTATGGGTGCCCCAAACTGCTGTCACACTTTTGCGCTTTAATTTATGTGATTTGGTCTTATCTTTTTAAGATGAAATACAGAAACAGTTTTATTTAACAGATGTAGAATAATGTGTTTGTGTTACTGAGCTGTTTTACCAGCCTTTATGTAATGGTGAAAAAAGCAATCAGACACATCAACTTTGTTTTTGCTTTCTACAGAATTGCTATCAAACCATTATACATAATAAAATGGCAAAAATCTATTTTTTAGAGCTACAGCCTCATCTTTCCTACTCCTAAATAAAGCCTATGAATTTACAAGCAATGAATGTCTTTGTTAAAAACATTGGTCATTGATTTCAGTTCATGCCCCATTCATTCTGCCATTTTAATTTCATTTTATTGGAGAGAAGGAGGCACACAGACTTAGCGGGAGACAGGAGCGCCACAAGTAAGCGCTTATCCAAGGCATGGTGCAGCATTTTTTTGACACAGATACCACAGCCTAGTGGAAATAAAGTGAACTTCTTGTTTCTGCTGTTAAAAGCATTCAGCCATTATTATCAAAACTGATTTTATTCTGAAAATCTTCTCAGAAGTTTCTTTTGGATCATTATATTCAGACCGTATCGATCAGCTCTACCAGACTACTTTGGCCACTATGATCAGAATTGTAATATTAAAATAAACATTGTATTGAATCTGGTTCAAACTAGGGGTGTGCGATATGACGATATAAAATCATTAAGGATTTTAACGTGGGGATGATCTCATTAAACAGAAAGATCGTCAGATCGTCTGTGTGGGCGCAGAGACTTTGACGCGCACCCAACTAACCAATCGTAGCACATTAAGCCAGTGCATGGTAGGATCTCCTGTTTGGTTATGAAGCATGAAGCCATGGAGGAAAGAGAAAAGGAGACAAAAGCTTGAAGATGTTGAACAAAAATCTGTTCGAAAACAGCTGTATTATTCACTCAGGTTATAGACATTGCAGTTCGATAACATTTGTTCTAAATTGTTGCACTTTAAGAGATAATGTTGATATTGTTGTTCATTACCTTTTATGTTTACATTTATTGCACATTTTTATAAAAACTGCACTATTTAAATTAAAACCTGTTCAGAAAGTTTCTTTGGCTTTAATTATCATTTTGTTTCTTTTTGGGTTTTACATTTTTTATAAGTTAAACATCAGGAAAAAATGGTCAAACATGCAAATTAGTCTAGAAAAATGAAAGTAAAAAGAATCGTGATAAAATCTTGATCGTGATTTTATTCATAAAAAATCGTGATATGATATTTTTGCCATATCGCACACCCCGAGTTCAAACCAAAGATTTGTACTTAATGTTGCCAACCAAATAAAAGCATCTGGTGCCGCTCACATGCCACGTTGTCTCTGGGCTGGCGTATAAGCTGAAATTAGCCCAGGTTAACAGTTATTTTGTTAAACTGTCTGCCTCTGTGTGACCTCCCTCTGTACCAGGCTCACTCATTAGATATTTGCTGTTGATCCTGATATGATTAAACCTTTTTCTATGATCTCACGGTCACAGACTTTACATCAAGTCTTCAGCTTGCAGCAGGATGTCTGTAACTAATGAACAATTTTAGAGTTTGGAAATCTTCAGATTCCCTCAGCTGCATCTGGCCGTCCTTCAGCCCAGCTGTTGTTTTGTCAGCAAGATTTTTGGTTTCTCAGAGTAACGGTGAACTCTTCGTCATCAAACAGCCGTGCTGTTATGAGCTGGAAACACAAATAAGCCGACACCAGAGCCTGTAGACTCTAAATCTTCAGTGCTGAGCTGTGGATAAATCTCTGAGACTTGTTTTCAGCACATTTGTGCACATTATAATTCACATGAAGTAAATATTGATTAAAGAGGCTTGAGTTTGCATTTTGGTAATCACAAATCTTATTTGTACAAGCTAACTAATCATTGTTTTACAGATAACACCAGGGGCAGTCATTAAAATGGTCTAAAAAAACAATTATTTCACACAACAGAACTGTTTTCTAATCTTGTAGAACAGAGCTCACTCTGCAGGTGTAAATGTCATCAGTGGCTCCTGAGGAGTTTGTTCAGTGAAAGATGAACCGCTTCTCAGCCTTAAAGGAACACGCCAACACTTTTGTCTTCATGTTTTTCCTCACTCATGAGTCCATGACAAGCAGGTAGACACCATCGTTTGACTGAGTGTCCGGTAGAGGAAGAGACAGCAAAAACTCACACAACGTTAGTTAGCTTAGCTCAGACACTGGGAGTATATGGGTAGTGTTAGCCTGCCTCTGCCTACAGTTATTAGATAAACTTTTGAGCAGCTCTAAATGGTCTGTGGTGCTTATTGCAACTTGTTTTTTAGCATGTTATGTTGTGTTATTTTATACTGTCCTCATGTTATCTTCTTCTATTCCTAAACAGAGGCCTTGTTTCGTTGACCTACTCCCGAGGATGTTTGTGCTACAGATGCTCCAGAAGTTTTTTAAACAGCTCTTTCAAATGAACGATGAGAACTAATTCGCAGTTCTGAGTGAGCTGTTTGTTCCTTAATGCTGTAGGCAATTTATATTTGATAATGCTCGCAATCAAACGGCTCACTCAATACTCACTCAAAAGAGCTGCTCCAAAGGTTCGAATCATTCGTCGACGTCACGTCTCAGGTTAACCGCAGTGGAAGTACGTAAACGAAACGAAGCCTCTGTTTAGGAGAAGAAGATATGAGATAGTAGAAGATAATGTAACATAAAGAGGTAAAAAAAACAAGTCACAACAAGCACATAAGATTTAGAGTTGCTGAAGAGTTTCTCTGATGACTGTAGGCAGAAGCAGACTAGCACTTCCTATGTAGTCGCAGCGTTTGAGCTAAGCTAACTACAGGTGGGTGTGCTTTGTCTGTCTCTTCCTTATTCCTCATGTACAGGCAGAAGAATGGTGTCTACCTGCTTGTCATGGACTTGGGAGAGAGGAAAGACGCGAAAACAACAAAAGTGTTGGAGTGTTCCTTTAAGAATTCATGTTTCAAACAGGAAACAGGATTTAATTTCAGATTTGTGCCTCCCCCTGGGTGTTTTTGTCAAAGAAAATCTAAAACTGCAGTGGTTTTATCCCCACTGTCTTCTTGTGAGCACTTCCTGTAGGCCGAGCTGCATTTCAGGCCAAAGCTGAGCATTCTGTCAGGATATTCAATAATGTCTCTGCAGTAAAGCAGGCAGTATGCCCGTGTTCAGATTCTCTGTGCTCTGTCCTACCAGGTAAGAGAAGGGTTTGCAGGGTTCCCATGCATCCCGGATAACCTGGAAAATGATTCCCCAATTTTCCAGTCATAGAAAACAAATGGACAATGAGGAAAAAAGTGAAATGTCCTGGATCAGCTTAAATTGTCCTGGAAAATTATTTGTCTTCCTTCTAGCTTGAAACATAGGAAATGAAGTAAAAATGTACTTGGTAACTAATGTACACATCGCCAGAAAATGTGAGCAGGTAAAATAATGCAAGTTAAGGCATAAAATATAAAAACTCAAAACAATGGGGACAAAAAGAAATGATAAAAAATTGATAAAACAAAATTTTGGCTAAATTAGCAAAATCTATTCATAAAAAAGCAGAGTAAATATAGATTAAAAAATACATATAACCATAAATTCATAATAGTAAGACATGTAAAAGCCAGACTAAACAGAGAACTAACAGACAATGTTCGTGCTGGAGAGTTGGAAACAAATTCTAAGATCAATATGATCAATAGCTATTATATAGAGATATTGTTAATCAACCTCTAATCCTGTTTTTTAGAGGGCGAACTAGAATTTAAAACTGCTCACAGCAACAATGTAACTTCAGTTGGTTATATGACACTGGAAAAGTCCTGGAAAATGATTTCTAGAAAAGAGTGGGAACACTGGTTTGGATCCATCCTCTCTCTCATAGAAACTACAGACTGGAGTAGGGCTGGGTATTTCCAGCAACCCCACGATACAATATGTATCCCGACACTGAGGCCACAATACATATCCTGACACACATAAATTGTGAACATTGACTATACTTTTTACAGAATTCCCAGCAACTTCTGTTTTATATTACAAGAAGAAAAAGAACAAGGATGAATTTTAAATGACTCTACTACTTAAGAACTTTAATTCAGGTCTCCAAAGATTGTAGAGACCTAAGTTTAAATTTGGAGCATGTGCTTCATCATGTAGCTTGGCTTCTACTTTGAACTGTACCATTTTAACATTACCCAAAGAGTATTTGCAACAACTGTTTAACCATTGAGGTCAGATTCTTCTGTAGCATCCATATCGATACACGTATCACCAAAGAGTGCATGACGATATCTTGCTGTATCGATATTTTGAGCACAGGCCTGGACTGGAGTAACAGAAATCCTTGATAGATGCAGCTGAAATTCTTCTCAGTTGAACCAAAGTGTTGAAACATTAAAACTTTCATAGGTTTCCTTCTCTTCCCTCCATGACCACTGTAACATGTGATACAGGTTAACTTTAATGACAAAGAAATACAATAACTGTCGCATATTGACTTTTTTCAGAAGAATGACTAACGTCTATGAGGTCAAAAGCAGCTCCTGACTCTCTCGCTCATCACCATGGTGACCACTAAGGAGAGAAATCCAGGATTGTTAACATTGTATCTGAACAGAAAACCATCCACTTGACTTCTGTGCTGATCCCGAGGCTTATGAAGATTGATTCTGGGTCATGTTGTTAAAAGTTCCAGGCAGATCGGGGGAAAACCGTCAGAAACTTCCTCATTGTTTGATTTTCAGTAACGCTGCAGTATTCATGGTGGACTCTTCAGTTTATATTTCATGATCTGAATGTGGTTTTGGTATTCTGGTCCACATCAGAGGACCCTCCTGAAAGATTTATGGAAGATATAAGAAACATAAGAGGAATAAAACAGCACGTCATGTTGGTTTTCTCGCCGTGAGCTTCTGTGTTTTGATTTCGTCTCCTCTTTTTCTGCCCTTCTCTGCGCAGGTCTGATCGGGGACGCGGACCACCCGTACAGCAAGTTTGAGAATGAGTAAGAGAGCAGCTGCACTGGAGGAGATCCACAGGCTGCACGTTGAGCTGCTCTTCACTTTTAGCTTGGGCGGACGCCTGTTTCTAATACAAACATTTAGACGAATACCACTGAGTGCTGTTGTTCTCTTTAATCTGTTATGAAGGAAAAACAAATCACACTTTTTCAAACATTAACAAGCCTGATCGTAGAGAAGCTGATTTATTTTTGCCTTGTGATTCTTCCTGAAGATGCAGTGTAGTGTGTTGAATGGATGTCCAATCTTTGTTTCCAGACTTATTTGTGTTCTGTTGTTTCTTTAAACCCGTAGGTCCTTTTTAAATATCCTAGTTTCATATCAGCCTTTGCACTTTGCACAAACAGTGTTTGTATCAAAAAATGATGATTGTACTGACAGTGTCTTTGGGCACCAAATAAATAATCTCTTTTACCAATAATGTCCTCTGTGCACTGAAAAGGTATCAAGTTTTGTTTTTCCTCTGAGAGACTGACTGATGAGTCCAGAGACCATCCAGAATCTACATGCAGACACCTGTTGTCCCCAGCAGAGCCTGCAACAGCTTTACATTCATTTTCCTTCCAACAGGATAGTCAGTGTTCCCAAATGTCCTGGAAAACCTGGAAAAGAATAGACCAATTTTCTACTTATCAAAAACAAGGAAATTGAGGAAAAGGAAAATTTCCTGGAAAAGCTTGAGTTCTCCTAAATCATTACTTCTATTCCTTGTACCTTGTTGGTGAACAAAAAACAAACTGTACTTTGTAACTAATGCACACTTTGCCATAAATATGAGTAGCTAAATTAATGCAAGTTGAGGAATAGAATACAAAAACTTAAAACAATAATGACAAAAAGAAAAAATAAATGAGAAAAGCACTGAGAACGCAGACCTCCGCCATTGTGATTTTTACCGTAAATATTAGTCCTACCTTTATTTCATCTAAATATTTAGATTCCTCGACCATGAAACATACCATTAGCAATTAGATTTATAATGATATCTATTTTAGTTCAGTAGTTATTCATGGAAATCACATTTTTCATCATGGCGGTCTTACGCTGATTGGGATCACTCCCAAAATCGAATCATTTGTTCCTTGACCCAATCTGTTTCCTGAAAATGTCATCATATTCCGTCCATAACTTTTTGAGCTATGTTGCTAAAGCTGGGCATCCACTGTGCGATTTTTGGCCCTTTTTGACACGATTTTTCACCCGTGCAATAATATCAGTATTACGAATTTTGCCTCAATCATGCGTCTCACATCGTGTAGTATAACGAGGTAATGAGAAGCGATTAACACCTCACGACCACCTCCCGATCGATCGGATGAAAATGAAACCTGCTTGAAATCCTGGTCGCCCCTCGTGAGGCTATGTCACACTACTCATGCCCAAATGTAGATAAGGAAGAGAAAACAAATGCACAAGACGGAGCAGCGTGGCATCACAGTGGACCTGGACCAAGCAATCGACTTGTTGAGCTGTGGCAGGCACAGCGGAGACTATTTGGGCTATGTGTTTTTGTTTGTTATTCATTTGCATCTGTGAGCATCTGACCACTTCTCTTCTTCTTCTTCTTCTACAACTTTTACGCATTTCCAGATGCAAGAGTCCAACATGTCGCATATGGGCGCATACAAGCGTGAGCAGTCAGATCGCATCCGAGCATCAGGTTGTATAGTGAGAAGAAGAATCGTGAGCTGTGAACTATTAACCCCTGCGATTCACTCATACAGTATGAGCAGCAGCTGAATGCCACGATCCAAAAAGTCGTACAGTGGATGCCTGGCTTAACAGAGAAACAAACAAACACAGCAATAACATAACCTCCTTGGCGGAGGTAAAAATAGCAAAAGTAAATTGAGGCTACTCAAACAGTGAATCAACATAACATGTTTATTAAAAGCAGAGTAAATAAGCACAACTCTGAGTGTTACAAATGAACCTGAACCGGCTAACCTTGCAGTGCAGATGGACCTGCCTGATAAATATTATGAAAACACAGATCCATGTTGCCAAGCTCCAATCTCCTATGACTTCATGGCCAAAAGGGACGAAAGGCGGAAACTGAAGACGTGTCAACACCAGGAAGTGACTGCATGTTTGAAAACAATGGCAGCTTCTGAAGCGGTCTCTGTGGATGCAGCAATATCTGCAGTTTACCAAAGAACTTCACTTAAAACTTTAACTACAGAAAATCATGTTCCTGCTCTTCTCTTTCCTGGGGATCACAGGTTGGAAAATGGGATATATATGTGTAAAGCCTCTGTGGATGATGCTAGTAAGTCTATGCTAGTCATGGTTACTCACTCAGTGATACCTCCTCAGAAGTTTTCCAGGAGAACTTGGTGGGGATTGTAGTTGATTCATGTCACATATAAGTGATTAATAATACATTGTATTATTTTATGTAAGACAATAGTTCAAGGACTGAAACGTAGTGCATCGGGGATATTTGGATCACCCATGATGGAGAACTTTGTCCTGCCTCATTGTTGCACAGCTCTCTAAAACAAAACCAAAATTCTCTACATTTCTCTGCTTTTGAACAGTCTGAGCTTGTGACCCACGCGAGGCATACTCATTTTGACTTTCACTTGAAAACCATGAAGAAACAGGAGGCTGATCAGGCTACACGTTGTCTACCTTTGTGATCAACAGTAGTTTAGACTGTATGTGTCTAACTTTACATGGAGCTCAAAGAAACTCATCAAATCTGTACAGTGTTATTATCAGCCATTACAAAAAGGTCCACATCTGAGCAAGAGCCAAGAACATTTTTCAGCCAGATTGCTTCTCTGACCAGTGAAGACATAAACGGTCAGAGCACCAGAGCAGCTTTATCCTCCCACATTACCTGAAAGACAGCTTTGGCTGAAGATCTTTCTGGTGTAGTTACACCACAGCCATCTGGTACCAACAGAAGGTCAGACATCAGGTATTATAGACGAGGGGGCACAAATGTCCAAAGTGGGCACCTGTGTCCCTGAAATAATGGCTTTGTGA
>JAZDUH010000385.1:0-167500 GCA_036419115.1 Scarus forsteni
TTATGCATTTTGTCATTTATTTTATGGATTTGATGATCTGTATGGCTGTGTTGCAACATGGATTTCTGAAAAATACATCCATATGTTTTTAATCAAATACCAATCATTCTAACAAGACTTTTATAAACTACTGATACTTTTTAGAGCCTTTGGGGACCCTGGAGCCAAAAATGTACACAACAAAAAAAAAAAAATCATCATACATCAATTCTGCCTTTTTTGCATGAATCTATCAAACCACTTCAACTTTCAAAATATTGAAAGATTTTAGGATTTTAACCCTTTAAACGCCAGTCTGAATACATGTTGCTGCCTGTTTTATTTAAATAAATAAATAAATTAAGACATTTTTTATGAAAAGTCAGGGATGGGACATTGCTGGTAATAAGAGTCTCGGATATGTCAAATTTGAAAGTTATCAAATCAAGTTCATAACTTCTGTAAAGCAGTCAGGCATCTTTGCATGCAGTAAAGGGCAGAAGGTCACGATCTCTATCAGGGTCATTTATCTTTCTACTCCAAAGACACATGTAACACATCCCTACAATGCACATACAATGTTTTATATGGGTGATATCTCCTTTTTTTGGTGGTTATTAAATCAAAAAGGTGGCGTATTCATTAATGTATGTAAAACAAGGATGTCAAAATTGTTTGATAAAACTAACCACAACACTGATTTTATTGCATTTATACTTTTTATGTGGTGTCACACTTCTGTATTTTCACCCACTTGGGACCCACTACACAATCATCATGTATTAATATTTTTCAACATTTTTCTGCATAAATCTCTTAAATCACTAGCTCTGAGCAAAAACACCAAATATGAAATTATTTTCAGGATTTTATCCCTTTAAAGGCTCGTTTGAATGCATGTTGCTGCTTGTTTTATAGAAAACAACGTATAATATAGTATAACATTTTTACTTTTTTATTTATGTATTTATGTTTATGTTGTAATAAAATGTATGTATTTTTATTGATCTATTTGTTCATATATCTATATCTATCTATCTATCTATCTATCTATATCTATATCTATATCTATATATATATATATATATATATATATATATATATATATATATATATATATATATATATATATATATATATATATTTAATCTTTTTATTTTCTTCTGAAACAACTGTTGGACTCCTAATTTCCCTGAGGGAGTTTTCCAAAGGAATTGATCAAGTTCAATCTCATCTCCTCTAATCTAACCTGCTAGAGATATCTTCCATATATGACATTGTGTAGTGTATTTTTAGGGTTATGTTTCATGTGTCTTTAAAGTAGGTAAATAAATGAACCTGAGTGAGGTCATGACCTGTTGCCCTTTACTGCACACAAAGATGTTAAAAACATTTAGAATTAAACAAGTTTGTTGATGCTCTGTCTGTTTTAACAGCAGTTACAAACATTCCTTTATAACTTGATTTTTTTTACATATCCAAGACTTTACGAACCAACAATGTCCCACCTTCCTATTATTTAATTTCTTAGAAAATATATTTTCATTTTTTATTTTCAGTTAAAACAAGTGGCAGCAGATGTTAAAACATTTTTTAAATGGGTTAAAAATCCTGATCATTATGGAATATTTGGTCATTTTGAGCAGGGCTGAAGGGGCTTGAGAGATTTTGAAGACAAAAAGCGGGATGAATATTGATGTTTGAAGATTTCATTGCATTTTTTTTGGCATGTACATTTATGACTTGGGGGTCTCCTGATGTAGAACATTAGACGGTTGCACAAAGCAATAACAATAATGTCACTGCTAATGTTGAACAAGTTTCCCGGCTCTGTCATATTATGTTGATATAAATCAACCATATTAATAAGGTCTCTTGCTTTTTTGGGTGACACTTATATGATTTATCTTATCTGATATTACGCTCCACATGTCAGTTGTTCTCATTCCTACCTACACTCACTTTATTAAGTTTAACTACGTGTTAATGCAATTTGACATTCAGATGATCACAAGGCCATTTAGGCATGTAGACTTGGTCAAGACGACCTGATCAACTTCAAATAAAGCATCAAAATGCAGAGGATGATGATTTAAGTGAGTTGAAGGGGCTGTCCACACATACAAATTTGAACATGTTTACACAACTTTTCATCATATGAGCATTTTAAAACTTTTTTGTTCAGTTGCCCAAAAACAAACTCCTTTGGAAACAGGTCCCAGAGTGGAAAAATCTGAAAACTCCAGCCTTGCATTTTTATGTGAACAAGTCAGTTTAAGGCAGTTCAGAAAGCAATCAGCTCATGAATGGAGGGGAATCGATCACTAGTCGTCTCCCTTTAAATATGGGCACAAAGGAAATATGAAAATATGTATAAATGCAAAGCCGTCACCTAAAATACATCTAATATATTGAAGGAGATGGCTTTTAAAGAGTATTTACAGATAAGTTTTTGTAAAGCAGGTGTAAAACAATTACCAGATGCAAAAGACTGTTGATGTATTCCTTGTCATTTAAGAAATCTTGCCAACACTATAGCAATTGTTTCCACACAGCTTGTGGTTTAGACTGACAGATAAATGCCTTCAGGCTGGCATATAAATGCACTGTAATGAAGTACATGATTATAGTTCCACAGTGATCTCTGATGGCTCACTCCCAGGAGACTTTTGGTTTAATTTGAAGTTGACTGACAACCATCACAGACAAAACATTGCCTTGGAGCTATTAGAGTTATATATCCTGCTCATTCATCAGCCTCACTGTTAACAACATATAACTTGGCATTTACCAAGTACTGGCACCTCTCCAGCTCCTCTTGATCTAGCATACTCATTATAATTTATGACAAGGTAGCTCTGTCATCCAACACCTTGCACGCACATAGAGATTTATGAAATCCTATCTCTCTCAGAGGGCCCAGATACAGCAGTTTTGTTCTCAAAGCGAATAAACAAACAATGGACTTAGCACACCACACACCATCAGATTCACACACCACTAATCTGGACCTCTAAACAGATTGTGTAGAACAACTTCCTTTTCCCAAACCAAGTCGCTTTGTTTTGGCACTACTTCATTGGCACAGCTTGCTTCACAAGAGGAAAAAAACACTACCAAAAACACTACCAAATTACACATATGCTTGATTTTTGAAGCGACTATGACTGCTGTTTACTACACTTGGGAATGCCTTACATGATAGAGTGCTTTTATACATGTGCCTCTGCAGTCTGCAACTGTCATCATGCAAAGCTATTTAAAACTCAAAGGGATATGCCAACATTTTCTTTTGTTTTAATTTCTTGCCTCACTCCAGATTCAATGAAAAGCAGACAGACACCATTCTTTGGACTGTGCAGTGACAGGGTGCAGCACACCTGCCCTGTGCCTGTGCCAGGCCTGCGCCACACCTGCACCAACAGGTTGTGTCCAGGGCATTTTGCAATTTTCCTGCACAGCCCTCCCAGTGGCACAAGACGGAGAAAGGGAGTACAGAAGGCGTGAGTGGGTTTACCACAGCAGAGTGTAACCTTCACCAATCAAATGGACGCCACTCCTTGCCTTCAGATGTGTTGCAAGTAAGGGGCAGTAACAATTTCAATCTTTCCTCCATTGATTCCAGCCTTGGTAGGCTGGAGGATGCAGTTATCCTCCCCTGGTCTGAATCCCTGGACCAGCAGAGGACAGTTCTCCTCAGGCTCCCTCCTTCCTTCTCAAACCAGCAGTCCAGTTGCAAGAGGAGAAAGAGGAAGGAGACTCGTTTAAATACAATGTTATTTTTCACATGAATGATTTTGTGTATCTCTAATGTGACTGAGTAAATTGTAGCCAAAAACATGTATTAAAGGGAGGCATATAAGCTAATTTAATTACAGGGCTGTGCATCCAGGTGGTTTCTCCTCTCCCCCGTGCACTCTGCTGCATCTATGGCAGAAGGCTATGCTGTGTGGCACGTAACATACGACAAAGAATGCACTCACACTCTCAACACCTGCTGTGAGGTTTTGGTGACGTGAGCTCACTTTGCACCTGTCAGCCTAATTACCACTGCACCGGGTGCACTTTGCCTGAGCTGGGAATAGACCAGTTGGAGCTGGCCAGCTTTCAGCGCACCTTCCTTGGCATGAAATTGTCACTGTGCCAAGTTGAATCTGTGGACACCTCCCCCTTGTGTGCCGCCACACCCATCTTGGCGCAGCCGGTCTACCAAATTGCCAAATTGGCTTTGCATTGTGGTGCGCCAGATGAAATTACCACTGCGCAGGGTGTGCCAGGCTCCGCCAACCTACGCTCGTCAGGAAATTAGGGCCCTGAGAGTCAGCGGGTAGTGTTAGCCTGCCTCTACCTACAGTCATCAGATAAACTCTTCAGCAACTCTAAATGGTCCTGTTGGCTTTTTGTCATTATCCTTGTCCAATCATCCTCCTACTCTTGTGTAAAGTTGATAATTTAGATTTACTGAAGAGTTTATCTGATGACTGTAGGTAAAGGCAAGCTAACGCTACTCATTCACTCCCTTTGTTTTAGCTAAGCTAATTAGAGGTCATCCCTTTAAAAGGATCAGATTTACAGATTTACAAACTATTAGGGAAAACTCAGAGTAGCAAAGGGAAAGTTGATCTTCAAGTATTTGGCTTATACTGACTGTTTATTTTGCAGAGACAGCAGCCACAGTGATTATTTTACCGAATGAAAATATACTGTAAACATATTTGTTCATGAGTTCAACTGAGCTAGAGGTCAAGAAGATAACTGTTCAACAATTATTAATTCAAATAATCTTTATTTGGGACTAAGTGATATTGTGTAATTGTGTTTGTGGTAAAAGTACAGACAGGCTGTATTTTGATCAGCAGGCTTCTGCAGTGTACCAAAGTAATGCCTAGACAAAGCAGCTTGGTAGTGGAAAAGCAAGTCTCTGAAACCAAAATGCTTATTGTGTGGAAACATCCTATGCTGTTTTGTGTCTTGGTTTAACTCTGAATTCTTAAAATTATGAGGATATGGTGGCAACATTTGCTGTCCTTGCCAACAGACTGGAAGCTGCTGCCTGTAAGTGCGGCTAGTGTTCAGGCTCATGCTATGGACCTTACGCAAGCCAACTTAAAAAATCCAGAACAATCCCTATAAAGCGAGGCACAAGCTAGGAGATAGTTAGCCAAAAGAAGGAAAATAAAACTCAAAGAGGAGATAAAAGTGGACAAAGGCTGTCAGTTGCTCCACTGTGTCTGAAAGACAGCAGCATCCAACATACTCATTATACAGTCTGAAAATGGCAGCTCATAATAATCCTGATATTCTCATTAAATTGCATTAAAAATTTGAAAAGCTTGTTGTTGCTGATGTTTCATGATGAAGAATTTCTCACTTCCTGAACAGCAGAATTATTGATCCTATATATCAAGGATACATAAAACTGCCTGAGTACTGGCATATCTTTATTATGAAAGTGGTGCAAGGGTAAGGATTCTCCACTATTACTGTGTTTAAACATCACTGAAGGGATGTCCTGGTAAAGTTATTTCTGTTTTTAGTGATACAAGTAATATGTAAGGGGTTTCATAAGGGTTAAGGGTCAAAAGAATAGTCTAGAGATGCAGATTGTTATCGGCTAACCCTAAAGTTAGCATAGGGTTGGTTCACTGTCCGGATGATCATCAATAAAGGAAACTGTCGAAAAGAATCACAATGTTGCTTCACAGCCAGTGAGTCAGACAAGTTAGAGTGAGAGAGGAAGGACTGAGAAAACAAACAGACTGTGCTTTTCAATCAGAAAAGAAAGAAGGCAAAAACAGGACGAGGCAGCTTTCAGTTTCCACGCTCCTCACCTGAGGAACATACCTGAGAGTCTCTGAAGTCTTTTAAAACAGGTCCGAAAACATTTTTATTGACATTTGCCGTTGTATATGTTCAGCTTGTCTAATTTTCTTCTCCTTTTATCTCCTCTGTTCTTTTACTTACATACTGTATCTATTTATTCTAAATATCCAATTACTCATTTCTACATTGGGATTTTTGTTTTACTGTCCGTAACTTGCTAATTGTATGTCTTTAAAAAGCTTAATGTCCTTTTGTCTTTGCTTAAAACTCTGTTAAGGGCTATGTATGAATGGTACTCTGTAATGGTCTATGCCTTGGCTGCTGCCTAATGTTTTATTGTACCTGTGTTTTTAGTTTTTTTTTTGCAGATCATTAAAAGCAGGGCTATTCATTTAGTTTTTGCTGAGGGACGGATACAAAAAACAGACGCCAAATGAGGGGCCTGAGATGTATTCCTTCAAATATGGGTAACCATCTAGCAGTTATATGAAACATATTGGAAAGCACATACTGTATATTTAATGCACAGCAACATCGAATCAAGACAGAACATAAAAAAGTCATGTCTACATTACAACATGAGCAATACCAATATTTATACATTTAGTCATTTCATTAACAGAAAGCATAGGCTTAAGTGCACTCAATCTTACCAACAAAAATAGTTATATTTTTTATATCTATATTTTTTATATTGCATCATCAAACACCTTAATGAACCGTCCAGGTGAGCCATACCACTAATGGCCAGAATCTGTGCATATTGTGACTTTAAGTGAATATAACTCAAAAAAAATAAAAAAATAAATAAGTGCATATTAATACACCTGAGCAACAGTTAAATTGAAACAAACAACCTACAAAAACAATCCTCAATGCTAACAATACTGCTGCTTAGCTGGCACTTGCTAGCTAAAATTTGGCCAGTGGCCACATTAAGTGCATAATATTGTATTAAAGATATATAAGATTCAGAAGTAATATACAAACTGGTTCAAAAAACATAAAAAAACTATAACTTACTGCTGTGTTTTATCATGCAGCCTAAATTTAATGGGATAAATGACATTTTTTTAATTTAACACGAGCACTAAAGTCAGGAGTGTAGGTTGTCAGAGCAACGGGTGAAGCACGGTTAGATGTCTTAATGGCGTTCATGTGTGAAAATGAGGATTCACATGTGCATGTTGAGCCAAACATAGTGAGGAAGAAAAGCGCCAGGCTCCTTGAGTGAGGGAATCTTTCCTTGCACACTGCATGAGTTCAGAACTTTTAAAAAAACCTGTCTACTGGAGTGACTGACGAGGTCGCCAGATGACTGAATGTCAATGAGTGCAAGATGCCTCATCCAGTGAGATGACCTTCGCATTTAATGCAACTCTCCCTCGACATCCACACAGAAAGGGTCCTTCACAAATGTCATTACTTCAGTGGCGATTCTGAAATGTTCGAATCTTGAGGAAAAGTCTATTCTTAAAGCATCTATGAATCTAACTACTGCTTTTGTGATAGGTAGGCCTGGTTTGGGGTGCTGGTTTGGCGGAGTGGTTAGCAATCAGGCACCCCATGTACATGCTTCTGCCGGTCCAGGTTCGAATCCCACCTGTGACCAGTTTGCAGAGTGTCTTCCCCTACTCTCTCACCCCCTTTCACAAGCCTATCCACTGTCTCTCTCCTATCAACAAAGGCACAAAATGCCCAAAAAATACATTAAAAAAAAAAAAAAAAAAGGTAGGCCTGGTTTACACAGTGTGGGGAAATGAAGCATTTAGTCTGAACACAGATCAGCAGAAAAAAAGAGTTTTCTCTTAAAAGCATGAAGTCTCTCCACAAGCTGAACCGCTGCTTTATCCCTGCCTTGCAGCTCCGTGTTAAGGTGGTTCATGTGATGGAAAATGTTGCTCAAAAAGCAAACAGTCGCCCTGAACTCCCAGAATTGTTTCCCCCAAAAAAGTTTTGGCCCTTTTCTGCTTTGAATTACAGAGAAACACCAGTTTTTCCTCTCTCAGTTCATAAAAGTGTTTCAGTGCATTCCTTTTGCTGAGCCATCTGATGTCATTCTGTGTAAGAAAGTCACTATATTGTGCTGACATGTCCATCAACAACTGTCTGAAAAGGCGGTGCTAGAACCAATAAAGTTAATCACTGCCATTACAGAGTCCATAGTTTCTTTTCACTCACGGCTTAGTCGAGCACACAGTAGACTTTGGTGAATCAAACAATGTAGTGATCTCAGCAGTGGAGAAACCACAGCCAATCTTGCTGACAGTCCCTGAGTCCTGCCCGTCATCGCGGGTGCCCTTGTGTGTTATGACCATGTTAGCACGTCCCAAGTCTAAATTGTTCTCCTCAAAGAATGAGATAATTTTTTAAAATAATATCTCACCACTTGTTTGACCTTCCAAAGGAATTAATCCAAGTAGATCTTCCTGAAAAGATTCACCATCATAGAATCTGATGTACATACACACTTGTGCTATATCACTGTTGTCTGTTGATTCATCCACAGCTAGCGACATTACCTCTGTTTTCCTCAGTTTGTCCTAGGAGACTAGAAGACGAACAAAGCGAGGACCTCCACTCTCCTTATGGCTGAAGTGTCTGACAGTTTTTTTTGTTTTTTTTATTAAATCAATCAAACTGTTTTGAGTTTTCTCATCTGTGACCACTTTCTCAGTGGATGCAAGTATACACTCCTTGACAGTCTCTGTGTGTGTAAATGGTATTTTCCTTTTGCCTAACAGCTATGCTACTCGTAACAAAGCTGATGCAGCTCTCCCTTGTTTGTTACAAGCCTGAAAAATGTTTGACGTCTTTGGTCATAACATGCAGTCAGCCCCAATATCTTCTGGTGGCAAGCATCACACTCCAGCTGGAAAGTGGTGCCAAAGTTAGCATGAGTCATTTCAAAATGTCTTCTCAAGTTGTATTCTTTGCACACCGATAAACAGTTGTTGCATGGTAAACATACTGGCCTCAGGCAGATAATAAACAGATACTTCTTTGTCCATTTGTTGTTAAATTGCCTGTTTTCTGAGTCACTTTTCATTTCTTTAAAGTAGAAAGAGACATTATTGACGCCGCTAGCAAAAACCTGGCACTACTGATGAGTGTGTCGAGAGCAGCGCATGCGTCAAACTGGAATGAGCGTAGAAGATGCATGAACAAGAATACATGTGACACCATGAAGTGAATAGCCCTGCATAAAAGGATTTACTTTGTTGTTTAATTGTGGCTGTGTATTTTATAAGTCATTACAATTGATAATGAAGGCCCATTTCATTGTTGGAAACAACTAATATAATGAATATATCTATATCTATCTATATCTATATCTATATATATATATATATATATACATATATATATATATCAGTGGCGGCTGCTGGTCAGTCAGGGAGGGGAAGCTCATTTTTCTTCTGGCCTACATCATAAATGTATTTATTTATGTAAATGATCTGTGACCCTGTTGTACCAACTACGTGTCTTTTCCAGGGATTTTATTCCCCAAAAACCCACTTTTGACCAGACAACACATTTTATTTGTGACAGCACTTCCAATGAGCCATCTCACCTTGTCATACCAGGAATGCTTAAAAGATCTGATACTTTTCCTCACCTTTTGCACTAAATCAATCTAGGAGTTGATCTGCCCTGCTGTTTGACTCTAGTTTTCTCTTCGTAAGGAAGACTATCAAATGGCCTCGCCAAAATCTGGTCTACAACATTCATACTATCTGCCATGATGTGCAGCTTGCTAGCAGCTGGAGCAGCTATGTGAAACTACTGTTTGACGGGCTGTGAATGTGAGTGAGAGAGAGAGAAGCTCCCCAGCCACAGCTGCTCGTTTGTGAAAAGAAAAATTGACAGGAGAGAATCTTCAAACACAACGCTAGACATTTTTAAGAAAGATAAAGTCGCTGGTGATCGATAAAGCCTCCGGATCAGTCCAGAACAACTGAATGTAAAACTTAGAAGATACCCCGGTGAAGGGTGAGCCTTCAAGATCGCTGATTGGCTCATTTCACTGTCAATCAAAAAAGGATTCGGCCTCAGACAGATCATCCAATCATCATGCAGAAGCTCAGCGTCCAGGCCAGCCCACTGCCTCATAGACCCCCAGAGACGCTGAGCGTCCGATGGGCGGGACAAAGCCCAGCGTTTATCCAATGACCGTCCAGTTTCCACAGTGGAACAACCCACTCTATATTTAAGCGCTGAAGTCTGAAGACGCTCAGCGTCCGGCTGTGTTGAAGCACTAAGATGCAACGGGGATGAATGAGAAGGAAGTCCCGCCAGTTACCTGTGATAAGTAGCTGATTCTGAACAAAAGATGAAGGTATTCTAGTCAATGAAATGTACACACAGCAGGACATATCACCACTTTTTTGGGGGACATTTTAGGGGAAGCTGAGCTTCCCTTGCAGTCTTAGAGCAATCGCCACTGATATATATATATATATATATATATATATATATATATATATATATATATATATACATATATATATATATGTGTGTGTGTGTGTGTGTGTATGCTTAAACTCACCCATTTTGGCATTTACACAGAGTCTTAAAATGGACTTTAGTTTCCCATGCTTATTATATCATGTATTTTTATTTATGTTTGAGCTCAAATATATCAATGATAGTTTGATGAATTGTTATGAAACCTTTTATTTTCTGTTTTTGTGCATTCATTTAAATGTATCTATGGATATATGTGTATCCATAAAATGAAGAACTTTATGCTCTATTGTTAAGTGTCTTGAGCCCAGGCACTGAAAATGGTTTTATGTAGCCTTCTTGGTAATAAAAGTTACCTATCTCTACAGGTACCCTAAGATATAAGCAAGTTATATGAACATGTTTATCGCTGGGATATGACGTATGTCCTTCCTCTGACATCTGAGCTGTAAGGTTAATGGAATGCAGGAGAAGTCCAAGGGTGTTTTATGACATTGTCAGATACGAACACAAGGACAAACATCAAGTAAAGCTGCCTTTGTGTGACTTTCAATCTTTTGATCTCTGGTATGACAACCTGTGGTCGACCTATGCCAGCTGGGCCCACATGGTCCCAAAACATATAGGCGATACAGATGATGGTTGGATGTTGTACAACCTACTAACTGAATCTGTTTGACCCTCTGGACAAATGAAAAGGGCCATCTTGGTAACCAAAGTTGCTCATCCCTGCTTGAAGATGTGCATTCTTTGACTGAGACTTAAACTCTGAGGTTTTGTAAGATTTCAGTATTTCACTAAAAAGGTTAGAGCTGTGTTTGACACTTACTCTGGTTTGAAAGTGTTGAGGAGCCACTCCAAATCCCTTATCTTGAATGGAAACAGCACAAGATGAGTGGTGTTGCCCACATTAACAGCACTCTCTGGATACATAACATGATGAGTGGTTTTGGTCCCAACATCTTCTTCGTAGCCTTTTGTGGGAGCATGGTTCATTCTGAATAAAACAGGTGTACTAATTAATATCATGACTACTGAGGTCTTTTTAATTTGGTGTTCATTACTGCATTTAAGTCTGATGATTTACCTTATTACAATATCATGAAAGTCTATTAGGCGTCCATAATGTGATCCCTTCAAATTACCAGAATTGCCCACCACAGCGCATGTCCTGCAGCGGTCTGGATGGGCTTCTGTAACTTGTGGTACAGGTGGGAAGATCCTAAACAGCTTATCTACTATCATATGAAAGTAAGCCAAGTCTCGTCGTTCATACTGTATAGTCTGCAAAACACAAAAGAAACAATCATTTTATTTTTCAATCCTGTTTTACAATGTATTTAACCCCAAGCCGACCTATCAAAGATATTTCTGTCAAATGACTGTAGACATACACCAGCAAAGAAGGATATCAGTCAATCACATGGAAGCAACTTCTTATATTTAGGCCCACAAACATGGTCAACGGAGCAAAAGAATGGAGTTGAAAGGTGATTTAAGTGACTTTAAACACAACATGGTGTTTGTGCTGGTGGGCCAGTGCTACAGTTTCAGGAAAGGATTTTAGAGGAAAGGATTTTAGAGGAAGCTTCAAGTTCTTTTTTTCTTCAGAAATGTTGGTGCTGTGTTTCTATGTGACTACCTACTCTATCATTCTTGTTACATAAGATATCTAATACAAATTAAAAGAGAGTTTGACTGACAAAGGGATGGTTCATTCATACATTTGTTTTAAGGAGTGGTACTTAAGCTCCTGTGAAAAGCTGCTGGTGTCACTGAGTGGTGCCGTAATAACCTGAAACGGCAGATGGATTGTTTTATACGTATTCAGGAGAAAGATCTCACATTACCTAATAAAAAGTGATTAAGATGGCAGGCTTTTCAAGAAAAAAAACTGCATGAATTTTTTGTTGTATTAAATTTGTTTAGTAAGAGGCTTGGATTATGCTGCCATGATTTAAAGGAAAAGTTCAGTTCCTGCAGCTTTCACATTGTTTATAGAATGAAGTAGAACAATATACTCACCCAGAAGGCTTTCCTGATCCAAACAGTGCTTCAGGAGATATTTAGATCCAAAATCGAGCGGCGGACATCTGTATAATTGTAGCACATAGGGTATGTACAGCGCCGCTCCTAAAACTGCATTAATCGTCCAAAAACTCATTAGTTTCACCAATATTCCGTAATGGTCCGTTCAGGCTACTCCTCCACGACAGTCTGTGTCACTCCAGACATGTTGTGTGACTGTACTGACCTCTGAACTGAAGAAGAAGAGCGCTTGCTCTGCACATGCGCAGTACGGCTCATTGTTTCAGCGGCGACCGCCGGCTTCACAACGACTTTCTTCTTCCAGTTTTGTGCAAAATGGACGAGTATCTATCGGATGAAGATGTTGTGGAGGAGAACTTTGAATATGATGGGTGTCCTTACAGTTTCGAGCCAGAGTTTACAGATGAGGAGCTCATTGAAAGGAGGACGTGGAGGCAGCGCTCCGGAGAGTACTGCGCAGGCGCGGAGCAAGCACTCTTCTTCTTCAGTTCAGAGGTCAGCACAGTCACACAACATGTCTGGAGTGACACAGAGTGTAATGGAGGAGTAGCCTGAACGGACCATTATGGAATATTGGGGAAACTAATGAGTTTTTGGACGATTAATGCAGTTTTAGGAGCGGCGCTATACATGCCCTATGTGCTACCATTATACGGATGTCCGCCGCTCGATTTTGGATCTCAATATCTCCCAAAGCACTGTTTGGATGAGGAAAGCCTTCTGGGTGAGTATATTGTTCTACTTCATTCTATAAACAATGTGAAAGCTGCAGGAACCGAACTTTTCCTTTAAGCAGCAGGAGTGGTAATAATAACAAGAGCACAATGGCAACCGGGCAAAGTGGATCTCAACTAACAGCCAAAAACAAAAGACACTCATTTTGAGAGATTGTGTTATCAGACTGAAGCTGTTTGTTAAACAAGGATCTAATTATGTTTATTTCATTTGTCTAATACATCCTTGCTCTGAACACAATCACCAAACCTTGAAGTTTCCTGCAGCCAACCTCAAGAAGAAACTCAACTGCAGTTTTTGGCACTTCTGCACTGGCTTCATTTTAAGCCCCAGTGGTTGAAGCTTGAACAGAACAAACCAAGCTGTAAAACCACCTTGATATGTACTAACTTAAATCGAAGAGACTCAGCACAGGGAGCAGGAGCATTAATATTAATGACAGACTTGAGGATTATTTGGGAAAACTGTTGGCTGTGGCGAGCCTAGAACTGCGGGGTTGTAGGGTTTGGATATATATAAATTAAATTATCTATTCTGAATTATTTAAAAAAATTAAAATCAATATTTAATTTCATGACTCATTCCATTTGTTCATTGTTGCAATGTTGGAAATGTAAATACTTGAATGTCCAGTTTTCATAACAGTACGCCTTGTCAGGTTTCACACAACACATGTTTAGGCCTCTACTTGTTTTTTTTAAATGAAGTAAAGTTAAATTTAAATCTTAAACCAAGTTTGATTTGGATTTTTTTCAAACAAGCATGTTATTCTGTGGGAGGAAGCCAGAGTGCTTGGAAAAAACATACGCATGCAAAGGGAGAACTCCAAACGGAAAGCCTCTGACAGACACAGGGTTAGAACCATCAACGTTTTTGCTGTGAGGCTTACACAGTACCTGGTGCATTACCGTGCCACCTAAACAGAATTAGTAGCAATGCTGATATTGCTAAGAATGTTGCCATGGATACACTGTGTGGCTGTCTTTGGGGAGTTGCATTTTGGCTAACGAAACGTATGGTAGACTGATCTAAAGAAAATTGGTGATTACTGCAGAAGCAGTAGGACATCTTTTTAAAAAAAATTTAGCGATACTGCACATTGCGTTTTGGCAAAATACTGGTACCATAGTTTGTGGTTTCAGTACCTTGAAAAAGAGTCTTTGAAAACAGAAACAGAATATTAGGACTGTGTCTACAGAAAAATCAATACTTACCCTCCACCACCCGAACGCGTCCTTATGAAGTGTAAAGTTTTTCGACATAAAGGGTGGAGGAGATGCATCCACAACAGCCTTGAACATTGGATCCGCTTCTCTTAAACATTTCACACATGCACAGAGGATGGGCTTGGGTGCCTCAGCAAGAGTGGTGAATTCAAAGGTGTATAGGTAGAGCCCACCGATGGCAGAGAAACACAGAAGCACATTTAGAAACCTGAGTCTGTTTCTTTTCAGGAAGGGGACAATTACGGACATCTTGGAGAAAGGTCAGAGAAAACCTGTGGATACAAACAGGAAAAAGAAAATTAACTCAGCCAGCAGTCAGGAGGAAACTCTCTGGGAAGACAGGAAGTTAGGGTTAGGGCAGGTTAACGTTTATGTTTCAGCCAATAAATTAATTAGTTGATTAGATGACTAGTTTGATATATTTTGGTCTCCAGGTTTGACTTCCTGGTTGGGCAGTTTGGCGACAGGGCGAGCATCACCTGTTTTTTTGTCCAATTATTATTATTTTTATTCAATGGCAGATTTTGGCTCCTGTTTGGTGGCAGTTCCAGCACTATCCATTTGGGACAAATTAAGACATTTTCAATTACATATTTTCAATCCAGTTTAGCAACAGGGCTGGCAACATCTTGTTTTGGGAAAATTTTAGACATTTTTCAATTAATGCCGACTTTTTGATTCCAGTTTGGCAACAGTTCCAGAATCATTGTAGTTTGGGCCAAATTTGTTTCTCTGTTTTTTTTTTTTCTTTTATGTTGCTGTTTGACAAAAGTTCCTGGATTAGAATGATTTGGACAAAAAAAAAATCTGTATTTCTATTTATTTTGTTTCAAAAATGGCTGATTAATGCAGTTCAGTGACCGGGCCAGCATCATCACGCTTTGTGCAAAATTTGGAATATTTTTTCAGTGATGGCTGATATTAACTCCAGTTGGCGACAGAGACTGGCATCATCACATTTTGGGCAAAATTTAGACATTGAAATAAAAGCTGGCTTTTTAAAACAATTTTTGCAAACACTTTCAGGGTCATTGTAATTTGGGCCAAATTTGGGTATCTGTGTTTTCTTTTTCTTTTTCTTTTTTTCAAAAATTGCTGATTTTGGATGCAGCTTGGTGACCAGGCTGGCATCATTGTGTTTTAGGTCTTTTGTTTTGAGTCTTTTCAATAATGGCTGATTCTGACTCCAGTTTGGTCACAGGGCCAGCTTCATTGGGTTCCTACCCAAATTTAGACTTTTTTCAAAATGGCATATTTTCTGTCTGGAGGTTGGCAAATCATTTTAAAAAACGTGTCTTTAAATAAGAATTTAATTTAGTCAAATTCGTAAATGAGGATCAGGAATCTTTGCCTAATCCAGTAACAGTTACCAAGGAGGAAAGGGTTTAATAAGGGTTACTTCCTGTGAGAGGTGGGGCTTGACAACGGGGTCAATTGTCACAGAGATGGCCTGTAACCAATCAGAGTGGACTTGGCTTCAAAGGTTGCATTAAACGAATAGGAGCTCTAACAAAATGTCTTAGAGAGGGAATACTCCAGCAATCATTCAAGTAAATATTTGAACCTGATTTAAGGCAAAATGAGCCTCTTACAAACATGTTTAACATGCAGGATTTCCTTAGAATCAAAGTTATATTGGTTTATTTTACCACTGATGCTTCAAACTGCCTGAGGTTGGACACTTATAATTGAGGAGATTAAAAGTCATCAGAGATCACAAATAAGCTCACTGACTGCTACAAATTCAGCCAACAGACACAAAGACACACCCAGCATTACCTTCTTGTTCTAGTCCCTGACAACATCTCAAAACAAATGGATGACAAAGGAGCCAGAGAGAAAAAACAGAAGCCCCATTATATCCAGATCTGGTCAAGCAGGTTATGTTCAGCACATATTTTGTTCAGTGCAGCATTGTGCCCCTAGAATACAGAAGCTTTCACAGCCAATACTCTAATCTGATGTTTTGTGTTGGTCATAACTGAAAAAGAAGTGTTGCAACATTTAATCATTAACAGATAATGTGTTTTAGAGAGACTGACATGCAGTGATTGGTGCTCTCAGCTTTAAATACAGAAAATGAGTCCCATTTAATATCTTAAGAACCTGTGAACACATATAATTTAATAGCAAAATAAACTAATAACTTGATTCTTTTCAACCTTTCAGTGCTTAAAAACTGATCTAATTTAGATTCCAAGTCAGTATTGACTGATTTAAAGATGCGACATATAAAATCAATTCCAAAGTGGTGGATTCTACACTAATAAAGTCAAAATCATCATAAATGTTAATACACTTCTGATACAAAGATTTTATTGTGTGAACTAATACCATTTCTTTTTATGGAAATCTTATCCTTTTAATTTGACAGTTTTATGCCTGTTAGTACCACTTTGACTTTGATTTGATCTCTATCTTTTTTTTATTTGTGAAGGGTCAGATTTGGACTAAAATGTGACTCATAAGACTCAGGGCTCTAAGTTCGTGGCGCAGCGCAGGGGGCGCAAGCCTGGCGCACCCCGCGCAGTGTTAATTTCGTCCGGCGCACCGCCGTGCGCTGCCAGTTTGACAATTTGGTCGACCGTCTGCGCAGAGATGGGTGTGACGGCGCACCAAGGGAAGGTGATGGTGCACCAGGGGGAGGTGTCAGCAGATTCATGTTGGTGCAACGACAATTTCGTGCCAAAAACAGTGCAGAAAGTGCGCTGAAAGCTCGCCAGCTTCATCCTGGTCTAACCTCGGCGCAGGGCGGCGCACCCTCCGCAGCTGTAATTTGGTGACAAGCGCACATGTGCGCACGCCTCAGAGGCAGGTTTCCAGAGTGTCAGGCACATTTTAATGCAATAAACAATCACAGCAATCACTATTTAATGTAACCATCTGAACCAGCATATACATTTGTATCTAATTGTCCCGTCACATCTGATGTCGGATTAAAGCCGTTTGTCATAATGGAAACTTAACCTGACGGCAGCTGGAAGTGATGCACATCTTACAAGTCAACAATAAACAGCCTTAACATCTGAGACTGAGTATATATCTGGCTTCTCTCATTTCATTAAATTCAAAGAAAAGAGGGAGAAAAAAGACGAAGAAAAAGGAAATAAATTAAGTGGATGTCACTCAGGATTTACCCGTGATTTCCCATATTTCTCTATTTTAGTCTTTATTTTTAACGTGATCTAAAAAGATGGAGTACATCGTTGCAAGGAGGATGAGGAGGAGACACCGGGAGAGTATACAGTATATCACTAAAGGCTCTGTTATTTGGCGATGACAAGCCAGGAATGCAGGTGGATCACAAGTATTATGAATGGATAAGCCAGCGGGTGTGAAACTGTCTCTTATTTTTTTTACTCCTATTAATGACAAAGGAATAGATTACATCTGTCCCGGGAGCTGGCCCACACAGTGACGCACCCCGCTGTCCATTCTCCTGCTGAATGACAGCAGCTCTGACCGTCTCCAGCAGCGAGGATCATTCAGACCAATCAGACGCTGCGCCTCGGCCGCAGCGCATTTAAAGGCGAGGAGAGGCGCTCATTTGATTGGTGAAGACAGCGATCGGCTGTGTTATTCCCACTCACGTCTATTCTCCTCCTACTCTGGATATGCGTGGAGAGGCAGAGACGTGGGCGTGGACGCACAACCTCTGCGCCCCTGTGCGCCACGAGTGCGCCTCTCTTGGCACTGCAGGAAACTTGCAAAGTGCAAAATGCAGTCGTAACAACAAACCCTAAAACTGTCAGTCTTTTGATTAACTTTAGCCTTGTTTAAAATTATCTTTTTTTTTTACTATAAGCCCTTTAAGCTGCCATTTAATGTGACAATCCAGTGGCAGAGAACCAAAAGTAAATTATCTATATTACCCAGAGCAGATCTGAGAACACACACTCAAGAACACACTCACTTCACTTTACACACAGAAAGTACTATCAGTCAACCACATCTACACACATGCATCTCACTGCTATGAGCTGTAGAAGCCTCCAAACTGTCCCTCTTGGTAACCAATTTAAAAAAAAGAGGGTATATTTGTTTAAATGGTGCAGAATTTAAAAATTGGTTTGAGGAATGAATTTGAAGCCTGGAGTACTGATTGAATAATTATACTACACAGGCCTTGTCTCTGCCTGTTTTTAAATCCCTCC
This sequence comes from Scarus forsteni, assembly GCA_036419115.1. Lineage (NCBI taxonomy): Eukaryota > Metazoa > Chordata > Actinopteri > Labriformes > Labridae > Scarus > Scarus forsteni. Next base: position 18,434 of record JAZDUH010000385.1, read on the forward strand.
TTAAGACCCACCTTTTCTCCCTGGCTTTTGATGCACAGTAGTTGGCGATTTCATTATTATTATTATTATTTATTTTATTTTGATTGCTTCTTCTGCGTTTTTTATTCATTTTAATTGGTTTTATGTCTTTTAAATTGTTCCTTGTCTTTGAAAATTCATTTTACTTATGTTTTATGTCTATTCTTTCATTTCGTATTTTATTTATTCTCCTGTACAGCACTTTGTTTCAACTATGGTTGTTTTTAAAGCGCTTAACAAATAAAGTTGGATTGGATTGGATTGGAATGGAATAATTAATGTTTTATGTCTGATTTTTTATGGTGCAAAAACTTTGATAAGCTGTGGTTAGAAAAGGTTTTAAAAAGTCCAAAAAGTGGACACAGGATCACATGGTCTTTCTTTTTGAGACAGATTCTTAGACTTTGAGTAACTTATAAAATCAAACTCAGAAAACATTAAAAATGTAAAAAATATCATCAAAATTTGATTTGAGGTGTCCAAAAAGTGGACATGGGGCATCTAAGGTTCAAAATAAAAGCTGACAGCAGTAGACAAATAAAGACCGACTGACTGAATCAAAATTCAGCAGAGACAAATGTGACAAGGACAGATTTATGATCTGGGCATCCATGGGTTTGTTGCTATCATAAATTCTTATTTTTACATACATGCATACATTTATGGATGTGTGTATGGGAATATACAAATATATGTATTTATGTTTGTTTGTATGCATATCTGTGTATCTATAAAATAAAAAGTATGGCTCCAGCCTCCTCTGTTGTAATGTCCCTTTAGATAACAGATGCTTTGAGATGGTACCAAACAAAGACCTTCACATCCTGTTATTTTTCTTGACATTTTTTTTCATCATTTTTGGTGAACAATCTTTTTCCCATGACGAAAACTAGACAGTTACAAATAAAAGCAAGTGCACATGGGAAAAAAATGAATTAACTGATACTTTCATCAACAAATAAAGACTTGATGAAAATGTTGGACAGAGACTTAATCCAATCAGACTGAATTTCATCATGTAGTGAGTAGGGACAAGTCAGGAATATATCCAATCACAGCTACTTTGGCTGTGTGGAAATGTTGGATGCGTTCAGAGGGACATCCAATCACAGCTGCCTTAGCTTGGTGGTGGTGGGATAAGTTGCGCAACAATCCAATCAGAGCTGCTCTCTTTATGAATTGATATATTCATGTAGAGCAGGTTCACTGTTTGTTGTCAATTCTGGTATTGTAACTTAGAGGCTCTGCCAGGTAGCCTAAATAAAGGTGACTGCATTTCACAGGTTATATTTATTTCTGTTCATTTATATATTCAAACTTTACTAGCATTTAATAAAGGGTTATAAGATGTTTCTTTTTATCGATTTATTTATTCATCATGACTTCAGAAATTCAAGGGATCATAAAAAATACCTTACACTTTACAGTTCTTATTTTAGTCAACTAGATTTACAGAAGATTTTGTTGATTAAAATGTTGAGAAATTTCATCAACTTAAACTAACATTGTAACAATTTAGATGACCAAATTATGACAAAACCTAAAATATATTTTTGGCTGTAGACTTTAACTTAAACTATATTAAATTGTGTCAAAGTTAGCCATGCTCACATCTGAGACAAACTCAAACTACAAAGCTCACATTTAAAGTTGAAAGTACAACTCTCTCCTCCCCATTCTTTCTTCATCCTGTTTAAACATTTGACTTTGTTGCTGCATACACACGTCATCATAATCACAGTCTACACAAGCAAAAGAAAGTCACTAATCACACACGACTTTCTTTAATCATTAACTGTCACATAGGCTATTACACACACTTATCAGCCACTTTAGGAACACCCATTCCACGAGCTTATCAACCAGCACGGCTATAACTCAGGCTCTGAGGCATGTAAATATGATCAAGACAACCTGCTGAAGGTCAAACCAAGCATCAGAATGAGGAAGTAAAGTGGTTTAAGTGGCTTTTAATGTGGCATGCTGACAGGCTGGTATTTCAGAAGCTCTTCATCTACTGGGATTTTAGCCTAAAACCAGAAAAACAGAAATCCAGCAGGCAGCAAAATTGTTTTGCTGAGTTCCAGAAATCCAGAGAAAACCATTTCTACATGCACAACACATCAAATTTTGAAGTAGATGGGCTCCAGCAAGTTTGCAAAAATTCTGCTTTTTCTGATAAGTCTTGATTCTTGCTTTAAAAGAAACCCTGGCTACCAGAACGTCATTTTCCTAAATGATCAGTGTTTTTACCAGCTACATAAGAACGATAATAAAATCTCTCAAAATATCTTAGTTTGTATAAAATTAGAAAAAATATTTTCACTCGTAGGTTGCCATTGTTGTTTACGCCGCAATGACGTCTGGGTAGTGACATCATATGGTTGCACCGGGCTCGATCTCATATAGGATTTTACCTCAGGGCGCAAAGTCATGTCGTCCGTTCAACCATTTCAGTTTGAATCCGAGAGAGACGTAAGTGAAAATGATAATACTGAAAACCGACAACCAAACGAACTTCAAAATGAAGACGAACGAGGACGCGAAGAGGCGAGAGTCGGCCAAAGTCGCTGGTGTGCTTGCGGCTGCTGCGTCGCTATGCCAACGGAGAGGGAGAGCGTCTGTTGTAAGGAGGTTCACTTTCTGTCATCAGCCGTTCAAGGTAACAATATCTGGCTTTAGTCTCCATTTATAATTACCCCCACTTGTCAGCTCTTTCATCAGCATTGGCCGGCTAAATGAATCAAACGCTTCTGTGGAGAAGTGGCGAGAACATAGCCGTGGGTCCAACGGAAGTTGTTTACGCCCACAAGCGATTTCCCACAACTTCCTTCTTTTCTTGTCTTTTGGGAAGCTGTGCAGACTAACATCAGTCTCCTTGTTTCCTTTTGACTGAAAAGTGCACCCAAAAGCAGCGCAATGTGGCATTATTATAGTTTTTTTCGCTCCTGAAACCTAGTGACTTACGGCGACTAGTAGTGAGTAATTGGCGAAATCCAGATGATCGGCACCAAGCAACCAATCTACGTCATCAACCCAGAATGCATTGCGGCAGTAAAACATTAGTCCTTCCAGTTGGGGTTCCTTTTAACATTCAGATAAAAGGTCAGAATTCGGTGTGAACATGGCAGCATGGATCCAGCTTGTCAACAGTTCAGGTTAGTGGTGATGCGCCTCTTGGTACCAGTTGAATCAGCTCTCTGATGATTGGCTGACAGACCCATCAGTCAGAGAGTCCCTTCTCATAGCAACCGTTGCTAAGCTGCTTTAGTTAGACCAGTGTTTAAAAACACAAGGGCTTGACCCTGATATGGTCTGCAATGTGTCTGGGGAGGGGCGTGGCCAAAATGGGGCCCGGGCCCCCTGAATTCTGATTGGTGCTAATTCAAAATTCTTCACAGTGATTGGCTTATAAACATGTCAGAGGTGATTTATGAAAATATGCGTGTGGTTTATTTGGCTGAAGTTATTAATTATGTCTATCACAGGTAAGGAAATTAAAGCAATTAAAATCAATCCGTCTGTCATAAATCTTTATTTGTATGGTGCCAGTTCATAAGTGTTATCTCAAGGCACTTTCCAATCCAGCAGGCTGAAGACAAGCTCTTCATTTTATAGATACGCATATATGCATATATACAAAAACATATAAATATATATTTGTAAGTACACAGACCTGCATTCAGAGACAAAAGGACTAAAAATAAAAAATATATAATCCAATAAAATAAAATCAGAGAGCCAGAATTGCCTCAATAATGTGTTTTATTTTGACATTCCTTAATTAAGTCCTTATCTTGACATTGAATTGTACACACTGTCAACTTTTTCCACTTCTTTTCACATTGTTCCTTTTTGTTCATGTTGTTAAATGTGAAGTTCTTACACTGTTAAAATTTAAAATGGTCTACCAAGACTTAAATCTTTTCTTGGAGTCTTCATAGAAAAAAAAAACTGTATTTAAGATGCCACCGTGTTGTTTTTGTCAGTTTAAAGATGACGTGGGTTATTTTTTTAATTTCTGTGGTGAAATTTTAAAAGATTTTTCAACCTGTTTTCTGAGCTGACAATTCAGAAAATTGTCTTCTTTGGATTTAACTCTTTGGATTTAAGGTAAGAGGAATAGTTTGTCTAAATATCAATAACATGTAAAGTTCTGGTGATGTTAAACAGCAGAAACATTAATTTATGGCAAATCTATCAATTATTATTACTAGAACCTAGCATGTTGTAATTCTCAGCTCTGGAACATCAGTGAACATCGATTCATTTAAACATCAGCCTATGATTACTGCAGTTCTAGTCAATAAAACCAAAGTAAGAAATACATCTTAGTTATATTTTCTGCTAAATAAGGCCCTCCTCACACGAGGACGGCCCCATATTGTCTTGGCGTCGGCATCAAAACATGTATCGCTGTTTACACATCATATTGTACATAGGCTTGTGCATTTACATGACAACGCAAAATCCATGCTCGTTCTCCCAGGTACCACCCAAAACTGTCGTTGGGTTGCCCGTCTGCTTCTGCCCCGAGTTTGATTCAACATCAACAAGTGTTCATGTGCGCGTAACATGCTGCGTCTCTGCATGAGCACTTGTTGCTGTTGTTGCTGTAGCTGGTGTTGTTGGTGTTCTGTGAGCACATGTTGGTATAAAAGTCGTAGCAATATTTGTAGCTGCTGGAACAAGATCAGAATCAGCCCAGCTGCCGCCATTACCGTTGTTGTTGTTGTTGTGTGTGTGACAGCGTGGGTTGGGGGGCAGGGAGGAGGGGTTCTATGAGGTCACCGTCTTTTCCGGAGTTATCTTTTCATACCAACTACAGCATGAAGACGAATACCCAGATATCCACCTGCAGACCCATTTTCAAAAAAGATATAGAGTCATGGACAAATACGCATCTCCGTGTGTCAATATCACCAGATCGATAGTTTATTTTACCAGAGTCTTACAAATTCGTACTCATGTATAGTCCACCTAAAGCCCGGCATACACTGTACGACTGTCGGCTTGTTTTGAGCCGATTTGCCAGTCGTGCGACTATTTTTTGGATCGGGCCGAATTTCAGCTCAATCGTGTGTCGTGCTTCGTGTAGTATACGTGGGGTAACGACAAGATATTGATGTCTCACGACGTGCTTCCGATCACAAATCGGTGATCGCAAGAAAATCAAACATGTTTGAAATCCTGGTCGCTCCTTGTGAAGGTATCGCACAGTAGAAGCAGTGCTACAAGCCGACTTGCCTCAACCTCTCACACAGAGCATGCGTAATGCACAGATAAGTGAGGTCAAACCAAGCGGACCGGGACCCACTTCCGGGTGCGTCTTCCTCTTCTCCTGCCTATATTTGACATTGCAGTCAAAACACCATGGAAGAAGAATGATACGGAGTCCAACGTGTGGTATACGGACGTATTGTGTGAGCAGTGAAGTCGCATCAGAGCATCTGGTCGTGTAGTGTGAGAACATGATTCATGGGCTGCGAACTTTTGAACTTTGCGATCTAGTCGTGCAGTTTGAAATGGAGTTGTGTCAAACGATTTTAAATATCGCACAGTGTATGCCCGGCTTAAGGCACTTTGTTGCTGGTAGAGGGCAGCCAACATTAGCTGGCATTTCGAGGACCACACAACAATTTTGTTTAAATGGCTGCGACCATTTATTGGTTATTTTCGGATATCCTCATACAGCTCACTGTTTCGCCTTATAATTTCATTCAGAGAAGTTGGCAAAGAAGTCGAGTGAATCAAAAAAGAATAAAACAAAAATATGACAAAAAAAAAAACTAAAACAGAGAACCATCTCAGTGAATTGATACATTTGCTGTTGCGTTCTGGGCTTGTCTTCGCAGTTTTTTTGTGAATAATTCGGCCAAATTTTCGCAAAATAACTATTTAAGTCATAGCACACCGATCGGGACCGAGCCGCACGTTTTGATATATAATTTTTTGGTTTTTTTCTCAAATCTGACGTTGCTGTCGTAAATGATCATAAACAGCCAAATGTTTACTGAACCTTGCAACAGTGGCCTCATTTACATGGGTCAAAAAATCCTATTTACAATCAGATTGAAAGGTCAATCAGATTAGAAATGTCTCATGTAAACACTTTAGCCAATCAGATTCACCCGGATCTGATTGTATTTTGGATCAGATTGTAAGAGGTAGTCTACGCCGATTGATAATCCGCCCCATGCTTCATGTAAACGGCTGAGTGGAGCGGATTGGGTTGATAGAAAGGATTGTTCGGTCTGCGCAGGCACTCTGTAGTACGCAAGAGGCACGTAGTCACGTACGCAGAGTGTGCCCAAATAAACATGACGTGGATCCATCTTTCTAGAGGTAAACAGGAAGCAGGAAGTGCACCTCTTCTTCTCTTACACATTTGCAGGTGGTGGCAGAGTGACCTTCTGTGCATGTCAAAAAAAACACAATACAGTTGGATACAGATGGGGCCATGCAAACGCAGATTGAACGTGGCTCTCTTTACTTAAAGTTCATGTGTACAGATCAAATCAGATTCACTTAATCCAATCGATTTCAATCAGATTGAGGAAAACTACCATGTAAACAGAGCCACTAACCACAGAGAGTGGGGCTCAACAGGATCACTTCATTGAGAGGACTGAGCTTAAAAAAGGGTCAATCGAGCTCTGTTAAACCTCACAGCCCACTTGAATATTGTTTCTGACCATGTTCATCGTTTTATGACCACGGTGTACCATCTTCTGATGAAAACTTTCAGAAAACCAACACACTCGTTCCACAATCATCCCAAACTGGTTTCTTGAGCATGACAAAGAGTTCACTGACTTCCACAGATACCAATCCAGTTGAGCACCTTTGGGAAGTGGGGGAACGAGATGGGAAATTAGCATCATTTATGTGAAGGGGACAAATCTCTGTGATGCTATCATGTCAAGATGGACCAAGGAGTTCTTCCATTACCCCCCAGACTCCATACAGCAAAGAATTAGGAAAGTACTGAAGGCAAATAAAGTCTATCTAAAAAACAACTGATGAGTACCTGCACTTCAAGATATCTAACCAATAAGTAACGAGGAATATTTTTTCATTTTTTTGGTGCTACTTCTTACAGTTTTGACAATATATATGTGATACTTGTCAAGCAATTAAGTTCAGTCATAATTACAGCAGTTTCAAACGTTAAATGATGCTCAGGATGAACCTAAAATATGAGAAAATTTAAACTGATCCAACAAGAAAGATGTTTAAAACTAACTAATAATCATAGCAAAAGTATTTTATTACTTTGAAAACTTCTCTAGCATGCATTTTCATTATACTTTCTAACACATTTAGACATTTTTAATCACACAGATTGCTTGAATCTATCCAATGATACTGCACTCTCCTTTATTTTGATTATGTGTCTTGGTACAAAAAACCTTGAATGTCATTGTGATGTTTTTAAACAAATACATTTACAGATAAAGAATTAAAGATTTCATCCTCATTGGCAGGACAGTCAGGACTTCATTTTAAAACAGGAATAGTCACAGCAATATTCATCACAGAAATGCCTCAATGAAAAGCTTTTCCTCTTACCTGTTAGAGAACAGATCATCATGAAGGTGAGGCCAGACAAAAATGTGAAACAAACTATTCAATGAAGTCACAGCAGTTAGTCCTGCCCCCAAAGGGGGGTGGCAGCCTTTAAGTCCAGTAGTGCAGTGTAACAAAGCTGCAGGGTTTTACATATCTGAATCAGGAAAACCTGTTGATCATTTACTTTGAGGAAGTATTGAGATAATATTTGTGTTCAGTCTAAGCATGAGTTTTTGAATTTCTCTCTCTTTGCTCCTGTGACACAGAACTGCAGGTGAGTACGGACTGGTATAGTCTGTCTCAGTGTCAGGTAGCAGGGATTGTGTTTCCATTGTCTAACTTGTTTTAGGCAGCAAACTGTGAGATTCATGATTGTGACTCTCTAGTGGCCTTCAAAGGCCTATAAGTGAAACTGCACTGTCATAAAACACAGCTCTTCACCTCCTCCTCACAGACAAAATGCATTTGTTAACATAAGAGGGTGACAATGGGGGGGAGAAAAAGATGAAGATGGTCTGAGAAAACACTCAGCTGTAATGACTGATAAGGGACAGAATTATTGTCTGATAAGAAAACATGTGGCTTTTCTTATGTCAACTTGCATACAGGTTTTCAATGATGTCTATTGACCCTCTGCAAACACATGACTAACATGTCGCTCAGTTCTGTGGAGTCACCAAAAGCTTAATAGGCATACATTACTGTTTTTTTTATTACTTTTATTTTTACTTTGTGAGAAAAACTGCAGACAAAACATGTTGGAAGTGGAGCAAAATATCCTTCCATTTGAAATGTATTAAGTGTTCGTAAGTTTTTCATTTAAAAAAGAAATGTCAAGATACAAAAGCTGTTAGCATATATGCTACCTGCTGTCATCTCACTGTCAATCTGCAAGGCAAGGTTAACTAGAAAGCATTGTAACAGCACAAACCTCTACTACAGGCATGTCAAACATACGGCCCGCGAGCCGGACCCGGCCCGTTGGATGATTTAATCCGGCCCGGCATAAATTTCTGAGTATGTCAAAAAAAGAAACGAGTCTCTAGCTCATTTCTATCAAAAGTTATGATTTTTTAAAATAATACAAACCAAGTTCTCTCTCTGGCCGCTAGGGGGCAGTAAATGTGTAAAAGAGCTCACGTCCAGCATGCGGCACTGACACGAGTTAGTACCAGGAAATAAACATTCGCAACGTGGTGTGTCCAACTAAAAATAAGCCGGCAATTTTGCTTCACCATTCACCACTACTAAACAAGTTATCGGTCAACACACCCTTCCCAAAATGGCACTGTCAAAAAAAAGAAAAGTGGACACGGAGTGCAGGGTTTTTCAGGAAAAATGGACAGAGAATTATTTATTCACAGAAGTGAATGCAAAACCAGTGTGCTTGGTATGTAATCAGCAAGTTGCAGTGTTCAAAGAGTTTAATATTCGGCGCCACTACGAGACTCATCATAAAGACAAGTATGACCACTTGAAAGGACAAATAAGGAAAGACGAGATAAACAAATTGGTCGCTGGTCTGAAGAAACAGCAGTCTGCTTTTACGCGCAGCCGCGATGTCGCTGATGGGGCTGTAAGAGCCAGCTACATTATTGCCAACGAGCTGGTGCAGGCATCCAAGCCATTTTCTGATGGGGAGTTTGCATGCTGAAGGCTGCAGAATTCGTGTGCCCTGAAAAGAGACCTGCCTTTGCCAATATTAGTCTAACGAGGAACACTGTCGCAGATCGGGTGACAGAACTCTCAAGTGACTTGAGCAGCCAATTGAAAGAGAAAATCAAATCATTTATCGCATTTTCAATTGCAATAGATGAGAGCACCGATGTAACAGATATTGCTCAACTGGCAATATTCATTAGATGAAACTTTGACCATCACAGAGGAGCTTGCTTGAATTGGTGCCCATGAATGACACCACAACAGCAGATGACATTTTCAGCGCTCTCGTTGGAGCGCTGGACAAGGTGGGAGCGGACTGGTCCCATGCCGTGAGCCTGGCGACCGACGGTGCACCATCAATGGTGGGGAGAAAGGCAGGCGTTGCCGCAAAATTCCGTGACAAAGTACAGACCGCAAATGGAGGACAAGAGTTTTGGGCATTTCACTGCATTTTGCACCAGGAGGCGTTATGTTGCAAAACACTGCAAATGGACCATGTTATGAGCGTGGTTGTGAAAACTGTCAATTTCATCAGAGCTCGCGGTCTAAATCACCGCCAGTTTGACTCATTTCTCAGTGATAATGACATTCATGCTGGCCTACCATACCACACTGACGTGCGCTGGTTAAGCAGAGGTGCAGTACTCAAGCGCTTCTTTGAGCTACGAGGCGAAAATTGGACAGTTCATGGAGAAGAAGGACGCCCAGTAAAGGAACTTAAATGCAGGGAATGGGTGCAGGATCTTGCCTTCATGGTTGATATTACACAACACTTGAATACACTTAACACTACATTGCAGGGCCGTAACAGAGTTGTCACTCAATATTACGACAGCATAAGTGCGTTCAAGATGAAACTGTCACTGTGGGAGACGCAGCTATCCAGCGGTGACACCACGCACTTCTCTTGTCTCACAGCTGTGCGTCCGAAGGCACCGGGCCGTCCCGATAACGATTTGGATGAATATAAAGACAACATAACAGATTTGCTGTGAGAGTTTGAGCGGAGGTTTCAGGTTTTCAGTGAACTTGAGAACAAATTTGGCTTTTTTCGCTCGCCATTTACAGTGAAGCCTTCTGATGTGCCAGCTGACATTCAGCTCGAGCTTATTGACTTGCAGTGCGATTCCGCTATGAAGGATAAATTTGGGTCCGTGGGATTGGATACGTTTTATCAATATCTTGTGCCAGGTTACCCCATATTAACAGCCATGGCTGCAAAGGTTCTCTCCATGTTTGGGACTACTTATCTTTGTGAACAGGTGTTCTCCGTGATGAACAATAATAAAACAAAGCAGCGCTCAAGGTTAACAAATAAACACTTGAATGACATTGTTAAATGTGCTGCTACTCAGGATTTGACACCTGATATCGACGCACTTGTAAAGGCAAAAAGATGCCAAGTTTCAGGAGCCAGCAGCAGCAAGTAGACTGCAGGAGTGCAGTGAGAGAGAGAAAAAAAGTGTGATGACACAACATTTGTTTGCACTCATGAATACAGATCATTAAAAATAAGATTAATCTGGTTTCATATTAAAGACAATTAATATTGTGCAGTATATTCTCAGCTTCAGTAGGCCCAGCCTAGTAGTTTGATCTGATGTAGTCTGATCTTATTGCCCATGCACTGCTAAAACTTTTATTTTGTATTTCTTTTTTATTTATTTCAAAGCAGTATGACAATTAAGGCAAAAATATTTTTTTTCATAGCTCCCACTTGAGTTTGTTTAGTGTGGTGAGCTGGTTCAGGTGTAAAACTGCATTCACTCAACTGTTAAAATAAACCAGTTGTTAACACATTCAATGCCAAAAATCATTTTTTTTCCATTGTTTGTGAATAAATGTGTTGTGCTTGGAAAAGATCCCTTGTCATCCATGATTATAATATGTAGGGTAGGCTACAAATGTAGGCTGAATGATAAAGCATAGTACTGAAAAACAAAGCTAAATATTTGGAGTTGACATTCTTTTACTGATCCGGCCCACCTGAGAACAGAAAGTCCGGATCCGGCCCCAGAGCCAACTGAGTTTGACATGCCTGCTCTACTAAGTTTCCCTCACATACTGATATTTCATCTATAAACAATTATTCCATGATTAAAGGTGTAGTCAGCGATCTTCTAATCTTCTAATCTAATGCACTATTTGTCAAATTCACCGTATTTCTCCATCAACAAGACGTACCCACTGACAGCATGTTGAAAAAAAAGTCTGGTTTCAATACACAGTCTTGGCTCTGAATTTCGGCTGGTAAATACTGTGGGCGAGATTACCAAAACAGGGTACCCCCACACACACACACACACACACACACACACACACACATCCAGGGGGCAATCATACTCATGCACAGATCAGACAGAGGTGGGAGGGGGAGTAGTAGGTTGCTTGGCGTGTGCAGTTAGCGTAAGAGAGAGATACAATATGTGCAGTAGCAATGGCTGAAACACAGCCTAAAAAGAAAAAGGTCAGAGGAGTGAAAAGTGAAAAAGAAGGGCTATGACCATGAAAGAGAAACCAGGGTCAACATTGGTGTTGCTTTCCGACGGTGGAAGGAACTCCGCCAATTGAAAGACCTGAAAACGGACGCGCATGTCACCGTCTTTCTGCTGGATAGGTAAGCAACATTAGCTTTGTGGTGCTTCACATAACAGTAACAGCCCTTGGGCATTCATCTTATTGCCTAATCTGCCAGAATGTACTGTTGCTGTGATGTTATCAATAATGTCAGTCGAGTTGTCTGGCCAGTCGGGGTTACCTTAGCTCGTTGGTCAGCTATGCAGTTTCTACGGCCGTTTCCATGACGATGCATGTCCATCAGCTTTCGGGGGTGGAGCCAGGGGTGAGGTATGAAGGGAGAGGCGGGTCTTAATTTGTTTATAAACAACCTCTCCACTCGTTTTCTCCCACATCACTGACTACACCTTTAAATACCATCATAATATGATTCCTTGACCCGAAAACCCACACAGAGCACTCAGAATCATGCTTATATAATCATTAGTTAGTTATTGAAACAAAAATGGTTGTTCTCTATTAGCAGTTTGCTGGATCACCACCAAAATTGGATCATTTTTTAGTTGGACCATTACCAACATCTTCTGAAAATTTCAATTATCCCTCTTGTTCCAGGTCAAACAGCCAACAATTCTTTTTTTTAAGCAAAAAAATGTAGTCAGTGATGGAAAATATTCCATTCATGCAACCCGTTTCTCACCACAATGACAGCAGCCCTTTGTGCCTAATGCTGTGCATTTCTTGCACCTGCTCTTCAAACACCGCATTGAGACGCAAAAAAATGTGCACAGTCAGTTGTGGATTTGATTAATCATATTGCATGTGCTAAATTATTACATTTGCATCTTCTCCTTCTCCCAGTATTTTTCATGTTGTGATCACATGCATGTATCCAGTGTGTTCATTAAAGCAAACACGCCAAATGGACAGAACGTGTCATTTTGTTCATTTGACAGAGACAATCCTCAGTGCACTCTGTTGGTAGATCAGCTTTGTGCATGCTGTCAAGTTTGCATGTGTTTTTATACACACAAACTTTTAGTAGATCAGGTCCTAAGACTTAGACTGATAAAAACATTGCTTTTCAATCTGCAAATATCCAGAATATTTGAACTCAATGAATTCATTTATCTGTACTCCCTATCAATAACATCCCACTTAACACCTTAGTGTCATTTTTTTGTTTGCTGTTCAGCTTGTTAATCCCATTTTTAATGACTTTTGATATTCAATGCTCTTTACAAATTTGCTCATTTTGTGGACAAATGAAGTTTTTTTTTTTACTTGAAATGGCGTGCAGTTTATTCTTAACAATTAATGACACCTAATCCTTGATATAAGTGATAACAACGTTAATATTTAATAAGATTAAATACACTAAACACTAAATCTGTGATCCCCTGATTCTCCTCAGACCTTCCTGATCCTCTAGCTTCTCAGGAGTCCGAGGTGGAAACTGTATCTTACATACGCCTGGATAGTGAGAAAAAATGATACTATTAGACAGATGTAATGTTTCAACATCACTTTTCAGGTGTTTGAAGTTTTCACAGCTGATGAACTTTATTCGTTACGTGTTTCTCTACAGATGATGAGCTATACCTGCAGAGACTTGTTAATCTGCTCCGTCATTATCAGTGTCTTCTTGTCTCATATTTAGCAGTTCTAGCAAGAGCATAAAGTCATCCTACCATGGTCATGTCTCAAAGGGTCCTCAACTTAGCTTTGAAAGTTTGTAACCCATTATCTCTACCAGCCTCCAGGTTAGCCATTAGGCTCAGCCTATGAACTGCGATTCAATTAAAGCATACGCATGCAAAGATCGAGCTAACAACTGAAAGTTGACATTTTAAAAGTAAACAAAAAGTAGCAGGAAAATACTGTACCATATCACTCCACATGGTGTATTTATCTTTTGGGACATCCTGTTGGATCATCCGTCTCTGTATGCCAACAAATCCACGTTAGTGTAAGAACCCTGTTTTATGACAATACAGTTCCACTTAACATCTGCAGAGGCCACGAAAAGCCAGAATCTTACATACTGCTGCTTTAAACATTTTCTGTAAACTAAACTTTGATTTCAGACTCAACCACTCTGTGACAGAGCATCATCTAGTGAGCAATTGGTGGCACTTACTTGCTGGTTTCATTCCTCAAAGGAACACACAAAATAACATTTTTTATGTTTTCCTGTATTGCCCCATCCGAGGCCATGACAAGCAAGTAGACACTGTTCTTTCGACTGTGCATTAATAAGATATAGACAAAGATTGCCCAGTGCTAGCTAGGTTTGCTCAAACTCAGGGAGTCAGCCTGTCATGCTAGCCTGTCTCTGCCAAAAGACCTTAGATAAACTTGGAGCCAATTTTCATTTAATAATGGCTCTCTAATGAATGGCTCACTTAGGACTGTGAAACAGTTAATTTAAAAAAGACTCAAACTCACATCTTGTTTTAAATCAGAAGTAGGTCAACAAGACAAAGCCTCTGTTTAGGTTGTAGAGTTGCACCTGATGGTGGGTAGACTTTGTCCTGGTGTTGAGGTGAGGTGAAGGCAGTCTTTGTTTTGAATACATCCCGGTTAATTTGAAATAAGTGCCATTTACTCACATTTTTGTGGGCACATTACATTCTTGGTTTTGCACAGGGACAGACCCATGTGTTTGTGGATGAATTTTATGTCACCACTACCTTACCAAGGCGACTATAATGGTGTACACTTGGCTCACACAACTGGTTTGAAAATATGGGCAGCTGTGTTGCGGGAAATGAAAATGCCCCACATCCGTGCTGTCCAAGTTGCAGATTTTCATATCAACAAGCAAATGAAAAACATAAAATAGCCAACAAGAACACCTTCCTATTTTCTCTTTTTATTCTAATTACTTATCGTTTCATTTGTAAATCTCTTTCTGATATTTCTCTTGTATCCTGCTGCTGCTGTAAATGTGAAATTTCCCCCTGTTGGACTAATAAAGGTATGTCTTATCTACACACAAATGTATATACCATCAGTACATCCTAGGGCTGGGTATTTCCAGCGACCCCACGGTACGATACATATCACGATACTGAGGCCACAATACGATACATATCCCAGTACACATCAATTGTGAACACTGCCTGCACTTTTTACAGAATTCCCAGCAACTTTTGTTTTTAATTACAAGAAAAAAAATAACAAGAATGAGTTTTAAATGACTCTACTACTTGAGAACTTTATTTCAGGTCTCCAAAGATGGGAGACACCTAAGTTTAAATTTGGAACATGTGCTTCATCATGTAGTGTGGCTTCTACTTTGAACTGTGCAATTGTTAACATTACCCAAGGAGTATTTACAACAACTGTCCAACCATTGAGGCCATATCGATGCTGTAGCATCCGTATCGATACACGTATCACCAAGGAGTGCATGACCATATTTTGTTGTATCGATATTTTGAGCACAGGCCTAGTACATCCATTAGTATCTCAGCAGTGACTCTTTTGCGACATTTATAGTTGTCAAGAACATCCATAAGTTCATCAATATCAACTGAGCAAAAATCATCATGAGCTTTCGAGAGAGATGTGTTCCTGCACACTGCTCTGTGCATGTCAAGCCAAAAAAATGAAAAGACATTTAATGTTGTTAAATTATTGGTTGATTAGTTTGTTTTTTAAGAAAATTATGGTAGTACTGGAGTAACCTTGCATAGCAGATGCTTCAGTTGATTCAGTTTTTGAAATCCTGCAGATCCCATCTTGTAGCGCACCGTTGACCAATGGATTCACTCGGCTAAAATTTTAACGGCCCAATCAGGGAAGAGAGGCGGGAGCTGTAGAATGCAGACGTGACGACAACCGGAAGTTGACAACGGAAGTTGAGAATGGAGACGCCGATTAGCCTATTGTCCTCATAGATACTTAGTAAAACTTGGCGAAATCTGCCCTCCTCAGAAGTTTACTTGTAGGGATTGTCTTTGACGAGGTTCATGTTACATATAAGTAATAAAAGTATCATCTGTGTGGTATGATTTAGTGTAAGACGATAGGATAAGGCCGTTAGCCGTTAGCAGCTAAGTTAGCGGCTAGCGGCTAACAGTCTTTAACTGTTGTTAGCTGTTAGCGGCTATGTTAGCCGCTAACAGCTAACAACAGTTAACAAAAAAGTATGCTTTTTTTTTTTAAATTCTTTATTCAGCCATTTCAAGTAACAAACAGGCACATTTTGCATCATACAGTCTTCAAAAATCACAGAGCAGCATCAGCAGCCAATATTAACAAAATAATAAAATAAAATGTTTATATAAAAGAAAAAAAAATAATGACAAATCCAATGAAAACATTGCTTCATTATATGAGGCAACCCTGCTTGATGTGGATTGGTCTGTGATGAATGTGACGAGCGGAACGATTATCCAATCACAAGCTTGTGTTTTTTTTTAAACGTTCTGCCCCTGAAAACAAATTAAAAGGGCTCCTACCCAGATGGACTAGTGAAATATTTCTGTGGCAGATATCTGGAGCTGTCCATCTGGCTTGTCAGGTTAGTACTGGAGGTCTCCTTGATCATTTTTGCTGCTGCAAAGAAAGAAGGCAGAGTAGATAAGGGTAGAGAGAGAGAGAGAAGCATGAGTAGGTGAGCTGCATGCTGCTTAATTAGACAGGCAGGTAGGAGCTGCAGGGAAATGTGCAGCAGGAGCAGAAGCTGCAGCAGGAGTAGAAAGAGCAGCAGGAGCAGGAGCAAAAAGGAGACTCCAGAGACACCAACAGTCAGTTAATCTGTTTTCTTTAGTTAATGGAGGTTGATTAGGTGATATTTTGTTAAATTGAAATGCTTAATGTCAATTTTTGTTCAGGGTTTCAACCTATTCTTATGAAAACAAATAAAAGGAAAAGAATCTTCATGAAAAAGGAATTGAGTTGTCCTGTGTCCTCTGAAGTCCTGCTTTTGGCCTTTACAAGTTCAGGTATCCTGCAAGTAACCCTTAAAGAAATTGACAGTACATCTCCTTCACAATAGGGAGAGCCAACTTAACTGGAAGGTACTGGCATGTTTTGTAACCTTAAGAAGAATTCCTCCAACCGCCTTCCAGGTGTCACTGTGGAAATCATGCCTTTTAAAACTGTTGTTCCTACTGTACAGTGATCATAAAATTCATGCCAAAGGAACTATAGACGTCTTTCACAACACCTGAACTAGTGCCATTTTCCTCTGTATTATCAGGAAGAAGGTGTTTAAAAATCAGTGGTTGTGTCAGCACTGCTGGATCCAAGAATCCACTGATCATGTCATCAAAACAGCTGCCATGGTGTAAAATTACAACCTTTGGTTGTTGCTGTTGGGGGCTTTCATTACTGGGTGCACGTAACCCTGTAGGTGGCTGCTGTTGGGGCTCATCAACAGAAAAGTTTGAAGCGGTCGGTAGCTGGTGCTGATGCAGGACTTCAAAATCATATGGCGCTGTGTCATTTAGATCAATACAATGTTCATTACCTGGCCCAAATATAACCACGTCGTCTGATGCATCTGATGTGAGATCAGCACTTTGAAGACCATGTGGGTCTGTAGCTGCCAGTGTATGAAGGCCACCAGTAACGAGGTAAGCACCTGTGAAACCATGGGACTCAGTGACTGATATTACCTGAGTGTGCTGTGAACTGCCCTCTATTTCAGAGCTTAAAGATTCGTCATCTTGCAAAACTATTATTTTCTCAAAATCATCAGCATCCTCAATATGATCAATATCATCAATCACTTCTACATTTGCATGAGCATCCAGCTTCTCTTCTGTATTTCTGTAATTATTTTCCACCATTATCTGTTCAACATCATCTTCTGGGTTGTCAGTGATGCTAACCATTTGTAGCTCTGATTTTGGTTAAGTAGCAATATAGAATTGTAATCTGACCAAGCCAAGAGTAATAAAGACAAAACCAATGGTTACATCTTAATCGACTGTGTGGTGTTTGTAATACCACACCTCAAACTGGAAATCAGATTCATGGCCTTTGGTTGAGGTTCCTTTTGGGAAGAAGAAATTCTTTCCTTTTTCTAGTACAGTATCCATGCCACAGTCTACTCCAATAACTACTGTCCTTATGCCCCCTCCTTGTTTTACTTGAATCTGCTTTACTACACCACCCTCAGAGTGAAGCTATTCTATTTTAATTTTTCAATGACTAGCTTTCCCTCTTTTTTTGCTGGGATTTGAGATTCAGAGTACTTGACCTGAAGTTGAAGGGGTTGGGCTTGAATCAGCTTCTTCTCTCATCTGGAGCTTTGAACGGAATTTTTCAAAAAGGTCCATCTTCTTCCTCTGAAGCAATGTTTGACAGAAGTTGACAAATGCTAGTCGATCCCAAAATGATGAGATGAATTTGGCCAGATGCCCATCTTCCATAAGAGGCATGGCATCGTTGTCAATCTGTTGATAGAGTACAAGTTTAATACAAACGTTGTCCCTTTTATAGTTATCATAGTTGACTCAAACATCTTCTAAAGAAAAGATATTAGCTATTAAGGCTGGACTAAGCAAACTCAGTCTAGGCTTACCTTGACCAAGATAGACTACTGTATGGCTGATGTATATGTTTGTATTATTGACAGATGGATAGAAGAAGGAGAGCACAAATAACAATGTTTAGAGCATAGCATTCCAATAAACCAACAACACATTTCTAATACCCCTTCAAGTGACCATCGTATTACCATTCAAATTTATAATGTACCATCTCTGACGTGCAGTTATAGCTCATTCCTCTGCATCATCGCTGAGCAAACCCCTCCATATATCTATCTGTGGAGACTGTAATAATTTCCCATCTCTTTCTCTAGACAGTGCTTTGCTACCCTGCAATCAGTATTTAATTGTGCCTGTTCTGCCACCAGCATCCACAGCAGATTAAAGTAACGGTGGAGTCAAAATCTTCCTTATCACCTTCTAGTGTACACAACTGCAGAGAGAGACAAGGCCAGGGCCTAGACACCTTACCTCTGCAACAATTATTTTTTTTAAACATTACTTGTTTGACTGAGCTAAATGTTGAAGATGTGGCCTGTGTAGACAATGGTCCTGTGAGTGTAGAAAAAAAATATATTAAGGGGATGATGCCTGTGCCTACTGCTCGGGAAAGGAGAGTGGTAAATATACTTGGTTTTCACAAAGTGCCTTTTCCTCCTCCAGGTAGCTGATAGCTTCTTCAGGGACATTATGATCCCACAGAAAATCAGAGACAAAGGCTCTAATTTAATTTCTTACTTCTAAGCAGAGAAACTGTAACTGTAGCTCCTTTGATAATATCCATGCGCTGTCTTCTATAAGACATAAAAATATGATAATTTAAAATAACATTAAGCCTCCCTGTATCTACTAAAGGTGAATAGAGTATGTTTTGTGAACTACCACCTTGTAGCATGGATCGCGTACCAGAAAGAATGCTTAGAGAATAGTTAATTCTGGAAGTTTTTAAAGTCTAAACTCTGCAAATAGTGATCAAATATTAAATTTATGTTTTCTGGGCAATTGTATTAAAAGTAATTTACATGAGGGATGTGGTGCACAACTACAAAAAACAAACATATTCACAGTGTGATTTAAAAGTTTGAAATGGCAACAGTTGATTACTTGATGAATTAAAGATGCACAGACATCCAGAACTATATAATAATAGCGATAAAATTAAAGGATATATATATATATATATGTATGTATGTATTAATTTTCTTCATTTTTATAGTCATTATATTGATGAATGAAGAATTACAAGCTTAGGATATTTTTCAACCATAAACCATTGCTTTTTATTAACAAACACTTCATCTTGTAATTGATATTGCCCAAAATGTTTGTGAATCTTTATGTCATCAAATAATTAAATGTTTTCTTCTCAAACCTTTAAATCCCACACCAAGAAATATCTGTTCTTTTTTGCATTTTTTCGGCCCCCTAAAAAAACACTGACGGAAACAATCAATGCCCATGTTGTTGCTTTTTCACATATTAAATATCCCTCAAATGAACAGTTGAGCTGGTAGTTAAAGGGTAAAACAAACCCATGTAGAATGTCAGAGCAGCATCCTTTCATGTTACTGCCATGAACGCCGACTAAAACCTGACCCAAGTCAATAACATCCAAACTGGTTCTGCAACCAGCAATTATACCCTGATACTGTATAAGCTACTCTTAATCATAAGATCCGGGAATAGCCACTTAACATGTAAATTTGAGAGATAAACTCGTAAATTTGCAACTTATACAGTCGCAAATTTACGATTTTTTGAAGCCATAAATTTGCAACTTTAAAACTTGAAAATTTCTAGGCTTTTCTTGAAAATTTTGAGTTTTCATATTTTTTTAATATTTCCTCAAAGGTGCTATGAGGAGAATCTATTTCCGAGGACAAAAAGACTCTGCTACCCATTAGCACGCGCAGCTTTATTTATTCAGTAACCTCTGAACTGGGAGTGACATCATCTCCGACTTATCGGCATACCAGTTGAAGTCGGAAAAAAACATGCCGATCTACCAGGCTGTTGTTAGCACACCCTTGTGTAGTTGTTCACAAATATCACATGAAGAATGTGATTATCACTACGGCAGCATTTTTGTAAATATAAGTCTAACAACACTATGTATACAGCTGATCTAGGGCGACACACCCCAGTCAGAAGTGCAAATAAATTGATTATTACAGGAGCTAAATAACTGTTCACACTGGGGGCATCAGTCTTCCATTGTCAACTCGGGATGGTGAGGTTTCACCGAGTTCCCAGTTGGAAATTCAGACTTGGGGGAAAGTTCCAGTTGCAGTTTCCTACTCGGAACCCGGAAATTCCTACTTCTGACTACAACTGGAACGCACCAAAAGACGTGATCCAAACTAAAGCGTGTGTTTGTTGTGATGCTAATAAATGCAGCTCGGACCTTCCTCAGAACTCTGCATTGCTTTACAACTTCTTTTTTCAACAACTTACAGGATGCAAAGGGACGAGGTTATGTATCTCTTTCTAGTTATTTAGCAGTAGTTTTTGATGTGTGACAAGAAATTTTTGGAAAACTTAGTATCATAGTTTTGTAGCCGGCTGTCCGACCCGACCACTTAGCTAAGGAATAGCATTTATAGATAACCTATTTTGATGCTATAAAACTCATCTTAAAGTGTGTATTTGGATCAGGCATATATCTATAAGTGAGACTTTTTTGTAATTACTTAGAAACTCCACATAGTCTCTTTAAGTGGCTCCAATTTGTAGATTGGTTCACGGTCCAACTGATGAGAATTAAAGAGCCTGTTATTACATCAACTGTTGCAGGATTGACCAGGTAATATGCAAAAAACATTTTACTACTGACAATGTTTGGTGTTCTAGAAAAATGTAGCAAAAATGATGTTAGAGGACATCGCTGCATGATTTAGCTTTTATGCGTTTAGTTGTTTTGACAGAGGTACTGTAGTTACCTCTGCTAAGGAGGTTGTGTTTTTCTTCTGTTGGCAAGGTTACACGAAAAATACAGGATGGATTCACATAAAAGATTTACCATAAGTGTGATTTGGTAAACCACAATTTATGGGTGGAATTGAGCTGCTTTGTGGCTATCTGTCCTCTCTGAGAGCTTTTCTAGTTTGTGATGTTTTATTTATTGTAAAGTGTAAAGTTTTTAAAATGAGCTCTATGAATTTAATGTAATATTATGACTGTTAAGATTTATAATTATGTAATCAGTCAAGCAAATATGATTTACAGACACTGTACAACCATGATCTAAAAGTAAATCAATGCTGTTGAACTTGTTTCTCTTGAGATAATGCCAAGTTCACTCCTGTTCAGTCATGTGTTTTATGCTCCATCCAGTGGTGCTTCGAGGTCTAGGCACTCTGTTATAAACACCCTCTTATGCTTCCTTCTTTTTCTTTTGCTTCAAGAAAATATCTGTCAAGTCTCAGCACTGCAATGGCACATTAACAGTGCTCTCTAAAAGTAAATTGTTCAAATGTATTTAAATTAAATGCTCAATATGTATCAATTATTCACTACAGTGTCTAAAAAACAATCCAGTGATATATTGTAATAGAAAATGCTTATTTAAGTGATCAAATAGGAAACCAGGTCGTTGTCTAAAAAATAGAAACAGTATAAAAGAAATTTGTTTTACTGTTTGAATTAAAAAGACAACAAACCCATCCACGTTTTTGTCCATACCATATATGCCATGTGGACCAGCCAATTGCAGGGCCACAGCGAGAGACAGACAACCAATCAGCTTAATGAGCCTGTTTTTGTCCGTGGGAGGAAGCTGGAGAGCCCAGAGAGAACCCATGTATGCACAGGGAGAACATGCAAGCTTCACACAGGAAGCTCCTGACAACCAAGGGGATCAAACCAGCAACCTTCTTGCTGTGAGGCATGTGCACAATCTGCCACTGTGCTGCCTGGACGGTTTTTATTAATCAGTTTTCTCTTTGCTCATTTATCCAGTTTGGATTGAATATTGAATAGATTTGTTCTTTTGTTTTTCTGCTTTAAATTAAAAACAAGTCACATGGTCTATTTGTTTTATTATATTGGCAAGAAAAACATTCATTTTTTGAATAAAGGAATTATCAATCTGGATACATCAATGACCAACAACCCAGTTGATTTTGATTGATTTATCCTTTTTTTGCAATTAGAAAAAAACAAAACAAAAATCATACACTTTTCCTCCTTATTGTCCTTTTAGGACATTGGATTGATTTTTATTATTTATTATTTACTATTATTTATTAATATTAAATGTAACTATTGCACGTACTTCTAGCAGGATAGTACCACAGCCATGCTTGGGCCCTTAACAAAGTCATTATGAGAAATTTTATTTATGAAAACAAAATTGTCCACTCCTTCTTGCAAGCCCTGATTATTAGAGGTGGCTGCTTTTAAGCATAGAGTTGAAGCAGTAGAGGCCTTAACACGGAGAACGGGTTAAAAACAGAGACACAACCTTTGTTTTACCACCTTTTTGGAAGTTTTGTTAACTGACATGCCTGATGGACAATTCCATATTGGAAATGTTTTCAGGGGCAGAAATTCAAAACAACAGCAGCTTGTGATTAAACGATTGTTCAGCTTGTCACATTTATCACAGGCTACTCCGTATCAAGCAACGCTGCTACGTATATAAACGTAGTGGCTAACAGCTAACAACAATTAGCCATTAGCCGCAGCAGCTAACATGGCCAAACAACAGTTAACAGCCGTTAGCCATAGTGGCTAACATTAGCCGAAGTGGCTGAAGGCTAACGGCTGTCATCTGTTGCTTGCCCTTGTTAGCCGTTAGTCGTAGCAGCTAAAAGTCATTAGCTATGAAATTCAACTACGTTAAGACTATTGTTTCACATAAAATTAAACCACACACATGAATCATTTAACACTTATTTGTGACATGAACCTCATGAAAGACAATCCAGGCGAGGTAAACTTCTGGAACGCCAAAAGATGTGACCCAAGCCAAAGCGTGTGTTTGTTGTGATGCTAATGAACGCAGCTTGGACCTTCCTCAGAACTCTGCATTGCTTTACAACTTCTTTTTTCAACAACTTACAGGATACAAAGGGACGAGGTAATGTATCTCTTTCTAATTACGTAGCAGTAGTTTTTGATGTGTGACAAGAAATTTTTGGAAAACTTAGCATCATAGTTTTGTAGCCGGCTGTCCGACCCGACCACTTAGCTAAGGAATAGCATTTATAGATAACCTATTTTGATGCTATAAAACTCATCTTAAAGTGTGTATTTGGAGCAGGCATATATCTATAAGTGAGACTTTTTGGTAATTACTTAGAAACTTCACATAGTCTCTTTAAGTGGCTCCAATTTGTAGATTGGTTCACGGTCCAACTGATGAGAATTAAAGAGCCTGTTATTACATCAACTGTTGCAGGATTGACCAGGTAATATGCAAAAAACATTTTACTACTGACAATGTTTGGTGTTCTAGAAAAATGTAGCAAAAATGATGTTAGAGGACATCGCTGCATGATTTAGCTTTTATGCTTTTAGTTGTTTTGACAGAGGTACTGTAGTTACCTCTGCTAAGGAGGTTCTGTTTTTCGTCTGTTAGCAAGGTTACACGAAAAATACTGGATGGATTCACATAAAAGATTTACCATAAGTGTGATTTCGTAAATCACAAATTATGGATGGAATTAAGCTGCTTTGTGGCTATCCGTCCTCTCTGAGAGCTTTTCTAGTTTGTGATGTTTTATTTATTGTAAAGTGTAAAGTTTTTAAAATGAGCTCTATGAATTTAATGTAATATTATTACTGTTAAGATTTATAATTATGTAATCAGTCAAACAAATATGATTTACAGACACTGTACAACCATGATCTAAAAGTAAATCAATGCTGTTGAACTTGTTTCTCTTGAGATAATGCCAAGTTCACTCCTGTTCAGTCATGTGTTTTATGCTCCATCCAGTGGTGCTTCGAGGTCTAGGCACTCTGTTATAAACACCCTCTTATGCTTCCTTCTTTTTCTTTTGCTTCAAGAAAATATCTGTCATGTCTCAGCACTGCAATGGCACATTAACAGTGCTCTCTAAAAAGTAAATTGTTCAAATGTATTTAAATTAAATGCTCAATATGTATCAATTATTCACTACAGTGTCTAAAAAACAATCCAGTGATATATTGTAATAGAAAATGCTTATTTAAGTGACCAAATAGGAAACCAGGTCGTTGTCTAAAAAATAGAAACAGTATAAAAGAAATTTGTTTTACTGTTTGAATTAAAAAGACAACAAATCCATCCACGTTTTTGTCCATACCATATATGCCATGTGGACCAGCCAATTGCAGGGCCACAGCGAGAGACAGACAACCAATCAGCTTAATGAGCATGTTTTTGTCCGTGGGAGGAAGCTGGAGAGCCCAGAGAGAACCCATGTATGCACAGGGAGAACATGCAAGCTCCTGACAACCAAGGGGATCAAACCAGCAACCTTCGTGCTGTGAGGCATGTGCACAATCTGCCACTGTGCTGCCTGGACGGTTTTTATTAATCAGTTTTCTCTTTGCTCATTTATCCAGTTTGGATTGAATATTGAACAGATTTGCTCTTTTGTTTTTCTGCTTTAAATTAAAAACAAGTCACATGGTCTATTTGTTTTATTATATCGGCAAAAAAACATTCATTTTTGAATAAAGAAATTATCAATCTGGATACATCAATGACCAACAACCCAGTTGATTTTGATTGATTTATCCTTTTTTGCAATTAGAAAAAAACAAAACAAAAATCATACACTTTTCCTCCTTATTGTCCTTTTAGGACATTGGATTGATTTTTATTATTTATTATTTATTATTATTTATTAATATTAAATGTAACTATTGCACGTCCTTCTAGCAGGATAGTACCACAGCCATGCTCGGGCCCTTAACAAAGTCATTATGAGAAATTTTATTTATGAAAACAAAATTGTCCACTCCTTCTTGCAAGCCCTGATTATTAGAGGTGGCTGCTTTTAAGCATAGAGTTCAAGCAGTGAAGGCCTTAAGACGGGGAACGGGTTAAAAACAGAGACACAACCTTTGTTTTATCACCTTTTTGAAAGTTTTGTTAACTGACATGCCTGATGGACAATTCCATATTGGAAATGTTTTCAGGGGCAGAAATTCAAAACAACAGCAGCTTGTGATTAAACGATTGTTCAGCTTGTAACATTTATCACAGGCTACTCCATATCAAGCAACGCTGCTACGTATATAAACGTAGTGGCTAAAAGCTAACAACAATTTGCCATTAGCCGCAGCAGCTAACATGGCCAAACAACAGTTAACAGCCGTTAGCCATAGTGGCTAACATTAGCCGAAGTGGCTGAAGGCTAACGGCTGTCATCTGTTGCTTGCCCTTGTTAGCCGTTAGTCGTAGCAGCTAACAGTCATTAGCTATGAAATTCAACTACGTTAAGACTATCGTTTCACATAAAATTAAACCACATACATGAATCATTTAACACTTATTTGTGACATGAACCTCATCAAAGACAATCCAGACGAGGTAAACTTCTGAAGAGATTGCCAAGTATCACTGAGTAATCATGATGACCACAGGTTAACTGGCCATTATTTGCAAACATAAAGTCACTTCCTGTTGTTGTCACGTCCGCTGCTCCTGCAGCTCCCACCTCTCTTCCCTGATTGGACCATTTAGCATTTAGCCACGTGAAACTGTTGGGCAATAGGGGCTGGCAAGACAGATATGCATGATTTCAGAATCAGTCAGGGCCGTCTGCTCTGCAAGGCAAAAAGTTTTGTAGTTTTCTAGAGACAAAGAAGTCTTTTCAACTCTTGTGAGTTGCTTTAATTTATGACCCTTTGAGATCACCAGAGGGAAAAGATGTCCTTTCCCAGAAACTGCTATAAAAATTGTACAGATAAATTTGTAGGTTTTTTGCTCATTCATTTAATCAATTTCAGTCCGAATCAAAAATACTAAAATATTTATTTCTTTTGTGTTAACCCTTTCAATGCTAATTTGATAACATGGTGTCACTTCTTTTATTTAGAAATAAACATATAGAGTGAGTAATAATCAATATAATAAATGTTAAAGGGCTGTTTCTATGGTCAGGTTTTGATCTGCATAAGATTAGTGACAGAGTTGATTTTCAGTTCTTTCTTTTTTTTTGGCAGTGTCAGATTTGTAATTTACAACCCTTTCAGGTCACCAGAGGATGTAAATGTCATCAAGAAATCCCTCCACATCAACAACAAAGAGACAGGGGAAGATGATACCCCCCTTATAAATATGTCTTCTGCTCACTCACCTGACATCCAAATTGGTCTCCAACCCCATGACGGAGAAGCCCGCTATAGATGAGCAGATGGTGCCATTCAATAGGAGACACAGGTTTAAACAGTACCTGCCACCAAAGCCAAAGAAGTGGAGCACTAAAACTCTCATCTTGGCAGGATATGATGGTATACCACACAACCTTGAGATCTACACTGGGAGAGTCGACCAATCTCCTGCGTTGGCAGATGCTGGAGCTACTGGTAGAGAACTATAAGCTTTTCTTTGACAATTGGTTCACGAGTGTCCCTCTTGTGGTCACACCAAGGTAGAGCATCATGGAGGACTTTGAGACTAAATGTGGCTGTGAGTCTCCAGCACTGGACATGTTTTCTGTTGGTCAAAAGACTTAGTTTTATGTTGCATGATTGGTGTGCTCATTTGGGGCCTCCAACACTTAACACTGAAGTTAGAAGCACATTTAAATTAGACTGTAGTGATAACGTGATGACAAAATGGCTAAGGATGAGGGTGACCTCATCTATTAGTCCAGAGATGAGGTATGAAAAAATGTTTCCTTCAAACTATGAAAATTATATAGTTCTGAAAAGTAAATTCATGCAACTCCAATATGAAACCTAACATTTTTAATTTCTCTGCAGGGAAAGATGCTTCAGAGGCTCTCCATCCTCGACTCAGACAAGTGTAACCTCGTCCAGTGGCATAGAGCCTTCACTGACCGTGGTTACTTCTGTCTAGAGTTTGATAGCTTGGATTAAGATCTTCATCATCTGATGGTGGAAAGAAACTTCC
The DNA here is from genome assembly GCA_036419115.1 of Scarus forsteni. Classification (NCBI taxonomy): domain Eukaryota; kingdom Metazoa; phylum Chordata; class Actinopteri; order Labriformes; family Labridae; genus Scarus; species Scarus forsteni. The sequence goes on from JAZDUH010000385.1 coordinate 45,785, forward strand.
AGCTCCCTTCCTGAAAGAAATCCGATCAATTGTTCAGCAGGTATGTCAAACTTTTTTCAAGTTTTATATCTCATTAAAAACCTGAAAACTTAACAGAGAAGGGCCTTTTCAAATACATTGTGATTCTCTTGACTTTTTCAGCTCTCCAATGCACTTCTCCACTTGAAGGCAGTCAACATGATCCATGCTGACCTCAAGTTGGAGAACGTGATGCTGGTCAATCACGCCCGAGAGCCTTTTAAAATAAAAGTCATTGACTTTGGCCTGGCATGCCTCTCATCATCTGCCAGGGTGGGCTCATGTATCCAGACCCTATATTACCGGTGAGTAAATACAACCACATTTGACCACTTTGTGCAGATCTATCTCAAGTTGCTTGCATACTTTTAATCTCACACAGTAGTTGTGCAGTTAATACATTAAACAAACATAATTTTTAATTGACTACATTTAATTTTCAGCTTATTTCATCACGTGAATTTCTCCTCTTTTAGGTCTCCTGAGATCATTTTCGGTCCTCTATTTACGAAGGCTGGGTGATCTTTTTTTTCCTCTTTAAGAAGAAGAATGCAAAATTAAAACATCATGGGAATTTCAATTCTTTACACTTTGTTGTTGAAACATGCTACACACACACAGGCTGAAATACACATGCACAAACAGCAAGTCAGCTGGCAACTCTCCAGCTACCAAACCAACTTCCAAACACGGTTTGGTCAGGACTTGAACTGGCCTCCCTTCTGTCCCAAGTCCTTCTGGACTGAGCTACTACTGCCCCAAGCCTTGTCTCTTATTGCTACGGTCACAAGATAAGATAAATCATCATTCGATGTCTACATCCCACTTGGAACTGTTGAAAAGACCTCACAATTTGAGTCTTTTGTCTAAAAGTTTAAATGTATGTAATTCTTTGCAAAAACTGCCCCCATCAAGGAAAGATATAAAGACACAGAAAAGAAGTAGTTCTCAAAACGTGGCTGATCGAGATGATTATGAAGCTTTTAATTTTCTCTATAGGTACCCTAAAAAGACAAGAAAAGAAAGGCAAAAACTTTCTCAACTGGAGGTAGCCCAGGAAAAATTTGCAAAAAGAGGGGGTTACTGTCTGTTGATTCACAAAACCGGTTAGCCAGCCAGTGAATAAGTGTATGTCTGATTGATTATACAGCCTAATATGTTCATCAGTCCTGCATCAAAAGAATGACTGTCTGTCCCAGCAACTCCTCATGTCAATGCTGAAGGATGTCCACAGCAGCCTCGGTCTGGAAAAATCAAGCAGATCTGGAACCGCATATCCTGTTCCACAGGTTCTGCCTGCTTATCTACCTGCTGCTGTTGCTATCAACAAAGACCAGCAGCACATCCACTCATCTCTGCACTGACTCCCACACAACCAGTCAAGTCAAATCAGGGATGAAGAGGAATGCTGATAAGTAATTATAAACATGACTCAGACTCTCCATCAGTCCAAACATGCAAAACATGAGCACAGGTAAGCTAACCCATGTAGTTCACAGTTAAATAAATGAAATTACCAAGAACTCCACTTCAAACTGGTTAATATTTCAAATTAAAATGTTAAAATTCAGATAATTAGAATGAATGTCTTACCAAGGCTGTTATACCTGTTCCAATCTTTACCAGTAGAGGTCCCACAGTCTCAATTTATGAGATGGAATAGATTAATATCAAGGTTTGTTTGGGGAGGGAGGAAGCCAAGAATAAAATTGGAAACTCTCCAGCTACTGAAAGAAGATGGTGGGTTAGGACTCCCAGATTTGAAAGCTTACTTTTATGCAGCCCAATTAAGGTTCATTGTTGGTTGATGCAATCCAGATTACACCGCAAAGTGGAAGGAAATGGAAAAACAAATTGGGGAATACCCAATACAGAGTGTTATAGGAGATGAAGAAACATACAAACAGATTAAAAACCAAGTAGGCCTGATTGTGATGTTTACACTTAAGGTATGGTTTAGCATAATAAAGAAATATAACATCCAGGGAGACACCAACTCGTTAAAGTGGGTAGCATATGATAGCAATTTTAAACCAGCAAGATATGATAAAGGATTTAAAAGGTGGACAGTTAAGTGAATTACAGCATGGTGTGTGCTAGTGAAGAATGGACAGCTGGAGAGTTTCCAAAATATAAAAGAAAAATATGATTTAGATAAAAACGAATTCTATAGGTACTTACAACTTAGGGATTATTATATGAAAAAGATGAAGATGGATCCCTCCAGAGAAGTCAACGGTGTGATTCAAATCATAATTAATACATATAAAGAGACCAAAGGTAAAACTTTATCAAGATATAAAAGTTTGATATCTAATAAACATTCAACTAAATATATAAAAGAAAAATGGGAATCAGAATTTAAACTAAAAATAAATGATGAAGAGTGGCTAAATATGTGGAAAATACACCACGCGTCCACTAGTTCTCGGATCTGGAGGGAGTTCTCTTGGAAAAATCTGATAAGATTTTTTATTTTACCCAAGGTCAAGAGTAAACAGTTGAACAAAAACATACCTTGTTGGAGAGGCTGCGGAGTAATAAATGTGGACCACTCCCATATTTTTTGGGAATGTGATAAAATCAGACAATTTTGGGAAACGATACACGATACATTGGCTAAAATACTTGGATATCCAATTCCTGTGTCTTGTAAAGTCCTGTATTTATGTCATCTAACTGAAGAAAGTGTGAGAGCGAAAGACATATATTTGGTAAAAGTGCTGTTGACAGCAGCCAAAAAAGCCATCACGAAGAAATGGGGTAGGGAGGACTCTCCTACGAAGGACCAGTGGATCCACCTTGTAGAGGAAATCTACAGAATGAAAAAAATGATACATCGCCTACGGATACAGGAGGCACAATTAGATGAGAGATGGAGGAGATGGACATTATCGATGTTACATCAGCGACATAGTATTTAAAATGACTGAGTATCAGTATGGAGTATGGACTAATAGCTTTGATAGTGGCTCCCATATGTTGATTTTTGTTTGTGGATGTATGTTTGGATATGTATGTTACATTTATGCAAAAGAAAATACTTCAATAAAAATTAAAGAAAAAAAAAATTACCCAAAATGACTGAGCAATAAAAACAGGACATATTTGATCCTTTAGACCAAATCAGTCCCATCTGAAACCATTAAAAATGCTATTTTTGACTCACCATTTATCTAAACACAAACAAATTCCTTTATGTTAAAATTTTTTTTTGAGGAACCTTTCACGCTGTAATTTTTTTATTTGTCCACTAGATAGAGCCATTTTATCATATTTAAATCAAAGTCACATTTCACCTTTTTTACTGTTTCCTGCAAGAGTTTTTTGCTAATGAAATGATATGTGTGTACAATGTGTGTGTCATTAATGATGTTGGATTGATATGTGTGTCCCCGGTCCATGTGGGTGCATGTGTGCATATGTGTGTCCAACTTCAAAAGATTTTTCTCTTTGAAGCCCAACTTTGCATTTCAGGGTAAGTCAGAACCAAAACAAAATTTGACTTTATTTTGTGTCCTTGCTCAGATTGTTTATTCAGGTGTAATCCATCCAATGTTAGAGGTATCATCAGTAGTACAGGAGTTGTCATTCTGGAGATGGGAAGACGCTACAGCACACAGGAGGCTCTGAGGACCCAGATTCAGACGGAGGATGCCTCAGAGGTGGAAATGGACGACCTCACTGACTCATCTGAAGATGCCAGTGGAGGGAAGGAGGATAAGGATGCAGCTCAGCATGAATGGATGTCCGAAAAGAGACCGACAAAATCCTGCAGAATGCTGTGGCCATGACCAACCAGCAAGAGAGACGCACGACTGTGAAACAGAAAGATGTGGACGTGCAGGAGCTGAGAGCCTATGTGGGTCTGCTGATTTTGCCTGTTCCATGTTCCGAGGTTTGCCTGATGAAGGTCTGAGACTGAAACGTTGCAAATAAAGGATTTTCTTGTAAGTTACACAGTGTGTGGGAGTCCAAGTCGACTTTTTCTCCGACGCACCTGTCTCCTAAATTAGATGTGCAAAGTATTCTCCTGACCTGTTCCACCATTCCAAATCTGAATCAGCCCTCCGCCTGTGGGGGGAAAAAAACAGGGCAGAGTATCTTCAGGGCCATGATATCCCACAAAAGATTCCACATCCTCAGCTGCACACTGCGCTTTGACAAGTTGTCCTGACTTTGACACTGAGAGAATAAGCTGGCAGCTTTCCCCAGAGTCTGGGAGACGTGGACTCACCACCTCCCAATGCTCTTCAACCTGGACAAGGACATCTGCATATATGAGCAGCTTGTCCCGTTTTGAGGCAGGTGCAACTTTCGGCAATACATGCTTAAAAAAACATCCAACTGTGGCATAAAAAATTGGACAGCTTGTGATGTGAAGACGTCATACGCCTGAAGGCTACAGGTTTACACAAGTAAAGCAACCGGCCAACCTGCCGAAGCCAACCAAAGGAAGCTAGAGAGCTGACAGAGGGGCTCCTGGGGCACACCATTACTTGTGACATCTTCTTCCCCTTATTTCCACTCCCAGAAGAGCAGCTAAAGAGAAAATTGGCACTGGTTGGCACGACCTGACGCAACAAGCCGGAGCTCCCTCCTCATTTGGCAAGAGGGAGAGCGGCGCTTTCCTCAACCTTCACCTTTACGCAGACGCACACTCTTGTGTCCTACGTTCCTTGACGGGGCAAAAATGTGCTGCTTCTGAGCATGAAGCATCGCACTCCACAATAAATGATAAAAAGAAGAGAAAGTCGTTCATCATAACAGACTACAATTGCTGCAAACGAGGCATTTACAACCTTGATCAGGTTCAGTATGTGCATCATTTATGGACACATTCATTCTTTCTTACTCTTATGTTCTTGTGTGAAATATATGTAGCTATTTATTTATTCCTAAAATTAGAATTTATATAAAATGTGTTTCAAGAGAAAGAATGCTTGGATCATTTATGCATAATGCCTTTCTTTTGTTTTTTGCTGTTTTTCGTTAGGTTGTTGAAACCTACGCCAGTAGGAGAATAAACGGCTGGCCACTGGCTGAGGTTTTTTTTTTTTTTTCAATCTGACACTGCAGAAAATTGAACAATGCATCAAAATCAATGTTGCTGCCAATCATTGACCCATCTCAGGGCCTAATAAAAATTATGGCCTAATAGTCATTGGAATGTATATTTTGTAAATTACTGATGGTTTTTGTATTTTTTACGATAAAAACAGTAGGTCTCTGTTAACATCCTGGCATTTATTAAAGGGTTAAAAATCCCGTAATATACTTAAAACTTGATATGACTGTTTCAGGCTCAAGTAGTTATAAACCATTGAGTACTTTAAAGTGGAAAATAATAATAAATTATATTTTTATAGGACTTTATGGGAAGGGGCTAATTCGGTCCCGAGAATCAAATGTGTATTTTTTTTTGGGGTCTTTTAAGGGTTAACATACATTCAGAAAGAGGTAGAATGTTAAACAATTGAACACATGTAAGGCTACAACATAAGTTTTTACCAATGGCATTCACTGTAACTTATAAGTTCTCACAGCTGATAGTTTATGTGTTACGTGCTGCTCTACAGATGATGTCTATAACTGCTGTGTTGTATGGCTCTGCTCTGTGATTATCAGCATTTTCGTTGTCTCACATTAAGCAGCTTCATGAAGAGAAAGTGATCCTACCACAGGCATGTCTCAGAGGTTTCTAAACTTAGCTCAGAAAGTCTGTAAAACTGAAGTTTTCTCTGCCAGGGACTAACAACAGTCCTTCCTGGGAAGCCTTTAGAGACATGAGGCCTATGAGCTCTGCTCAAAGTTACAGAATACACATGCAAACGCTTAGCTAACAACTGACAGCTGATGCTTGAAAAGTGATATACTCGAAGAAAAAAAACATTGTAATACAGTACCTTATCAGTCCAGCTGGTTTATTTGTCTCTCGGGATATCCTGTTGATCTTAATACAGATGAAGATTCAATCATGTTTTTAAAGGATTTGTTAAAATGTCAGCCAGGGCAGTTTCCACATTTCTGACTACGACTCACCTGACAATGTTGGAACGTTAGTGGAGGTGTTGCGTACTTCTTAGTAAAACAGAAGCAAATGGTCATTTCAAAACATGCTACAAGTATTGATGACGGCAGCAGCAAATTTGTATTACTGCCAACATGCATGTACGTGCTATGGATACTGTATAAGGGAAATCATGCTGGTGTGAGAGACCAACAGTAGGTAAAAAAACATCCTAAATATGTTTGGAATGACTTGGGACAACAAAAGTGATCCGACAAAAGTCAAAAATGTGTATGGATGAATACAGAAAAAATTCTGGCCTGATGGCAAAGGCTGATTTCCTCTCCACTTAATTTACTCTTCATTTCATTGCAGGTGCCTGCCCACAAACTACTCTGTGGAAAGGCTGGCAGATCCACTCAGGGCAAACTGCCCTCAGGAACATTAGCTATGGTGGCTGATAAGGGCAAACAGCCTACAATAAGGCGATGCAGTTCAAAATTAACTGCTGCGAAAGCATAAGTTAGAAATGACAAGTTATATTTTTGTGTACTCTGAAAGTAGATAACTCATAAAGTATGCAGTAAAAGTACCCCATACTACTTGCACATATAGTCCCAAGGGGTCCTCTTTACAATGATACCAATTTCTTCAGCTACAAATGTATTAAAATGATCTTATTTCATTTAAATATCTGCTCAAAAGGGCTCTAAAACTGTCATGCATTAACCATCCTTTATTTTGTTACAGTATGATTAGAAGTTCTGTTCATCCATGCTGGAAAAAGATGTTAAGCAGTGACTCCTATATTTCACACTTTTGATGGTAAAAAGGAAAAAGAGAACATGAAAAAGCCACACAGCCTGTCTGCTGTCCCCTCTCACTCAGCACAGGGAATTTATCATAAAGGTTTAAACAGACGAGCAGCACATTTCATTTGCTGTCTGGAAAAAGGGGTGAGTATCTCCTGCTCTGGGTCCAGCTGGGACGGACTGCTGCTGAAGACACGGTGCATCCGAATAGTCCTTTTTTGATAAGGAACCTTCCGAACTGAAGAAATGATCCGGAAGTATTTAAGCGTCGGCCATGATAGAGGCTGTTTGAATTCTCCTTTATTATCTCCTTTAGCTTAGGAAACACTGGACCATCCTGTTCCGAAAGGAGAGAAGAAAGGAACGTCCCATAATGCACTGCGGTAGGTGACGTGCGTGTATCGGCATCGTACGGAAACGAGGGAGAAAGGACGAGTTTTGTGGGACTATCAAGATATGTGGGCTATATAATTCAATCATGATATAATATAAAATATAATATAATTAATATTATATATTAGTTACCAGATTTCTATCAATCTTCATTTATGAAATCATGCCTATAACAAGACAGAACAATGGGGTCTCTAACATTTATTAAAAAAACAATCAATAAAAGGACAAATGAGGTATTTTACAATACTTAAAATAAAGTAACACTGTTTAAGAATGCGTGTAATGATATATGTGAATGAAACAGGGATAAAAGTCTTTCTGAAACATTTTTATGTTTTATCAGACTTCAGGTTTTTTCTCGTGTGCTGTCAAAGATGTGAACATTTATAGAAGCTCTCACCTAACCTCACATCTGTGTGCAGGAAACACACACTGCATGACCGACGGACAAAACATCATCACAGGTCTTATCATGGATTGTTAATGTTAAAGGAAAAGTTCGGTTCCTGCAGCTTTTACATTGTTTATAGAATGAAGAACAACAATATACTCACCCAGAAGGCTTTCCTGATGCAAAGCGGTGCCGGGAGATATTTAGATCCAAAATCGAGCAGCGGACACCGATATAATGGTAGCCTGTAGGGCATGGATCGCCGCTCCTAAAAACTGCATTAATCGTCCAAAAACTCATGTTTTTCACCAATATTCCATCATGATTTGCTCCGAAAGGACCGCCATTGCAGCCTGTGTCTCTCCACACAGCGCTGTGTGGCTGAACTAACCTCTGAACTGACGAGCTGTTTACATGCCCTTTGCGCATGCGCAGTGCGGCTCATTGTTTCAGGGGAAGATCGGCAGCTACAAATCAACTTTCTTCTTCCAGTTTTGTGCAAAATGGACGAATGTCTATGGGATGAAGATGTTGTGGAGGAGGACTTTGAATATGATGGACGTCCTTACAGTTTGGAGCCACAGTATACAGATATACAGATAAGGAAGCGATCGCAACGCTCCAGAGAGTACTGCGCATGCGCAAAGGGCATGTAAACAGTTCGTCAGTTCAGAGGTTAGTTCAGCCACACAGCGCTGTGTGGAGAGACACAGGCTGCAATGGCGGTCCTTTCGGAGCGAATCATGATGGAATATTGGTGAAAAACATGAGTTTTTGGACGATTAATGCAGTTTTAGGAGCGGCGATCCATGCCCTACAGGCTACCATTATATCGGTGTCCGCTGCTCGATTTTGGATCTAAATATCTCCCGAAGCACCGTTTGCATCAGGAAAGCCTTCTGGGTGAGTATATTGTTGTTCTTCATTCTATAAACAATGTAAAAGCTGCAGGAACCGAACTTTTCCTTTAACAAGTAAAGCTGACACAAAACAACTCTGTGAGGTAGAGCAGATGACAAGACGCTTCTTGTAGTCCATTTTCAGAACGCTGTAGTTCGTCGTGGTTTACCTACGTCACATAAAATCCTCGTCACATAAATATGACACCAAAGTGAAAGTGCAGTTGAATTCCTCTTTTACCGCAGTTCTCCTTTCCTTTCCTCTTATTCCTTCCTTCCCTTGACCCTGTGACATTTTTTAATCAGGGTTAAGGTAAAGTGGACAAGGAAAGGACTTAGGAAGGAATATTCAGATCCGCCCTAAGTTGCCTGCAAGTGCTTTGGGACAGGTAAGGGGCCTAGGGGCAACATCTGCTGCTCGTTGGGAGGAGTAGGTGCTTTTATTTCGTAGGGTTCTAATTTTTGTTTCCAGGGCATTTTGCAATTTTGCAAACGCCTCTGTCTCTCCCACCGGTGCAAGAGGCAGAGTGGGAGGAGAGAAGGCTGAGTGGGTTTAACACACTCAATTGTAATCCTCACCAATCAAAGGAACACCTCTCCTTCCCTTTAAATGTGCTGGGGGGCAAGGCGCAGTGAGAATTTCACCTCATCATGGACGAAGATGGCAGCAGGAGCTCCAGGCAACCAAACTTCTCCCAGGACAAAACTAATGTGCTTGTCCAGGAGGTCAAAGCTGGCAGTACCAGAATATGTGGTAATGCGAACAGACCTCCACAGGCTGATCATGCAAAAACAGCCTGGAAGGAAGTTACTAATATCTTTAATCAAGTTTGCCCAGATATTCTGAGAACCGCTGCACAATGTAAAAAACGGTTAAATGATGTAAGGAGAAGGGGCTATAGGTGTCATGATCCTGTGTTTTGTCAAGTTACCCTGTCTGTTTTCATGTTTTATGTCTTGTCTGTCTGCCTCCCGTTTTATTTTGAAATTCACATTTTCTTTCTTGTCTTCAGAGGCTTCCCTTCCTGTACCGGCATGTCACTCCTGCTCCCTGATTGTTCCTCCCCAGCTGTTTCTCATTACCCCTCATTACCTCTTGTATACAACCCTTGCGTCTCCCCAGTCTTGTTGCCAGATTGTAAAGTGCTAGTACCCTTTCTTAGGTGTTCTTGTTTCATGTCATAATCTCGTTGCTGACCTCCTTTGTTTTTTGACCATGCCTTCTTGTCTCTCGTTTTTTGGATACTACTACTCTTCTTTTTTGTGTATCAAACCCAGCCTGTCCTGATTACCCCCATTGTGTACCGAACCTTGGACTGTGCAATAAACTCTGGTTTTTGGATTCTGATTTGGACTCAGTGGTGTTCTTGCTTGGTTGTTCATGACTATAGAAAATTGTCAGATCAAAGTGCTCACCGGGGGCCACCCCTCCACCAGTCTCATGATCAGCTCAGTGGAGGACATCGCGTCCTCCACCCTCTCCATGATAAGCATTGAGGGCTTTGGTGGAATTGAAGTTGGGGTCACAGGTAAAAATAAATAAAAATATTTTTCTACAAATGAAGACACTCACATTTACTAACTTATATTTAAACCCCATACAGTAAAGGTGATAGGTGTGGACAGATCACCAGATGAATAAACTGGCAAACGTCTTTGATCTGACATGAGATGTGACGGGTCAATTAATACAGGTACAAATGTAAATGCTGGTTCAGACAGTTATATTAAATAGTGGTTGAGGTTTTGCTGGTGCATGCACACTGTGTGCCTGTCAGCCAAATTACCACTGCACCAGGCGCGCTTTTGATGTATTAAGAATGGACCAGGTTGGAGCTGGCAAGCTTTTCAGTGCACCGTCCGCACAGTGAAGAAATTAAAATATTTTTAAGACATTGCACATAATGCACAAACTTCTTTAAACAGGCTGATTAAAGTTACCAGTGACCAGGAAGGCCCCCCTGGGGAGTCCCCTGCAATAGGCTGATAATGTAGAGCTCCGAGAGAGCTATGCTAATGCTAGCATGGTTCCCAGCTAGCTAGTTAGCTCAGCTGCAGCTTCAGGAACAAGCAGGGACATGAAGCTTACGTGACAATCAACACAGAACAGTCACAAAAAAACAGATCTTCTGCTATCACATCCAATTTGTAAGTTTTGTGAACGACAGATGTTGCTCTGGTCAGGAAATATCACTTGTCACTTCTTATGTCGGACTTGCATGCAGAAACAACATTCATCAACTCTGTGTGAGTGTGGGGGAGTTTTGTGTGACTGTGGGAGAGTTTAACCACAGGAAGCTGAACTTAAAACAGAAATGTAGACGGGATGTACACACTTGAGCTGAAAGATGCTGCTTTTAATGACTGCTCAGATGCTTCCTGACATTTTCTCCCATTTCTTTGAATTGAGAATGACAAACATGTAAAAGTGCCTTCAAATAAGCCCAGTTTTTTTCTGTTAAAACCAAACTTTTCAGTGTTAGTTTTTGTTTATTTTATTTAAATTTTTCTTGCAGAGGATGATGTGATGTTACTGCAGCAGGATGTGTTTATAAAGTAAAAATGGCAGGGCGTCGTATAGCAGAGTTTCGGGTGCGGGACAACACCTCAATGTCGCCTCTTCCTGTGTTCCTATAAACTCAAACCTGACCATTTCCTCCCTTTGTTTCGCTGACATGATGCACCCCTTCCTCCCTCCCACTTGCTTCTTTTTATTTACGTAAATCTCCCTCCTTAGATAAGGGTCTGCTAACACTTACTAAACAATTGTCAAATTCATCCTGTTGATGGTGTGGTCTAGTGTAGATGCTACATATTTGTTAATCAGTTTTGAAGTTATTCCACAATCGGAGCTGACGCAATTATGACAAAGTGATGAGTAAAGAGGACGATTGAGAACAGAGATTTGATGATGGCTTTTTGTGTAGCAGTGACCTTGGTCCAGAGCATTGTTATTTTGACAGCATATTTTAATTTACTTTTAGTTATAGTTACTAGCCTAAAATGCCTTTAAGTTTTGTCAAAATTTAGTCATCTAAATTGTTTTAATTTTAGTCTAGTTTTGGATGATCAAATTTCACAACTTTTTAGCTGTCAAAACCTACTGTACATTAAGTCGACTAAAACAAAAAGTATAAGGCACTTTTTATGTTTCCTTGAATTTCTGAAGTCATGTTTTACACTTGAATTAAATGAGCATTTAGTAACCCTTAACTGAATGCTAGCAAATTTTGAAAGTATAATTCAACAGTCACAAACTTAACTTTTGTGAAATGCAGTCACCTTTATTTCGGCTACCTAGCAGAGCATCTCAGTTACAATACCAGAATTGACAACAAACAGTGAACCTGCTCTACATTAATATATCATTTCAAAGATAGTAGCTCCGATTGGATATCTCCCCAACTTATCCCACCACCATGAAGCTAGGGCATCTGTGAATGTTTTACCCTCTTAACTCATCCAACCTTTCCACACAACCAAAGTGGCTGTGATTGGATATATTCCTCACTTGTCTCAACTTTTTACATGACCAAATTAGGTCTGATTAGATTAAGCCTCTGTCAGACATTTTATTCTAGTTTTTATTTGTTGACAAAAATATCACTTAATTCAGTTTCAGTTTTTGCCTTTGTGCACTTGTTTTTGTTTTACTACTGGTGTCTAATGAAAACTATGATAAAATATTTACTGTCCAAAATTAACACTGGCACAGAGGTCTGTGTGGACGCAGACTGAGCCTGGAGTAGTTGGATTGTGATGATGAGGGGCTTCACTGACATAGAGTTCATCCACAATTGTTAAGTCCATTGCTTACATTTGATCTTGCTTCTTTAAGCGCTGATTTGTGACGCTGTCTCACTCAAATAATGAAAAAACAATCAGATGGAATGCAACATGACCATTCAGAGAAAGTTTGCCTCAAAAAACATCGGACATGCGGGTAATTTAAACCACATATGAACAAAAAAAATCAGATTTGGTCGACCACACTCGCAGTGTGAACATCGCCAGGGACACCCAAACAGCAGTCAGGTATGACTTCTGTAAATAAAAGTATAAGATTTCAAGACAATATAGAGTAAGTTAACAAGTAAGAAAAGTCAATTTTGATTAATGAGAGTCATAAAAAGTATGATTTAATTTTCCAACACAAACAATTAACCTTTGCTACATATGGACTGGTGAGAGAAGTCGTTAATCAAACCTCCAAGCCCCCCTAGTTTGCTGCCCTCGGCTTCTGCAGATCCTTCTGGATGTTTCAAACATGCTTTTTTTTTAACAATTCCTGAATAATATTGTTGTTAAAATCCACTGTCTTTAATTCTGTATCTGTTTACAGCCTGGCATGAATACAGCTATCACTGAAGTGTTGGAAACAAAACAGATAATCTCAGAAGTACACAAGAAGACGATTGTTTCTGCAAGACAGTTTCTTTAAGTCAAAGCTGACAGTGCAGTCTTACCGGCATAGACTCTCATGCTATGGCCACACTGGGGCCTTGAATTAGCATATTTAAGCAGCGTGTAGTGCCTGTGATGCGCTCGCAAAACACCTGAGGCTGGGCTGGACCATTTTGACAAGCTGAGGCGGAGCGTCACTGCACAGGCGGAGTAGAGAGCCGGAGCTTGTCGGACTCAGTGATGACCCATGCAGGCAAATCCAGCTGGAAACAAATATTTACAAAACTTACCTTCAAATCCTGTCTCCTCAGTGACTTTCACCCAAGCCTGCTCCTTTTTGTTCTGGTCTCTGTAGAGTACACACATGGAATCGTATAGCTCCGGATGATGTCAAACAGGGTAGATCAACCTCTCCTCCATCTTTCAGCAGGGTTTGAACAGGAGCCGGTGGATGGAGCGTCACACGTCATCAAATCAATGACGTCAGGAGGGAATGTCATCGCTGATTGGCTGCCGCGGCAGGGCGTCACGCGAATTTGTGTCGAAAGTTCAATATTTTCAACATGAACGCAGAGGCGTTTGACGCCCCAAACGCGCCGGACGCTCCATACCCGCCGCGCCAAACGCGTCTTTGCATTGACTTTGTATGTAATTTCAACACGCGTCTTTGCGAACTGATGTGTGGCCGTAGCATCAGACTTCCTGCCACTGTTTTTGATTTAAACTTCACACGAAGAGTGCTTTCTCACCTACTAGGAAGAGAAGAAGAAGAGAATTTTGGCTTGGATTTAGCCAAACATCACCACAGGAAAGCTAACGCAGAGCATGTCTGACATTAGCAATGCTAGCACTGCCAGCACCCAGTCCGCTTAACAGGTTAATACTTATAAATCCACAGGCAGTATGTTGACATGTACAGTATGTGTGCACCAAAGTGCAGATTTATTTATTTTAAGGTGAAGAATACTTCAAGCTGGCTCAAATTGAATAATTTTATCACTCAATGCTGGTTGCACATAACTGGCTTATAATGCATCGATGGGATGGCAGGAACTAACATCACATCTGCAGCCTTAGTGGCAGGAAGGTGGATTACACAACATTTGACAGGCTTTGGTCCGTCTGACCAGGTGCAGTTTGACAGCAACCAAAACAATAATAAAATGGATTCATGTTGCTAACTTTTGAGCTTTAGCCTGAAAGCTGTGATTGCTGCGTTCACGCTTCAGGTCTGTTTCACAATGCATGCGTCTTACTTGCCTGACAGTGACAGTGCATGCATATTTGCATTTGGGCATGTTATCAAGTCAGAGCTTTTACACTTCAGTCATGCAGCGCATTTCCTATCTGAGAATCTTTAGAAAAGGAGGCTTGGCTATTTTTTCCACTAGCCTTGCATGTTTTCCTGCCTAAGCAGACAGGCATGACAAATAGAGGCATGTTTGTCTTAATCCAGTATGTATGTCCATATTGTTAGAATATGTCAAAAAACGATGGAAAACTTCAAATGACTCTCCTTGTGTGTGCCTCTCAGAGTTAAAGCTTCAGCTTTAGAAACACCTTGATTTGCCGGATTGCTCTTATGCAGGGCAGTTATATAATAAATCAGGTTTGTTGTGAGACATTTTCTTGTTGTTCTTTGTAAACTTTTAATAGAAGCTAATTACTGGAGTGGTTATATGAATAGATGCAGCTGTGGCATCAGGAGAATGCGCCGAGGCCACATCTAAAGCATATTCAAGCACCTGCTGTGGTGGCTGACGCAGCAAATGCACAAAGACAAACCCTTTCTGTGAAAAACGGATGTGGCATCCTGTGGTTTTCATTCTGCAACAAATGCCCCTGATAATGAAATATGTGTTAACCGAGTAACAATCAAAGTTTTAGGTGATTTTCACATCTAGATTGTTCCTGAAGGTCGCTCCAGTGTAGGTACTAGTAAAAAGGTTTATTTGAAAGTTTGTATAACCCCTGTGTAACTGAGATAAAGTTCCTGACAAATAATCATTTTGGTGACATATCAGGAATTCAAAAGGATCTTAAAAACATGCCAAATCTTGTATGAGTGAAAATTAACTAAACTTATCTTTAAAAGTATAATCTGTGATCAATTGATTTGTTCTAATAATAGTCTTAAAAAATGAGGAGCTAAAGAAAACTGCTCTAAGGCCCTCCTCACACGAGGACGGCACCGTATTGTCTTGGCGTCGGCATCAAAACATGGATCGCTGTTTACACATCGTATTGTACATAGGCTTGTGTATTTACTTGAGAACGCAAAATCCACGCCGGGACGTACCTGTGGGTTTCCACGCATGCTCCTAACCCATATTGCAGTTCTTGGGTTACTACACTCGTAACATCACAGTTGTGCTCCGAGGTGGATTCAACGTCAACAAGTGCTCATGCGTGCGTAACATGCTGCGTCTCTGCATGAGCACTTGTTGCTGTTGTTGCTGTAGCTGGTGTTGTTGGTGTTCTGTGAGCAAATGTTGGTGTAAAAGTCGTAGCAATATTTATAGCTGCTGCCACCATAGTTGTTGTTGTTGGTGTGTGTGACAGCGTGAGTTGGGGGGCGGGGAGGAGGACAGGTGCTATGAGGTCACCGTCTTTTCCGGACTTATCTGTTTATTCCAACTACGGCATGAAGACGAATACGCAGATATCCATTTTTCATTTACTTTTGAAATGAAGTAATGTAGAAATAAAAGAGCATGTTCAGCACCTTCTTTGAAAAAAAGTGTTTTCAGTCCAGTGTAGTGTCCTTATACTTTGAGAAAAGATTTTCAATCAATGTTTTATTGATTTTCAGACAGTAACAGAAAATATTTCGTGTTAACTTACAAGTTGTCCATTAAAAGTGTAGTGTGTAGAAATTGGAAGCATTTCACTGAACAGAAGCTGTGAATATAAGACACAATATTTCCATTTGTATGTTAAGTCTGTCAAAATACTGTAGATGCACTATTCCCACTAAACTATTGCTTTCCCTTTAGTAAGAAAAGGCTTTTTATATTTACTGTAATTTGTCATATATAACATGTACTCTTAAATAAGATCTAACTTTTGGGTGCGTGTTATACACAAGCACAAACAAAATATGTAAAATATTTCTGATACAAAAAGCAGAAATATTCTCTTTCTCTACAAAACATTACCACCAAACTTTTGTAAATCTTATAAAACTGGTTCAACTGTTTTACTCCAGTATTTTGGGTCTTGATTAGTTTACCTTTGTGTAATGATCCTGTAATTCTCAAACATTATGGTGCCACTCACATGTAAACACACTGCCACGCTGCCATCTTGTGAGAAAGAGGACTTGAATAGCTGTGCTGTGATTGGTTGAAGACATCAGCATGTTGATAGCTACTCTATGATTGGCCGGTACAGTATGACATGGCCTGCTCTGGCAGGAAATGAGTTAAGTGCACATGTGTGAAGCAAAAGATACTTCTGCCTGTGGTTGAGAGAGAAAATCATATATTTGTATATTGTATATTTGTTGTGAAAATACTGATTAAAACTTCGAAAAAAAGGTCATTTTTGAGTTGTCTGAGAGTAAGATTTAGGCAAAATGTGGATGCATGTTATTTATGAATAAAGCGTTTTCCTGGACAAAAAAAGATGGGGTGTGTGTTGTAAATGAGAAGGTGTTATATTAGAGAAATTACAGTAACTCAGTGAGTGCCAGTGGGACGGGCTGATTATGTTTATGCAGAACCAGAAAAGGGAGACTTGGCAGGATGGAGAAAAAAAAACATGTTGTGGGAGAAGTTTATCTGATTATGAGGAGAGTAGCACAAACTCAAATCTGTGTCTGGACATTTGAAAGTGCTATTTTCAGAGCACATCAAAGTTATGTTGTGCATCTGTAAAATAAAGACTTTGAGCTCAGAATAAAATATAAATATCTGTATAGGTGATGAGAGGTTCTAAATGTCGACAAATTGGAAATTTTTGTAGATATTTTCACCTGGTACATCGGCCATATGTAAGCTTTAAAATTGGCAGGATACACAAATGTACAATATGGATGCACCTTCTCATCACTGCGTGGGTGCATTTAAAAATTAAGGGTTTCATTGTTGCAAGAGTTAAATTCTGTTTTTCTTGTCTTACATCTTTTCTTTAGAAAAACTATATTGTGTTATTTATGAATAAAGCATTTTTTCTGGAAAAAAGCATGAAAAAATGAGGTTTGTGTGTGTGAGGACGTGTTTTATATGAAAAATTGTGGATTCTGACATAACGATTCGCCATGTCGTCTACTGGTGGGTTTTGGTACAAAGAGCAAAAAACAGATTTTGAATGTGAGTCTACAAAAGTTTACAAAGCCTATAATCATCATCTTAACTGACCTATAAGCTTTAAAAATAATAGTTACAAATACGAGTGAAACAACCCTCTCCTTGTAGCTATTGTAAATTATCTGTTCACGATTCTGTTTGGTCTAAACAGGCTCTCGTCACCTATTATTGTGATATTTTAGTAACAGATTGGTTCATTTAAAACTCTTAAAGCTTGATGTTGCTCATTTTCTACACACTGCAGCGGAGGCTCTGCAGCCACAGCTCTGGCTGTGTGCAGCGGAGGCCGTTCACGCGGCGCTTATGAGAAATAGAGCCTTATTTAGCGGTGCTTTTGTGTGAAAGTAACGCACTGAAAATTCTCTAAATAAAGCGTGAATGCAGACCGATATCAGATTTTTTCGGTGGGAGTCCATTTATTTGTGTTTTTGGTCAAGTAAAATATGGCCCCGTCTGACTGCAGCGGAATCAGCAGACGAGCAGAACCGAAGCAGGAAGAGGGTGCTTGGTCCTAGCGCCCTGGGCTTCTGCTCCACAGAAACACTGCTGTAGAGGTAATTTCTGCCCTAAACCTTGTGATAGGACCCAACTTGTTCAATCCCAGAATATCACTTTAAGACTGGCACCAGCAAAAGTTGTCAATCCGATAAAAACTAAGGCACTGGCTGGAGGCTGTTGAATCCGTGTATGGTTCGTTCTTTCGTTATTCTGTTTCAAAACAAAATCAAAAAATGAAAAAACGGACTTGTTTTTTTGTTTTTCTGTTTTAAAACCAAAACAGAATAACAGAAAACAGAAAAACGTTTTTCTGTTCTGGTTTTAAAAATGGAAAAATGAAAAATAAACATATAAGACTTTGTTTAAATTCTTTGTGGGATATTTTGATTTTAAACATGGATGAGTTTTTTTAAGTTATGAAACTAATCAGTGCACATCTGATTAATCAAAGTGCTTCTGTGGTGGTGAAAGAGTTTTAAGGCTGACGTGAAGAGGGTCTAAATAACACGAAGAAACCAAAAACATGCTGTGTTTGAGAGAAGCTCCCATAGCACAATCTGGTGTTTTTACACCTGATGTCACAATAAGTGACAACACCGAAGTAATTATGGGTAAAGGCTATTTTATTTCTGATGATCCTAAATGCCTCTTTATTGATGAGAGAGCGCTGCGGAAGAGAAAGGCGCAAATCCGTTACGCATGAAATGAATCATAGCGCGCGGAACAGGTGAAAAGCAAGAGAAAAAAAGCTTATTTTCATCATCTGTTCTGATGTTTCTTGGTTTATCTGTGAGCAGATCAGACAGCAGCAGACTGTGCACTGACTGATGCTGTCTCATAAAAACACGGAGTCTTGCAAATGCATGTGGATGAGATGGAGTGCAGTGGATCATCAGCGATCTGTTTCTTATAAAAAGCTCAGGAACATGTCTGTATAAACCTTCAGTGTGAGTTATTTGTCTTATTTTTATATAAAGCTGTTAAAAGCCACCTTCATTAATTTTCCTCAATACTGCAATAGCCAAAATTCACAAAAAGAAATGACTTTCCTGGTCCTGAAAACTGTTGTTACCGTCTGATAAATCCCATTTAAGATGTTGGCGTAGTGTTAATAAAGTAATTTCATCAGATATCTCAATACAAAAAGGGTAAAGACGTGTGATTCATGTCTTTGTCACTTATCCTGCACGTAACAGAGACCGCAAGTGTCGATCGCCCCAGCGTGCATGTGCTCTCTCTCTCTAAAATCATTTAATGCTTGTAGAGGAATCAACTAAAATTCTTTATTATAGGAAAACAAGTGTAGCATTTGTTAATAATCATCTCTTTACGCCCACTGGAAAAGTAGAGGACTTAAAATTTTAGAAGGATTCAGATTGTGTTAAGGGGGTGTTAACAGTCCCTTGTAGTAACCACAATAACTTAAACCAGTGTTTCTTTTATCCAGTGTTCTATGTATATCTATGCACTTCTCTTTTTCCTCTGGCTCTTCTTCGCGGGTGGAAATCAAAACAATCCTCGGCGTTTTCGGTTACAGTTCACGTTTAATATCACACAAACCACACAAAGAATAAACAAAATCTTTTTATTATTTTTTTTATTTTTCGTTTTTCCATTTTTAATACCAGAACGTGTTTAAAAACAAGTCTGTTTTTCTGTTATTCCGTTTTTCTGTTTTGGTTTTAAAACAAAAAAAAAAACAAGTCAGTTTTTTTGTTTTTTGATTTTGTTTTGAAACAGAATAACAAATGAATGAACCATACACGGATTCTGTTGGCCTGATCCCCGTGTCAGTCAGTCTGTAGAGTTTACATGATCTTCCTGTGCATGTGTGGGCTTCCTCTCACAGACCAAAATATTCTCATTAGGTTTATTGGTAACTCCAAATTGCCCTTATGTGTTAAGAGTGAACATGAAAGGTTGTCCGTCCATGTATCCAGAAGAAGGAAATAAAAAAGGATCTTGAACCAAAACTGCCTTTGTGAATTTCTTTCACTGCAAATACAAAATAATAGATAATACAGGCTATCAAGTCAGGAGACAATCATTGGCATGTGCAGGCAATCTGCAGCATACCGAGAAGTCTGAAGGCTGTGAAGATGTGCAGATTATTTAAAACTTAGAATGCAAAGGTGGGGTTGACTCTACTTCATCTACGGTAACAAACTGGTATAACAGCTACTGCAACTCTCATCCAGCAAAAGTTCATCTGAAGTTCATGTGAACCAAGGTCAGATATCTGTGTGTGACTAACTTTGGGTGCCTCTTGTAAGAGAAACACTGTGGCACTCATGGGAATAAACTTCTCTGAGTTTTAGTTACTGACTTTTATAACTTCAGCATAATTATTGCAATAAGTTAAACATTAAGTGAGAAATAAACTTTACATTAAAATTTTTCCACGCCCGTATTGTGTGCAAAACACCTGACTGCGTGGTGTACAAGTATTTAGGGGAAAGAGCTTAGATTCTTTTTTCACAGTCTGGACTCAGCATAGCAGATGAGTTGTGATCCTGTTTCTGTGTAGAGATGTTCTAGGGTGAGTTCTTTCGGGGATTTGAGTCGGTGAGGTCGATTTGGGTAACAATGTCATGTGACTGTAAACTTTTGTTGTCAGTGACACTCTATTCAAACTCAATGCAATGTTACTAACATGTTACAAGTTATGTGCCAGTTTTTCAGGTATTGTTTGTGTTTGTTAATCATGTCAGTTGGTCGGAGTAAATTGTGTTATTATTGTCCACAACAGTGAGGAAAATATATGCAGGTACTTCTGAATTCATTTCTTGTAGCTATTGTAAATTATCTGTTCATGATTCTGTTTGGTCTAAACAGGCTCGTCACCTATTATTGTGATATTTTAGTAACAGATTGGTTCATTTAAAACTCTTAAAGCTTGATGTTGCTCATTTTCTACACACTGCAGCGGAGGCTCTGCAGCCACAGCTCTGGCTGTGCAGCGGAGGCTGCCGTTCACGGCGCTATGAGAAATACAGCCTTATTTAGCGGTGCTTTTGTGTGAAAGTAACGCACTGAAAATTCTCTAAATAAAGCGTGAAAGCAGACCGATATCAGATTTTTTCGGTGGGAGTCCGTTTATTTCTGTTTTTAGTCAAGTAAAATATGGCCCCGTCTGACTGCAGCGGAATCAGCAGACGAGCAGAACCGAAGCAGGAAGAGGGTGCTTGGTCCTAGCGCCCTGGGTTTCTTCTCCACAGAAACACTGCTGTAGAGGTAATTTCTGCCCTAAACCTTGTGATAGGACCCAACTTGTTCAATCCCAGAATATCACTATAAGACTGGCACCAGCAAAAGTTGTCAATCCGATAAAAACTAAGGCACTGGCTGGAGGCTGTTGAATCCGTGTATGGTTCGTTCTTTCGTTATTCTGTTTCAAAACAAAATCAAAAAATGAAAAAACGGACTTGTTTTTTTGTTTTTCTGTTTTAAAACCAAAACAGAATAACAGAAAACAGAAAAACGTTTTTCTGTTCTGGTTTTAAAAATGGAAAAACGAAAAATAAACATATAAGACTTTGTTTAAATTCTTTGTGGGATATTTTGATTTTAAACATGGATGAGTTTTTTTAAGTTATGAAACTAATCAGTGCACATCTGATTAACCAAAGTGCTTCTGTGGTGGTGAAAGAGTTTTAAGGCTGACGTGAAAAGGGTCTAAATAACACGAAGAAACCAAAAACACGCTGTGTTTGAGAGAAGCTCCCATAGCACAATCTGGTGTTTTTACACCTGATGTCACAATAAGTGACAACACCGAAGTAATTATGGGTAAAGGCTATTTTATTTCTGATGATCCTAAATGCCTCTTTACTGATGAGAGAGCGCTGCGGAAGAGAAAGGCGCAAATCTGTTACGCATGAAATGAGTCATAGCGCGCGGAACAGGTGAAAAGCAAGAGAAAGAAAACTTAGTTTCATCATCTGTTCTGATGTTTCTTGGTTCATCTGTGAGCAGGTCAGACAGCAGCAGACTGTGCACTGACTGATGCTGTCTCATAAACACGGAGTCTTGCAAATGCATGTGGATGAGATGGAGTGCAGTGGATCATCAGCGATCTGTTTCTTATAAAAAAGCTCAGGAACATGTCTGTATAAACCTTCAGTGTGAGTTATTTGTCTTATTTTTATATAAAGCTGTTAAAAGCCGCCTTCAATACAAAAAGGGTAAAGACGTGTGATTCATGTCTTTGTCACTTATCCTGCGCGTAACAGAGACCGCAAGTGTCGATCGCCCCAGCGTGCATGTGCTCTCTCTCTAAAATCATTTAATGCTTGTAGAGGAATCAACTAAAATTCTTTATTATAGGAAAACAAGTGTAGCATTTGTTAATAATCATCTCTTTACGCCCACTGGAAAAGTAGAGGACTTAAAATTTTAGAAGGATTCAGATTGTGTTAAGGGGGTGTTAACAGTCCCTTGTAGTAACCACAATAACTTAAACCAGTGTTTCTTTTATCCAGTGTTCTATGTATATCTATCTGCTTCTCTTTTTCCTCTGGCTCTTCTTCGCGGGTGGAAATCAAAGCAATCCTCGGCGTTTTCAGTTACGGTTCACGTTTAATATCACACAAACCACACAAAGAATAAACAAAATCTTTTTATTATTTTTTTTATTTTTCGTTTTTCCATTTTTAATACCAGAACGTGTTTAAAAACAAGTCTGTTTGTTCGTTTTTTTTTTTTATTTTGTTTTGAAACAGCATAACGAAAGAATGAACCATACACGGATTCTGTTGGCCTGATCCCCGTGTCAGTCAGTCTGTAGAGTTTACATGATCTTCCTGTGCATGTGTGGGCTTCCTCTCACAGACCAAAATATTCTCATTAGGTTTATTGGTAACTCCAAATTGCCCTTATGTGTTAAGAGTGAGCATGAAAGGTTGTCCGTCCATGTATCCAGAAGAAGGAAATAAAAAAGGATCTTGAACCAAAACTGCCTTTGTGAATTTCTTTCACTGCAAATACAAAATAATAGATAATACAGGCTATCAAGTCAGGAGACAATCATTGGCATGTGCAGGCAATCTGCAGCATACCGAGAAGTCTGAGGGCTGTGAAGATGTGCAGATTATTTAAAACTTAGAATGCAAAGGTGGGGTTGACTCTACTTCATCTACGGTAACAAACTGGTATAACAGCTACTGCAACTCTCATCCAGCAAAATTCATCTGAAGTTCATGTGAACCAAGGTCAGATATCTGTGTGTGACTAACTTTGGGTGCCTCTTGTAAGAGAAACACTGTGGCACTCCTGGGAATAAACTTCTCTGAGTTTTAGTTACTGACTTTTATAACTTCAGCATAATTATTGCAATAAGTTAAACATTAAGTGAGAAATAAACTTTACATTAAAATTTTTCCACGCCCGTATTGTGTGCAAAACACCTGACTGCGCGGTGTACAAGTATTTAGGGGAAAGAGCTTAGATTCTGTTTTTCACAGTCTGGACTCAGCATAGCAGATGAGTTTTGATCCTGTTTCTGTGTAGAGATGTTCTAGGGTGAGTTCTTTCGAGGATTTCAGTCGGTGAGGTTGATTTGGGTAACAATGTCATGTGACTGTAAACTTTTGTGGTCAGTGACACTCTATTCAAACTCAATGCAATGTTACTAACAAGTTATGTGCCAGTTTTTCAGGTATTGTTTGTGTTTGTTAATCATGTCAGTTGGTCTGAGTAAATTGTGTTATTATTGTCCACAACAGTGAGGAAAATATATGCAGATACTTCTGAATTCATTTCTGTGTGGACGGCCCCTCAGTCCAACAAAGCTGTTTCCGAAAGAGAAAGTGCTGCTGGAGCTCTTATGTTCAGTCAATCAATCAATCAAACAATCAATCAATCAATCAATCAACCTTTATTTGTATAGCACCAATTCATAACAAGTGTTATCTCAAGACACTTTACAATAGAGCATAAAGCTCTTCATTTTATGGATATACAAATATGCATAGATACATATATGGGCCATTCTACCGAATTTGTCCAAAGTGCAGGGTTGGAATTTTTTTTTTTTAAGTGTTTTTTTCCCCAAAACTTTGTCCATACATATGTTGTACCATATCTAAGGTACATATATCTTGTATAGTGCAGTCAATATTCATATTTTAATTTCTGTCTGTTCTTGAAATGTTTTTCTATTCCCAAAATGTGTCACAAACATAGCAACACACTGCAATAAAAGGTATTATATTAATCTGTTCATATATTGTACTTCCATGCCCCCTCTAAAGAATATTTTTACAAATTTTTCTTGAAGGGTTTTAAACAAAATCATTAAAAATGATATTTTAAACATTTTCCAAAGTTCAATTTCTAACACTCATCCAGATCAAATCCAAACTTCTCTTGTAAAATGTATTCCACTGGTTATATAGGTCTCAGCGGTAATGAGCTATGCAATTGCATATACATTTATACAATAGTCATCATAAAATGTTAGTTGATGACTCAATATCTTTTATTTTTTACAAAACACCCAGTGTTTCGGTTGTGACTGCACTATTTTGGTAGTGACCACTATTTTTTTGTTTGCAAGGTTGTATCATATTCCCTCCACCTTATTGCTTAATATTAACTTCAAACATGTCTTACATTGGGAATATTATGAACACAAATGTTTATAATCAATCAAATGACATTTACTTTGAAGGCCAGCATTAGCCTACTCAAACAACGCATCTACTGTAACATTACTTAAAGGTGCTATGAGGAGAATCTATTACCGGCGACATTAAGACTCTGCTACCCATGAGCACGCGTGGCGACTGTCGTAATGCTGCGTTCCAGTAACCTCGGAACTGGGAGTGACATCATCTCTGACTTATCGGCGTTCCAGTTGAAGTCGGAAAAAAAAACATGCCGATCTACCAGGCTATTGTTAGCTGTTGTTAGCACGCCCTGCGTTGTTGTATGAAGAATGTGATTATCACTATGGCAACATTTTTGTAAATATAAGTCTAACAATACTATGTATACAGCTGATCTAGAGCGACACACCCCAGTCAGAAGTGCAAATAAATTGATTATTACAGGAGCTAAATAACTGTTCACACTGGGGGCATCCATCTTTGATTGTCAACTCGGGGGTGGCGAGGTTCCCCCGAGTTCTCAGCAGGAAATTTCCACTTCGGGGGACGTTTCAGTTGCAGTCTCCTACTTGGAACTCAGAAATTCCAACTTCCGACTACAACTGGAATGCACCACAAGCCAAAGCGTGTGTTTGTTGTGATGCTAAATAAATGAAACTCGGACCTTCCTCAGAGCTCTGCATTGCTTTACAACTTCTTTTTTCAACAACTTACAGGATGCAAAGCGACCAGGTAATGTATTTCTTTCTAGTTATGTAGCGGTAGTTTTTGATGTGTGACAACAAGCAATTTTTAGACAACTTTGTATAGTAGTTTTGTAGCTGGCCATATATCGCTACTTACAGCCCGGTGCTCTAAGACGTGTCTGAATAATATAAATTTGCTCTAGTTTTAATTGTCTTGTTCCTGAAGTTGAGTATCCAGGCCAGTCCAGCCCTGTCCGACCTGACCGGAAGGCTAAGGAATAGCATTTATAGATAACCTATTTTGATGCTATTAAACTCATCTTAAAGTGTGTATTTCCATCAGGCATATACCTAAAAAGTGAGACTTTTTTGTAATTACTTAGAAACTCCTCACAGTCCCTTTAAAACATCTTTTTTTAAAAAATACACACACCAGAAAGTGTTATGCAAGAACTTTAATTAACTTAAAACAAAACAAACAACTTAGAATAACGTGATCGACACCCTTGGGCTAAAAGTCTAGTTTTTCAAATATTTTGTTTTGCCATACTGGTGTTTTTTTCATTTCTCCCTGTTGCTTTCTCCTGATGCTTTATAATATAAAACATGAATCAGCATTATCTACATGTTTTAAGAGGTTATAATGATCAAACATTGACTTAAGTGAGTGGACCATTACATGTTGTCACAACCAAAATTCTACCATCTGTTTCGGTTGTGACAATTTTAGCTAATTTTAGCTAATAACTAAAAAATGCTACTAAGCACATGGCCAGCAAATGGATGTTTGAACAGGTGTACACCCATAAAAACATAATATGTTGCATTAAACCTCCAAAAGTTTACCTAATTACAGAGAATATGTGTTCGGTAGTGACAATTGAAAATGTTCCCGACAGATTTTCAGATTTTGGAACACATTTACTCCAAACTGATGAGCGGTAACTACTCACCATGATGCCATGAGGTAGAGGGATGCTGAGTCTCTGCCTGATCAAAAATGCAGGGGTGTGGCTAAAACCAGGCTCAACCTATGTGGTAAAACTATCTGTGTTTCGGGTGTGACATGAAAGCGTGGGACAGCATTTTTTGAATGTTCTTTTTAAATTAAAAAAATAAACCTGCAATACATCCAAATCTTTTCAATACTGTTTAAAAGAAATCAACAAGATATTTTAAAAGACATCATTGAAAAAAAATACAATTTTTTTTTAAGTACTATTTTCATAGGTCGAAATTTAGGGCTTAGGGGTTGGGCCAACCACTCTCCAATAGAAAGTACACTATAAATGATGATTTTGTATATATTTAGCTTATTACTATCTATTTGCTGTCTTGTGTGTTGAATAGATCATAACAGAATCTTAGTAAATATGTAAAGTCTGAATTCTTAATTGTTTTGTTACATAGTTTTTTTTAGTGTGGGACCACAGTTTGGACAAATTCGGTAGAATGGCCCATATACATATAAAAATACACATATACATAGATATACAAATTTATACATCCAACACCCAACATGAATCCATCCATCATGGCGGCAAAAAAAAACCTTCTGTTAAGCAGCAGGAAATCTTGAATATGTTGCCCCCAGACCCTTCTACACTACAGATTCCCTGAAAGTTAGTTATTCAAGTAAATCTGACCTTTGTTTGATTGTGGATTCAGACCCTTCAGTGGGGAAAACACTTGATAACGAGGAGGTTATGTTTTTGCCGGAGTCTGTCTGTTTGTCTGTTAGCAAGATTACGCAAAATCTACTGGATGGATTTACATGAAAATTTTACCAAAGGTATGGTTTGGTCCAAGAAAGAAGCCAGTGAGTGTAAAAATCAACTGCCAAAGTCCACACTACGGTGGCCTGGAGAGGCAAACCAAGAATACAAGATCAAAAACACTTTTACAAAGCTTGAGACAAATTTACATTTAGGAAACACATTTACAAGTCCCAAAACATATGTACATTTCAGAAAACAAATTAACAAGACACAAAACACTTTTACGAATAGAAAAACAAATTTACATTTCAGGAACAAATTGACAAGACACAAAACCCTTTTCCAAATTTCTAGCAACCAGAAAAGGAATGTACCAACTCCGGCATTGAACCAGAAGTGCTTACAGAGAGCCGCCAATGCGAGCCAAGTTGTGAAAGAACAAGAGAAGAAGAAGTTAATGGTGAGCAAACTCTTAAGACTGACCACATGGCATACAAAACCACTGTAAGGGGCTCATATGTTTTCCACAAAACTGGCAAAACGGCACTTGGTGGTGGTCCATCTTTGCTTACCATTCTTCTTCTCTTGTTCTTTCATACCATGCACTTAACAACTCGGCTAGTATTGTCTGCTCTCTGCTAGCACTTCTGGTTCAATGCCAGAGTTGGTACATTCCCTTTCCGGTCGCTAGGAATTTGTAAAAGTGTTTTGTGTCTTGTAAATGTGTTTTCTGAAATGTAAATTTGTTTTACCATTTGTAAAAGTGTTTTGTGTCTTGTAAATGGGTTTTCTAAAATGTCAATTTTTCTCCAGCTTTGTAAAAGTGTTTTGGATCTTGTACTCTTGTTTTGCCCCTCCAGGCCACCATACCACACAGAGTGAACTTGCCGCACAATTAAGCGCTGTGGCTTTGCGCAAACCGACAGGCTAGGGACATCATCCACTGGAAGCACCGCGGCGCACACAACACATACATCAGTACAAGCAGCAGCAAATTGGTTCAGTCAACAAGTTATTAGACCCACTACTAACAAGGTCACTCAATTGAATGAGATTTATGTCAATAATAATCACACTTCTTGCAGATTGATATTTTCATTCCACAAACACATAACGTATCAAATGAGATACAAAAAATAGATATGTTAAATTTAATGAAAAATGTCTTGGGATTTCAAAAGAAATTGAAATAAACATTTAAGCTCCAAAATATCAGAATTTTCTGGCTATAATTTCTGTTTGCAGGCTTTAAATGGTTAATAGAGTTACAGCAGAAGTCAAAGTGAAAGTAAAGTCAAAATGAAACTTTCCCTTTGGTATGCCTATAAAAGCCCACTGCACAGTGTGTCGGCTCAAACAGAGAGCAAACCTTCAGACTGATCTGCTTTGTCTCAACCTGCCTTCACCATGAATGTTGACTCAAATCTAAAAGCTGAAGTTCTATCTTCACTTTTTGGAGGAACCCTGCAGCTTTCCACAAAATCACCAACTTTGTCTTTGGTGGACTGTTTTTTGAAAATCATGAGTGGAAGTCAACCTGCTACATACGGCGGTCTCTTCATCAACGAGGCGGAGTATTTTGATCCACAGTACGACTGCGACTTCACCAATCTCTCCGATCTCTCTCGGTGCTCGAGAGGTGGTGAGAACTATGCACGACCCAGAGGCTGGTACCGCATAGCCTTAAAGGTCAAAGGGAAATATCCTGATGGAGACACCTGGCTGGGCCCAGATGGATGGAGAAGTCACTCTGTGGATGGAGAGTGGCCCGTTTCCTACCATGGAACAAGCTACGCTGGAGTGACAGGCATCATCAGGAGCAGCTACAAGGCTGGGCCTCGAACCTTGTACGGCAGAGGAATCTACTCCACTCCAGATCTAGATGAGGCCAATGGGTATGCTACAACCTTTAAATCAGTGACGACGTCTAAGACCTACAGAGTGATCATGCAGAACCGCATCAACCCTAACTCCAGAGTGATCTGCAAACGACCTGACTACTGGCTCATTTCTATTCCTGAAGGGACTTCTGCTTACAACGAGAGAGTCAAGGTGGAGAGTTCAATTCGACCTTATGGCATTTTGATTAGGGAGGTGTGAAATTTATGACACAAATTATATGCCACTTCACTGCCTTTCCAACATGTCACTGCTCAAGTGTTTTTAGTGGTTCTTGTGTAAAAAATTGGTACATTTGATGGTTATTTAAAGCGAGTCATTTACTTTAAATCTTGTGTTATCAACAGAACATTTATCAAATCTAGATGTATTAACAAGATTGTATTATGTTTACCATGTTATCAGACAGTTTTTTACAGGCAAAAAAGTGTTTGTGGAAGCTTTATAAGGTATATCTTGCGAGTGAATTGGTACCCTTTTGCCTCCTAAACCACCTTAATTCTGAGCACAGATCCAACATGGTGCTAAAAAGACTGTTCTCAGGCCTTTCTTTGACATACCAGCTTTACATGATTTAAGTCTTACGGTCCACTACAGACCAAAGGTGCTCTATTGGATTCTGGTGATTGTGGAGGCCACTGCGATACAATTAATCATTTAAATGTGAAAAAGAAACACAACAGTTTGAGATAATGTGAGATTTTTGCCATGGCCTGTTAGAAGAAGAGTATAGTGTGGTCATAAAGGGAGGGACATGGTCAGCAATAACACTCAGACAGGCTGTAGTGGTTAAACAATGCTGCACTGGTGCTCAAAGTGCTTTCAGTCTTGTTCCTTTTGTCTGTTCATTTAATGAAGGATCTGACAAAACTGCTCATGGAGCGGTTAGCATCCCTGCTAATCTCTGTATGAGCAGTCATTTCCTGCCAACTCGCTCGTAGGACACTGTGACACTTCAGGCAGAGCACAATCAATGGCCCCGTGTACATGGGAATCCTATTTACATCAGATTAAAAGGTCAGTCAGATTAGAAATGTCTCATATAAACACCTTAGCCAATTGGATTCACCCGGATCTGATTGTATTTCGGATCGGATTGTAAGAAGTAGTCTACGCCGATTGATAATCCGCTCCATGCTTCATGTAAACGGCTGAGTGGAGCGGATTGGGTTGATAGAGAGGATTGTTCGGTCTGCGCAAGTGCTCCGTCGTACGTAAGAGGCCAAACAAACAGAAGAACTGGACGGTGGAGAAAAACTTTTTACTAGAAACCCTGCGAGAGTTAAAAATGAATTCAGACCCTCAAATATATGTAACCCTAACACAATAAGCGTCCCCAACAAAACACAAGGTGGATCCATCTTTCTAGAGGTAAACAGCACCTCTTCTTCTCTTACACACTTGTAGGTAGTGGCAGAGTGACCTTCTGCGCATGTTAAAAAAACCAATACAACCGGATTCAGCAGGGGCCATGCAAACGCAGATTGAACGTGGATCTCTTTACCCAAAGTTCATGTATACAGATCAAATTAGATTCACTTAATCCGATCGATTTTAATCAGATTGAGGAAAACTACCCATGTAAACGGGGTCAGTGTCGACTGGGGCTTGACACAACGAATCTGACATATTACAGCCATTGAATTAGACTGATCCAACTGCACTGCAAGGTAACAGTGGATTAACAGTCTCTGAAGTACTCAGGCTAACAGAAACTGTATGTTCAGAGTCACTCACATCCCCCTGTATCACCATTTTAATTATTTGAGTTTGACTGAGTTGCTGCTTGGTGATTTGCTTTTTTTCCAATTGCATTAATGAGCTGTTGAGCAGCTGTACTTTATAAAGTGGCCAGCTACACATCTTTCTGCAACTACATTCCAACTGACATGATAAAAAGAGAGTTTAGACACAGTTGGCAGAGAAGGAACGCCCTGAGGTTATTCTGAGTAGAGAAGAGGGGCGCACATGTGAGCTCTCCTCTCTCTCTGTGTTTCCGTCTTCAAGAGCTGAGCCAAAGAGACGGTTACATGAGCATGTGAGTCAGCTGGAATGTATGTGAGAGAGAAAATAGACCAAGAACTGTTTAGATTAAATAAAACATGTGACTGTTAAACACATCAGGACCTCATAGATCATGTTGGATGAATGTGAATGTATCCACATGGGTGCTGTGAAACAAAGATATGATGATTAATATTGAAAGATTGAATTTGTAAACTGAACGGCATCTTTTGCAAATAAAAATGTGAATGAAAAGACCTGACTGTTGACTGGTTATTCACTTCACTGAAGGACCTCCTGTACTATTTTGAGCTTCCTCTGTTACTCAGAGGGTTATTTCCTCCTGTAGCTTTATCTGTTTTTTTTACTTGTGTGCTTATGTGAAGCCTCATTTTGATTCCTGTAAGTGCTCATGTGAATGTTTGTGAGGAAAAAGAAAGTGTACTGAAGGGGCACATGCCTGCCTGCAGCTGCACAGGAAGCGGCTTTTTTTTTTTTTTTTGTCTGACTAATGTACACTGCCCTGGTGTGTTGTTATCTGGGGACTTTCCAGGTCTGGATTTGTTGATTTAAAGGCAGTTTTCTCTCAAATATGTAGAAACAGCTATAGTAAACTAAGAGAATTAAGAAAGAAAAGACATGTATTTAATTCTTTACTTCCTTACTTTAATTTCTTTTTGAAGTGAATGTTTATCTTAGCAGTGATAACCATCGCTCAGCTGTGCCCCTGTGAGGGGAAAACCAGCACAGGAGCAAGGCTGTGAGTACTTTGTCTGAAGTTCAGGAGTCATTTGAGCTGACTGTTCTTAAGATATTGCAATAACTATAATAATAACTTCATTTTTATAGCACTTTTTAAAACAGACACTTGCAAAGTGCTTTAACAGACAAAATAAAAGCAGAAAAGGCAGAACTATGAGCACGATAAAATCAACAATCAGGTCAGACCGAGACCGAAAGAGTCAAAAGAAAAGGCACAGAGGGTCATGTTAATTAAATCAACAAAAGGAAAGAAAATGGTGAACTGGTAAGAGGAAGACAGCTAATTATGTGTTTTATATATAATGATAAGGAGACAGTAACACAATTGATAGATACATAAATTGATGACAGGTGATATATCGTAGATCAGGGGTGGGAAACTGGCCATCTGGGGGCCAAAAACAAACAAATTGGAAACATGAAGAAACACAACAACAGCTTCTAAATATGAATCACCATGAGTAACCAGTACTTCATAATGCACAAATTAGGAGAGGTGATAAAATATTTATCTGTATATTAGTAAAAACTATATCTGGACACAAAAGTAAAGGTAATACATTTTTTCCTGTAGATTGGTAAGAAAAAAAAACAAATTCTTTTATTGCACCAAAAGAACGTTATACTGACTTTATCTGTTTTGTACCCATTAAATCATGCTTTTTTATTGTGTTTGAGTTCAAATATACTAATGCTGGCAAAATCTTGTTTTGAAACATATTTGCTATTTTTTGTTCATTCATATTTTCCTCATTGACGGTGTCTGAAAAAAATGTAACAGTGCGGCCCTCAGGCACTGAAAAAGTTGTTATATGGCTCTCTTTGTAACCAAAGTTGCCCACCCCTGTCGTAGATGACAGCATCACCTCAGGATGATGGAAGAGGAGGGGGTAAATGGAGGATGAGTCAAAGAGAAAAGACGGATAAAAACATAAAAACAAAATAGACATTAACAAATAGACACCATGCTCACTTTTTATGCCCCTGGCTGAAACCTGCTGACAACAGCGTCATTCTAGGAGAGGCGAAACTGCATTATGAGCCAATACAGTCAAACAGGAAACTTATTTTTCCTTTCTCTTTTTTTACACAATAAAGACAAAATATATTTAAAAACTGTCAAGTTAACCCAATTGATTGAGAAATATGGAGTAACTGGTAACAGTTAAGCAAAAGGAGAATATGTGCAAATATATACATAAACCTGAAACTCCCTTTTCTGATTGAAAAAAACAAACACATATTTGCATTACCCTGATTTTAAAGGGTTATTTGTTCAATGCTATGGTGACATTAGGACCAAAATGACTTGTGTGAAACCCCACCCCCTAAGACCATGGTCCTCACCAAACAGCCGAGCTTTGGTTGCAAGAGGTGGTCCCAACAAACAGACAGATAAAGCACTAAATCTCATACATAAATATTATTTGGCAAGGTCCAAATCTTCATACCAATGACAACAAGTTAACACATAGTAATACGGACTTGTATCATAACTTTTTCAAAATTAGAAAGCATTCGGAGCGCACAAACCTCCAGGTCCATGATAAAGTTAGCATCGTAACAAGATTCCTTGACCCTGAAACAGACCGCGTTCTGCATGCCACAGACCTGGCATGCGGAATGATGTTGAAATCACTATTAGTTAGACTGTAACCAAGCAAATACGATCGTTTGATAATAGGGGTTATCTAGATCACCACCAAAATCTAATCATTTTTTTGTTGGGCCATTACTGATATCTGAAAATGTTGAACCTTTTTGGAATTAAAATATAAAGGTTTGCAACACTTAGAAGAGTTACTTTTGACACTTTCCAACACTGATTTATATGTATATAGAGATATAACTGTAATATATGATATAGATATATAAAATATATATATATGTATGAAATTGCAGCTTCAGGTAAATTAAACAGTATTAAGAACATAAATGTTTGTTTTGACATTTTGATCAAATTTAAAATTCCAAAACCATTTGATAAATTATGAAACACAGCATATTATAGATAACACGCTCAGGTTTGTCCATGTGGAGAAGTCCTCTGTTGGCATTGCAAGGGAAGCTGGAAATTGTAGTGACAAAGGAATGAAAAACATTGAGTTCAGTTTGCAAATAAACTACAGTTTCCATAATGAAGGTGGCAAAAGCCTGACAGCAGCTGAGGAGAGTGATTTGCTGTTATAACTTTAATGTTTTTTGTGACGTCAATCTGGACCATATCCAGAGGAAATGAACCATGATGTCAGAATTATTTTACACATAATCGCGAATCCATCAAGTGAGTTCCAAGATATGATTTTTCGAAGTACAGCCCAGTGTTAACTTGTGGGATTTTTTGCAAATTTTGGGAATATTTTGTATCCAGACAAATACGCAGATCAGCACCAAAATGTAATGGCTTCTTCCTTGGACCCTAACACACCTCTTGTAAAAAATGTCCATGTAAATCTATTCAGTAGATTATTAGATTATTTTCGATTAAAGCACATAAACGTTGTAAATAACAAAACAAATTGGTCTGTAGTTTTTATAACTTGGGCTTGTGGCATCTTGTGCAATAATGGGATGATTGACTCCTAAAATGACTGACAGTTTCAAAGTTCAGACTGAATGCTCAGAGTTTTAGAAGATCTTTCAGATCCTACAGTGGATATGATTTACCGAGACATCATTTAGTCAATGAAGTACATTTTCAGAGGTTTAAAGGTGCTACGTAACTCTTTCTAGTTACGTAGCAGTAGTTTTTGATGTGAACAAGCAGTTTTTGGAAGACTTAGAATCGTAGTTTTATAGTCGGCTATATATCGCTACTTACAGCCCTGTGCTCTAAGACATGTCTCAATAATATAAATTTGCTCTAGTTTTAATTGTCTTGTTCCTGAAGTTGAGTATCCAGGCCAGTCCAGCCCTGTCCGACCCGACCATGAAGCTAAGGAATAGCATTTATAGATAACCTATTTTGATGCTATAAAACTCATCTTAAAGTGTTTATTTCCATCAGGCATATATCTAAAAGTGAGACTTTTTTGTTATTACTTAAAAACTCCTCATAGCATCTTTAACTCCATCCAGAGTATAATTAACTTTGCCCAGGAGGTTATGTTTTTGCCCATGTATCCACTGTATGTGTTTTTTGAGTGTTAACAGGATTACAAAAAACTACTGGACAGTTTTTGCTGAAATTTTCAGGAGATGTTGGTCATGACTCAACTTCAAAATGATTAGATTTTGGTGGTGTTCTGGACAATTGCCATTAGCAAACAATCATTTTTGGTCAGTAACTGTTTAACTAATCATGATATCAACATGATTCTGAGGGCTAGGTGTGGGTGTTCAGGGTCAGGGAATCATATTATTATGGTGACTTCATTAGGGGAAAATTACTTACAGATAAAACAGCGATATGTGAGCAAACTTGGCTCGAGTTTGTGCCCTCTGAGTGCTTTCTGACTCCGCCCTTTAGTCTGAACTACTGACATGAAAGAAGTGGGACACCACACCAGTCTATTATTCTTCTCTGAAAACTGGCAGGTTTGTTGAACATAAGTGATTGTGAACGTGAACCCAGAAATAGTACTTGAATGGAGCACATGAACCTAAGGGGAGTCAGCTTGGCAATGCTTTAAAATATATAATTGTCTGAATCTCTCTTTTGTGGTACAAAAAAAGCTTGAATTCTTTGATGATCATCTCTGTGATTGAACCTGCGATTTTCTGGCCTGCTCTGTGGTGACCCGAGGGGCCTGATTGCCAACCCCTGATTTATGATTTTTATGTAGGAAGTGGTTTTTCTGTTGTTTCCTGTCACGGCAGATGCAGGCAGTGGTTTTACTGTTTCCTGTCATGGCAGAAGCAGCACAGACTTGTAAGCTTGGTAGTGTGTGAGCTGTTGAGGGTTTGAGACTGTTGGAGAGCGGTGGATAAATGTTAAGGACTGTGAGGTCCCCCTGCTGTTTAAATAATGGAATTACACATGCTGATGATCACAGGCTGTGAGCTTTCGGTGTTTTTGTTTGCATTCAAGATAGAAACAAAAAAATGTGACATGATGATTTGGCAGTAAGGTCTGATCAAAGCTATAAACTAGTGGTCACCAACCTTTTTCAGCTGTAGATCACCTATGATGCTAATTGAGATGGCCTGAACTACTGTCCTAAATTCACAGAGAACCATCAACAAAACTTCAAATTTAAATGATGATCTTCTAACTTCACAATCAAAGATGCAATCTTCAATCCATAAATGTGATAAAGGGCAGGGATTAGAAATTATTCTGTGCATTTAAAATTACATTTGCATTTTACAATGTTTGCAGTCTAATACAAAAAACTCAGCACTAAAATCTATAACAATGTTAGCATAAACACAGTTTAGTTAACTTTAATATCTTTCTCATACTAAAAACTAATGAGATGGAGAGAAACCAGTCAGGCCCAGTTTATCTTACATAGCAGCTGGAACCACCAGATTTGTCACGGAAAGCAAAAAGGCCTACCTGTGTGTCAGATAAAGGGTGAAGCATCTAGTCTTAAAGCTGGGGTTGGTAATCTGATTTAGATACACTTTTTGTAATACTGGTTAAAATGGCCTTTGTGACCCGATGGAAATCAATTCATAACGTGTTCTTAAAACAGAGCGAAAAATATCCTCTATCTACAGCAGGAGGAAAACAGGGAAAACACCAACCAATAAAAATGTTGTGTCACCAATTTTTAAACCAACCAAATCCCATCGCCATTCTGCCCGCCTCCTGCACGTACATGTTTCCGGCGCGCACAGACTCAGTGCGTGTAGCTAAGCTTAGAGGGATCAGAGTCCGCGAGAGAATGCTTACCTTTCAAGTTTGAGCTTTGAAAATGAGAGAAGCCCGCAAAGAGTCGTCCCACATCACAATCATTTTGGAGGAGGAGTGGGAGGGGCTAGACAGAGTCCTGAGGAGATGCTACATTCAAATTCATGCTAGTTTTCCATAATTACCGACCCTGCAGCTTTAAAGATCTACTCGAATTGTCTAAAAGATCTCCAAGTAGATCAAAATCTACAGGTTGGACCCCTGATTTCAACAGACCAGACAAACTGGTTTTACTGGACTGATCCTGGAGGCCTGTTGCCTTCATTGCCTTCATTGTAGAATAATGCAAACCTGGTCCTACACTCCCCTGTCCATTTGACTCTTTCAGTCCTTCCATCCATTCATTATCTATACCACATATCCCTTTGGATGTGGCATAGGCTGGAGCCTATTGTGTGAGAGGCTGGTTACACTCTGAACCAGTAGCCAGCCAATCGCATGGCAGCATAGAGAGTCACACAACCGTTCACGCTCACACTCATACCTAAGGGCAATCTGGAGTCACCAGTCAGCCTGAAAAGCTTGTTTTTGGTGTGTGGGAGGAAGCTGGGGTTGCAAAGAGAACCCACGGGGAGAACATGCAAACTCCACACAGAAGGCCCTGACCGACAGGGAACAAACCAGCAACCTTGCTGTGTGGCACATGCGTTACCTGCTGAGCCACCATGCCCCCTCCTTCACGTGTGTTTAATTTAATACCAAAAAACAAACATCTACAAAAACTGTTCAGAAGTTTGAAAGGTATATTTTACAATGTTCTTTAAATGTTGTAGTCACAATTGAAAGCAAACATACCAGCTTTTTTAATGACTTAATAAACATATAGTTAGTCATATTGAGCATAAAGCTAAAATTTTAGATATTTTAAAGGTGCTATGAGGAGAATCTATTTCCAGTGACATAAAGACTCTGCTACCCATGAGCACGGGCGGCAACTGTCATAATGCTGCGTTCCAGTAACCTCGGAACTGGGATTGACATCATCTCTGACTTATCGGCGTTCAAGTTGAAGTTGGAAAAAAACATGCCGATCTACCAGGCTATTGTTAGCTGTTGTCACGCCCTGCATTGTTGTTCACAAATATCACATGAAGAATGTGATTATCACTATGGCAGCATTTTTGTAAATATAAGTCCAACAATACTATGTATACAGCTGATCTAGAGCGACACACTCCAGTCAGAAGTGCAAATAAATTCATTATTACAGGAGCTAAATAACTGTTCACACTGGGGGCATCCATCTTCCATTGTCAACTCCGGGTGGCGAGGTTTCAACGAGTTCCCAGTAGGAACAATACTCTCATACTCTTCTTCCCAGTAGGAAATTTCAACTTTGGGGGATGTTCCAGTTGCAGTTTCCTACTCGGAACTCAGAAATTCCTACTTCTGACCAGTGGCGGCTGCTGGTCAGTCAAGGAGGGGAAGCTCATTTTTTTCCCGGCCTACATCATAAATGTGTTTATTTATGTATTTATTTTTGTAAATGATCTGTGACCCTGTTTTACCAACTAGGCATCTCCTTTCCAGGGATTTTATTCCCCCAAACCTACTTTTGACTAGAAAACACATTTCATTTGTGACAGCACTTCCAGTGAGCCAGCCCACCTTGTCATACCAGGAATCCTGAAAAGACCTGTTACTTTTCCCCACCTTTTTCTTCCTTATGAAGAGAAAATTAGAGTTAAACAGCAGGGCCTAAGATAGATTTTAGGCCCTGCTGTTTAACTCTAATTTTCTCTTCATAAGGAAGACTATCAGATGGCTTCGCCAAAATCCGGTCGACAACATTCATACTATCTGCCATGATGTGCAGCTTGCTAGCAGCTGGAGCTGCTACATGAGACCACTGTTTGACAGGCTGTGAGTGTGAGTGAGTGGGACAGAGCTGCAGCTGCTCGTTGGTGAAAAGAAAAAGTGACAGGAGAGAATCTTCAAACACAACGCCAGTCGTTTTTAAGAAAGATAAAGTCACTTGCGACCGATAAAGCCTCCGGATCAGTCCAGAACAACTGAATGTAAAACCATGGATGTATTATAAGAACTGGATAGCGTGGCTCCGCCTTCCACCATGTAACGGACTTGAAGCCAAAATATCCCTCGTCAGGGCGCCGCCATTGTGCAACCAGTAGAGAATTTGGGCCATAATCCGGACGCAGCTGTCGTAAACGGTCGCAACACGCCTAAGCATACGCCGTACACAATCATTGTGAAACTGCCGTAAACCGCGGTTATTTTTAAACTCTAATAACTGATGAAAAAGAAACTTTTCAGACAAAAGAGGACTTGGAGAACACGCAGCCCAATAATACGTTAATGTCACCACAGCATACGGATGGGAGAAATATTTCTACGAGGTGTATTAATTTTTTGAAGTTTCACTTCGGCCCGTCCAGATGAATGGGGGAGACGGAAATTTGACCGATACTGCAGCCAGTCACCAGGGGGAGCAGTTGTCGTGAAGGCTTCAATTTTAGCCCAGCATCACGGCGTCCATGTTTTTTACAGTCTTTGTGTAAAACTTAGAAGAAGCCCCGGTGGAGAGTTATACTTCAAGATTGCTGATTGGCTCATTTCACTGTCAATCAAAAAGAGATTTGGCCTCAGACAGATCATCCAATCACCATGCAGAAGCTGAGCGTCCAGGCCAGCCCACTGCCTCATAGACCCCCAGAGACGCTGAGCGTCCGATGGGCGGGACAAAGCCCAGCGTTTATCCAATGGCCATCCAGTTTCCACAGTGGAACAACCCACTTTAAGCTTCCCTGTTGAGGTCCGAAGACGCTCAGCGTCCGACTGTGTTAAAGCACTGAGACGCTGCGGGGATGAATGAGAAGGAAGTCGCTCCAGTTACCTGTGATAAGTAGCTGATTCAGAACAAAACATGAAGGTTTTTAGCGCATATTTAGTCAATGAAGTGTACACACAGCAGGACATATCACCACTTTTTTGGGGGACATTTTAGGGGAAGCTGAGCTTCCCTTGCAGTCTTAGAGCAATCGCCACTGCTTCTGACTACAACTGGAACACACCAAAAGATGTGACTCAAGCCAAAGCGTGTGTTTGTTGTGATGCTAATGAATGCAGCTCGGACCTTCTTTAGAACTCTGCATTGCTTTACAACTTCTTTTCTCAACAACTTACAGGATGCAAAGCGACGAAGTAATGTATCTTTTTCTAGTTATGTAGTGGTAGTTTTTGATGTGTGACAACAAGCAACTTTCGGAAAACTTAGTATCGTAGTTTTGTAGTCGGCTATATATCACTACTTACAGCCCGGTGCTCTAAGACGTGTCCGAATAATATAAAATTTGCTCTAGTTTTAATTGTCTTTTTCCTGAAGTTGAGTATCCAGGCTAGTCCAGCCCTGTGTGACCCGACCGCGAAGCTAAGGAATAGCATTTATGGATAACCTATTTTGACGCTATAAAACTCATCTTAAAGTGTGTATTTTGATCAGGCATATATCTAAAAGTGAGACTTTTGGCCCTTTTCCACTAGCCCTACTCTACTCTACTCACCTTGTGCTGCTTTTCCATTAGCCCCAGTCGCGTGCCCAACGGGGTGCAGTGTTGGGGTAAACAGATGAGTGGCACTGTGGTGACGACATTTTGAGCGCAACACAACAATCTGTGACTTTTTGTCACAAACCGAGTTAAAAAGGAAAGCTGAAGAAGGCTGCAGGTGGCAGGAAGAAATACCCCTTGAGAAGCACAGGAGAGTTTTGGAAGCTATCCAACAGAATGAAGTTGAGGATGAGAGCAATCAAGCTGCAAAGAAAAGACGCAAGAGGGTAAGCTCATGGTAGCTACCGCTAGCATGCTAGGTTGTCGCGCTCATGACTCATTGATGATGACATTGTCTGACCAATCAGTAGCCGGCAGTCGGTGACGTCATCTTCTAGTATTGACTCAGCTCACTTGGAACCAGAGCGGAGTAGGTAATAAAACTAGTTTGTTTTAGGAGGTACCAGGCTAGTGGAAACACGCTGCAAATCGAGTAGGGCCAAGTAGAGTAGGGCCAAGGCGTGCTAGTGGTAAAGGGCCATTAGTCGTAGTTACTTAGAAACTCCTCATCGCATCTTTAAATTGTTGGGACAAACCGCTAGGCTTTTTATGAATTATAAAGTTAGGTATTGACAGAACATTTAGTGTGATCACTGAATTTAATGACAAAGATGGCAAACCACTAAGATTTTTATTCCTGTGATATACTATAATAAAATAATCATTTCCTCATTATAAACAGTCATAGTGCATGATAATTTGGTAATGAGTCACTGCCAGTTCTGAGTCAAAAAAAATAAATTTAAAAAATTTAAACTGACATGTTGAAGATAAGATCACTAATAAAAGCATCCTAACAACAAATTCACAAGAAAACTCTATTCATAAATAAAACACAAAAAATAACTGATAAATAACATTGATTTCTTCAGTATCAACACAGACAAAACAAGTAATAAACTGAGCAACAAGTAAGAATACACGATTACAATGGTAAAAATTACAGCAACTGATTAAGTATTACAACAAATTCAAACAGCTCAAAAGCTGTAAAAATTAAAAAAAGGGAAAAATAGAAAAAACATGAAAATTTTAAAACTCCAGTTTGAAATAACAATGAAAATAAAAACACATATAATAAAATGGCAAAAACAACAACAAAAAAACAGTTACAAATAAATACTCCAAAAGTTAATGACACAAACCCCACAATAACAACTAAATTCAGAAATATATTGAATGAAAAAACACAATATAAATTTTAATTAACATGCCTTCATTTAATATGAACACAACAACAAGCAAGAAACTGAGCAACAAGTAATAGTCATACCACCAAACTTTATCAAAAGTCAAAACAGCTGCTCGTACTGCATATTGCATGTTGGATGAAAATGTTTTTCACTCTGCCGTATGAGACGATGATAGAAAAGCAGAATATAGTAAAAATTAATGACTGAAGACAACAGTAAAACTCCAGTAAAGCACAAAAAACACAAAACAAAGAGAGAAAGCTGACAGAAGAAGTCCCATGATCACCAGCTTCTGAAAAAACGAACTTTCTTTCGATTGTGCAGCTTTTCGAGCACCATATACTCATGACTTCCAGGATGATTTCCAGTCCGCAGCCTTCTATATCTCATTTTTTCATAGTAATGGTCCCAGTCTCCATTTTTGTCTGCTCCAAACCCAAACACGTCCACCTGGAAAACAGCAGCGTTAAAAAAAGTCATTTAACTTATAGAAATCCTTGGATATGACACTGATCACTGCCTTCTGGGAAAAACAATTCAAGACGAACCAGAAAACCTGTTTTTTTCTCACACTTTTAGTTTATGGTACTCAGCGGGGGGGCAGCATTTAGCAGCTATGAGTCAAACCTGGCCTGCCAGTAATAAATAAAAAGAAATGACAGCACCACACTGAGTGTGAATGCAGAGATGTGATAGAGCACACTGTCAGCCTCAATTAACTGTCAATTCAGGGTGTCACTTTGTTGACAAATGTGGAAAATAGTCTCCAGGGTGCCAATTTTTCTGATGAAGCATGACTGAAGCCCTGTCCACACAGAGACAAAAACGTTTTTGTTTTCAGAAGGTTCTTTGTAAAGAAGGCATTGTTTCGAGATATGTGCCCGTCCACAAGAAAACACCAAAAAGGCTGTAGTACATATAGCAAGCCTGTAAGCGGTGCTGCAACACTACTGCAGACTTAAAACACAACCAGAGAAGAAGAAATGAAGCATACATTGGCATCATGAGAAAAGTGAATCAAACACTGGGGTGACTTTTCTCTGTTTCCTCTTTGTAGTGACTAAATCGTCCTACATGTTAGCCGCCACCGGCCACCAATTGTTCCAACCAAAAGCCAACATGCACTCAGAAAAGTTTGTGTCCAGTAGGGATGTAACGAAATTTGGTGCCAAGAAATTTTGCGAAATAAAAAATGACGAAATAAAATTCAAAGACGCACAAAATAAAAAACATGCGCGCACCACTGAGATGGAAGATTTTTTACCCTCTTCGCCTACCGTAGCAAAACACTCGCTTCAATATGGAGGAAGATGAGGTTGAGGAATTAGCTCCTTCGTCAAATAAATTGGTTGTGTGGACCTATTTTGGCTTCCCATGTAAAGATGAGAGAACGGTGAGAAGATTGCGGACAAAACAACAACCGTGTGCAAAATATGCCGCTATAGTTCGCCGTACACTGCGGCGAGTACAACTACCAACTACTTTGTACTGGAGACAGGCTGCAACTTTATGTTTGTCTAAGTCAGCATAAAAAACAATATTTGATTTTTGCATCTACTGTTGAGTTGACAGAATTTGATCATACTTGAAGATCAGAAGTATATGAACTGTTATAGGCTAAATATTATAGTTCACAGTTCAGACATTTATAGGTCTAAACTGCAGCTCTGAGGACTGCTGTTTGTTTTCTTTTACATTCAAGAATGTACTTATCCTGATTGTTACAGCAACAAAGCACTTTTTATTGAGATTTTATGTTTGT
This sequence comes from Scarus forsteni, assembly GCA_036419115.1. NCBI lineage: Eukaryota > Metazoa > Chordata > Actinopteri > Labriformes > Labridae > Scarus > Scarus forsteni. The sequence continues at coordinate 88,579 of JAZDUH010000385.1, forward strand.
ATTAACACTGTAGTTGAAATAAGGGAAAAAAATACAATTTTGTTTTTTTTCAAAGAGCATTTATTTTGTACTGATGCAGCAACATTTTTTGTATGTCTGCATTATGAAGAAAATAAACAACTTCCTACTGTTGAGGATTTTCTATAATCTATATTTTGTATCGTGAGTATTTCGTATCGTTTCGTGAGTTGACCATTTTGTTACACCGCTAGTGTCCAGGCTACCATCACGTTGTAGTCCTCAGATTCTTTTATTCTGGTTTGGCTACATCCATTTTGTTCTTTAAACAACTTAAAACGTACACAATACGAAAAATATCTTTCCCGAGCACAGTCAAAAACTGTTTGCTTCATCAAACAATCAGCAGCACCTGTTGCTGATGCCAGTGCCTTAAGACTTCCTGAACAGAATACCCAATACACCCCCTAGTGTTTGGAGGAGTCAAATAAAAAAAATGAAATCAAATACATGGCTCCTACACTCCTGTTGCTCTCTGTGGTCGTAGAGGAGCAGAAGATGTTCTGTAGCACAAGCACATCACTGCAATACTTTGCCATTGTTTCAGTTTTTGGGTTCGGCATACAGTTGAAAGCAGAGGTGGGCCAAGGATGTCATTGTTCCTGAAGATATCCAAATAAGTTGTCCAATAATGTTCCCTTTTAACAATAATAATACATTTCTCTTTAAAGTACATTTACAAGAGTGCTTAACGGACAAAGAAACAAATCAGGGGACAATAAAATTAGCATAAGCTGTCTGCGAACACCCATACAGTCGCGTAAGAAGTGTTGATACTGACTCTGTTTGTGTTTTTCGTCTATTCAGATCTTGCTGTTTAACAATAAAAGAGCACTGTTTCTTTGTGTTACAAGTCATTGTGATAATGTTTTATGATAATTATTATAATTTTATTATCATCAATATTTCTGTCATGATATTCACTGCCACTGATTTAATGGCTGTTATCAACATTAACAATTATGATGACAGTAGTTATTTTACAAAAAACATATGCCAAACCCTCTTTCCACTCTGTTTACTGATGTTTGATTGCAAGTGGAATGTTATTCATAGCATTATTTGTTTCATAATTTTTCCTGCCCTTTTTGTAATTTTACATATTATTAAAATATCATAACTTAGTATTTTATTTTTGTTTTACTTATACTGTTTAATTGACCTAATAGTGCAATTTCAGACATTAATCTATATTAGTGTAGGTATTAAGTTATCTATAAATGTACAGATGCTGCAAGCATGGACAAATGATTGATATCTCATTTTAGATAGTTAAAATGGTGATGGGGACTGTCCTGAATAAGGACAAAATGGCTTTTTTTTTACTATTTGTTGGCATAAACTGGACAAGGCCTGAAAACGAGATGTCCCCACTAAAACTGAATATCTAGTCACCTGACCTAGGCTGCTGCTGATTGAACACTACTGTCAAGACAACAAAAGAAGAAGAAATGGGGTTATCTAATTGGTTAGTAGACTGACAGGAAGACGTCACTCCCTCTCAAGACTAAAATGGAGATCTCGTAGACTGACAGGAAGACGTCACTCCCTCTCAAGACTAAAATTGAGATCTCGTAGACTGACAGGCAGACGTCACTCCCTCTCAAGACTAAAATGGAGATCTCGTAACAGTGCGGAACTTTTCATCAAGAAAATCAACCCGATTCCACCCAAGTCCTGCATTTCAGGACTAAACTAAAAACCTTAAAAAGGCGTATATTTGACCTGGAGCAACCTACAATTCTACAATTCTACAATTTCATTTGGCAGACGCTTCTGTCCAAAGCGACGTACAACACAAGCAAGAATTCGGACTGAGGGGAAAAACCTTAGCAAGTGCGTCGAAGTGCTTCAAGTCAATTGGCCACAGGTGCTGCCATCTCGTGCCAGAGAAAGTGCCAGTTTTTGTTTTTTTTTATAATGCAGCTTATCACAACAAATAGTTAAAGTCACAAGGAATATCTCAAGTCAGCAACAAAAATTCAAGTCAACAACATCAATCAACATTCCAGGCATTCAAAATTCAGTGCTAAATATTCATTAAGAGCTGGTCTGAGACCTTCTGATTCATTCTACCTCTGAGGACAAAGAGGAGAAGATCAGATTAAGTGCCAAAGTGTTCCCTGAACAGATGAGTCTTCAGACATCTCTTAAAAGTAGAAAGGGACTCTGCGGATCGTATGGAGTTAGGTAACTCATTCCACCATTTGGGAACAACAGAAAAGAAGAGTCTGGCTAGAGATTTAGAGCCATGTTGGGCTGGGAGCACCAGGCGTCTTTCGCAGGCCGAGCGAAGTGGGCGAGAGGGAGTGTAGACCTGGATGAGGGAGTCCAGGTAGGCAGGAGCCATTTTTGTCACTGTTTTGTAGGCCAGAAGAAGAGCTTTGAATTTGATTCGAGCTGCCACTGGAAGCCAGTGTAGAGAGATTAACAGCAGGGTGACATGAGCTGTTTTGGGCAGGTTAAAGACAAGATGTGCTGCTGCATTCTGGATCATCTGAAGCGGTTTAAACATACATGCTGAGAGGCCTGCTAGCAAAGAGTTGCAGTAGTCAATGCGTGAAATCACAAGGGCCTGAACCAGAAGCTGTGTGGCCTGTTGGGTCGGGTAGGGTCAGATCCTTCTGATGTTGTAGAGGGCATATCGACAAGACCGAGCAATTGAGGCCACGTGAGCCTTAAAGGTCAGATGTTCATCAATCATGACACCCAGATTTCTGGCAGAGTTTGTGGGCACAAGTAGATTAGATTCAAGCATGACACCAATCTGTGTTTGAATAGAGGGGCACGCTGAAACTACAATGAGCTCAGTTTTGGACAGATTTAGTTGAAGGTGACGTTCCTTCATCCATGTGGAAATATCAGCCAGACCTGCTGATATTCGGGCTGAGACAGTTGTGTCTCTAGGAGGAAAGGACAGAAAGAGCTGAGTGTCATCAGCATAGCAGTGGTAGGAGAAGCCATGTGAGCAGATCACTGCACCAAGTGAGGAGGTGTATAAGGAGAAGAGGAGGGGACCAAGCACTGAGTCCTGGGGCACCCCTGTCAATAAGCCATGACACTGAAAGATCTACCTGTGAGGTAGGACTTGAACCACGACAGGACAGATCCAGAGATGCCAAGTTCAGAGAGTGTAGAGAAGAGGATTTCATGGTTCACCGTGTCAAAAGCAGCAGACAGGTCTAGTAGCAGTAACCTAAAGTAAAACTTCCATAAAAGTTGGAGGGGTTGAACGTTCATCTGTATTTTAATGTGTTGTAAGTTAAAACAGACACAAATTCTATAATAAATAGTAATCTTACCTCATCACACATGTGCAAGCTAAGAATCAGAGTCAGAAAGCCAGTGGATGGATATAGGCCTTTCCCGTGGAGCCAAACACGATGGACATATTTGATGAACCCTGGATTAAGAATCATCACCTGTTGGGAGGAAAGTGAGAAATCTTTAATATTCATGTTCTCTTTTTGATGCTTTCTCTCAGTTTAATTATTGCAAGAATGATTGGACAGTAGTAGCTGTTAGCCCTATAGCTCCTGTGAGGACTTCAAAATCAAACAGTGTTGTTCTTCTTTAGATACTGTTCACTCACTGGCCACATAATTAAGTATACATTGTTATTATCAGCCCCCTTCTCGCCTGCAGAACTGAATGAACTCTGTGGCATAAACCCATAAAGCTTGAAACATCCTCAGAGATGTGAGTCCATATTGAGTTGATAGCATCACACACCTGTAGTACACCTGTTGACTGCACACGTCCCACATCCTTAAGGTGCTCTATTGGATTGAGATATAGTGACTGTAGGGACTGTTCTCATGTTCTCATGCTGCTAACACCATATTCTGACCCAATCATCAGATTGTTGCAGCAGGAATCAAGACTCAGGGACCAGGCAACATTTTTCTTCTATATAGTCAACCTTTGGTGAGCCCATGTGAATTATATCTACAGTTTCCTATTCTTAGGCTACGTTTACACAGAAACTCCTGACTTAAAGACACAAAGATTTTTCCTTTGTGTTTTCAAATTCTTCTGCGTTCAGACCACGATGCTGGAGATGTATGGACCCGCTGTAGTGTGCATGCCGGTCCAGTAGATGGCGCTGTAGGTCTGCAGAGAGGCAGCGCTGCCACAACACACGTACAAAGGAGAAAAACTTTTCACAAACAACAATGGCGAGTGGATGCACAAAGACACAGGAGTTTCTTTTCTGAACAAATAAACAATTTGGACAACAAATCTGTCTGGATAGTTTGACTGGACAACAAACAGAATATGTTAAGAGGCTCACACGTTACTTGGCAGATGACTAGGGATGTATATCTTTATGATTTTATCGATACCGATACAGATACCGATACTCCTTATCGGTATCGATACTTATCGATACTCTTATCGATACTACAACATGTAATTTTGTGTAAAAAAATGAAGATTTTTCAAGATATTAAAAGATTCAACCTTTTTTATTACCACAGGGTAATAATAAAGCTTCAACAGAATAGAAATAATGCATTACATATGCTTCTCAGAAGCAAAAAGAAAGCTAAGGAGATGGCAGAACCCCTTCATGCCACCCAACAGACTGCATGTACAGACAGACCCATATATCAGTGGGGCTAAAATCGATGCTGTAGTGATGACTACTAGGGCTGTCACTTTATATTAGATAGTCTTATAACCATTCGCATATGGGGATAAATATCCGTAACCGAATAGTAAATAAATATTTGAATATAATATTGAGTGAAGCAGCACATCAGGGCGCCTGGAGCAGTGGACCGTTTCATCCAACAGAGGGCGCTGTGAGCGCAGCTTGACCCTCAGTCACATCCAGTGCTCTCTTGACCTCAGTAAACAGAGAGTTTCCGCTCCATTAACATTAGCTCCATTAGCTCTGATTTATCTGAAGAGAGCTGTGCCGTCGGCTTTTCATCCAAGTTATACGGCCGAGTGCAGCGGTGCTTTGTCAAGAGTTTAACCCCGTGTGACTGTGTTGTTTTCGGCAGGGTTTTTACCAAAGGGGCGGATAATAGAGTCTCTGTCTCTGTCGGTGCTGCAGTCTTTAGTGTTAGCCGTGCTCCTAACTCTACTCGTGTTGCTATAGCAATCAAACAGCCCGCACTCCTTTAGCTTTATACTATGCGCATGCTCCAAGTGTTTGGTGATGTTGCTAGTATTTCCCCCCTTGGACACAACTTCTCTCTGACAATGATTGCATCGGGCCGAGTTTTCATGAACTTTGCTAAAGTGAGCTCAAACCTTCGAACGCTTAGCCCTCACCGACATGCTTGAGCCGGGCGGCGGTAGTGTCATAACTACGTGACAGTTGAAGAGACGTTTAAGTACCGTTAACCGTACCGTTTTTCCAGATTCTTAACAGTGTTCGGGTACTGACCCAATTGTGGACCGGTACATGAAAGTACCGGTCCACGGTATACATCCCTACAGATGACCGAAGCTGCTGTTGTTCCTGGTATGCGCGCAGCCTTCATCTGAAAGAGTACTGCGCATGTGTTGATGTCAGCGATTCAGCCTGAAACGCTCTGATACGTGTTTACATGGAGCAGCATGGAGAGTGTTTCGGAAATTTTCCACTCTGGAGCCCATTTTCAAAAGTTTCCATTTTCAGACAACATGCGAGGCCAAAAAGCGAAGAAAACGGGAAATTGGATTTGGCCATTTTCGGCGCCGTTTAGACGCAGCCTTATATGACAGGATTGGCACACAATGTGGTCTTTTGCTGCAATTTTTTCTAAAAGGCCATTGAAAAAATGAAGAGGAAATATAAAGACAGTATGGTCATACTGGTGAACACATGGTAATATACACAAAAAATAAATACATAAATAAAGCAATAGGTATCAGTGACATCAAATTAAAAAGTAGGGTAAGTATGAGTAAGAACAAAAGACTCCTGAAAAAAAACTAGCTTTTTTCCTCAAACAGCTTAGCATACATTTCTACATAGCATCTGCTTCAGGAATGGTCTTGTGCCTAGGTTTTAGCAAGAAGTGATTTGAGTGACTGCTGCCTGCCTTTCATCTCAAACCACACTGTCCAGTTTTCCCTGACCTTTGGCATTTACAAGGCACTTTTGCCCAGAAAACTGACACCCAATTGATTATTTTATCTTCTTTAGACCACTCTCTGTAAACTTTAAAGATGATTGTGTGTAAAAACCAAGAACCATCAATGTTTTCTGAAACACAAAAACCTGCCCATTTGGCACTAACAGTCCTACTTCGTTCAAAGTCACATAAATCATCTTCCGTCTGCTGCTTGATCTGAACTTCAACAGCTATTCTTGACCATGTCCACATACCTAAGTGCAGTGACTTGCTGCCATGTGGTTGGATGATGAGCTATTCATGCAAACAAGCACATTATAATTCAGTAGTCCATCTGGGAAAGTGGCCATAGAAAGTGTTTGGGAATGAGAAGAACTTTTCAAAACGTGGAACATACTTGGCAAAAAATGTCAATTCTCTTATAGAGAAGCTTACAGTGTTATTTGTTTTACATTCAGAAAGAAATGTGGTGCAGGTCTGATAAAACTGTTCCTGAGGCTGTTAGCATCTATGCTAACCTCTGTACTGGCAGTTGCTCCCTGTTACTGTCTTGGTCGTAGCCTCCATCTCCTCCTGCTCCAAAGGACTCTGATTGAGCCATCCTGCTTTTGGCTGAGCCCAATCGTAGTAGATTGGAGCTCGGTTAGATAGATCTACCAGATGTACTGTAGTACCTGTTGTGTACATATACAGTGTAATCAGTCCTGACCAATCCCTAAACTTTTTACCTGTACAAAAATGGTTACTTGCAGATTATATAGTTGTCATACTGTTATCCTGTTATTCTCAAGACCAAGATATTTTTATATGCCATTCAGATATACATCGAAGAGCATTAAAAAAAAGAATACCCTTTTTAATGTGCTTAAAAGGAACTCTCTTTTGTTATTTATATGGTAGTTTATTAATAAAGAAGATGTCTGAATATTTTATTTTTGAAAGAAATCAAGAAAAGCTCATTAATTGTGAAACATCTGTGACAAAATGTATTGATAGAGTACTATTTAAGGGGCCCCAATCAGTCAAGGCCTCTTCTACACCCTGTATGTTGTGCCTGTGCTCAGAAAGTGGAAACATTCTGATTAAGTCATACTTTATCACAAAAAGATGACATAAAAAAATAAAGAAAACAAAGAAGTCCCTCACAGGAGCTTAACGTTCATCATTATACTCACTCGATCCTTGTTAGCTTGTATCACTGGTCTGCTGGAATTTTCGTCTCTGATGGGACAAACGAGGAGAGTCAGTTTCTGAGAAACTTGCGTGACATCATTTCTCTATAATGACACTTTCTCTGATGTTAAGCAGTTGTTTCCTGCAAGTCTTGTTTTGACGTTGCGGGGAAAAAAATGAGTAAGGAAAACCAACATTATAATTTTTTTCCGCTTGGAATCATTTGATTTTTCCCAAAGTCATCCCAACTTTGGAAAAATGTAAAACTTTGCTAGTAATTCTTTGGACTCTGTAGACAACTAATCTACTAGCATAGCCTAGAGCCATTTTTGATCTGCCATTTAAAATGACAGTCATAGTCTGACTTACACAGTAACACACAACATTACAGTCACAAAAACACACTCACATTCACATACTCACGCTAATTGTCACACGTTTTCTTTTTCTGATTTTATATTGTGAACATACCCAAATCAATGTAGCACTGATCTAAAGCCAAAAACTGACATCACAGTCTCAGACTCTGGCTTCAATAGTTATTTTGTTTTTGTTTTTTTTTTGTATGGAGCCAAATTTGTTTGTGTGGTGCAACACAAGTTATAAAGGTTTACATTTAGTTTAGTTTGTTCACATTATTAAAATAACTATAATAACTAGGGATGCACGATATTGGATATTTGCCAATATCTGCTTTTTTTTTATTCATCAACCTAAACACAGATATTTATGGTGAAGAGCACAACTTGTTTTTTCAGTGTTACCGTATATTTTTGAACAGGAACAGATGTATAACAAAAAAAACTGCATTTAACTCTTGCAAAAATGAAGCCCTTGATTTTTAATTGTACCAATGCAGTAATGAGACAGTTTTTCATTATAGACATTTGTGTAATTTACAGATATACCGGCTGATATATTAACAATAAATCAGCTGTAAATATCAGCAAGAATTTCAATATCAGCCGTACAGATTCTAAGCTTTTTAGACTGATATTGTCCAACACCAAGAGCAATTTCATATCATGCATCACTAGTAATAACAATACAAAATACTGAAGGAAAATTTTTTGCAAGGGAGGTTAAATGCCCCCAAAGTCTTACTAAAGTACCTCTTACTATAACAAATGTTTATAGGCAGCGGTTTGATAAGATTAAATGAAAAGCAAAGTCATAGAGTGGTATAGCAGACACATCTTAAACAATACCAGATTTAAGATCTGAAGATAATATGTAAGATAATATTCTGAATATATATACTGAAGAATGTAATTGAAGATTAAACCACTTAAACAAATAAAATTCCTTGAAAACGCTGAAAGCACCTCCTCCTGAGGGCCTCTGCAGGGCCTGTAAAACCTGTTTGGGGTCTGAGTCTTGTCCTCATCCACTTAAGGTAACAGATGCTCCAGCCATGGGACAGTAAGAGAAGCACATGTCATTTCTACTTGCAAGAGAAGAGCTCAAAAACCAACACTCTGTCCTGCACATGCAAGAAATATGTCTGCAAAGTTCATAGAAACGCTCCCCCTATCCTGTGTATTAATATCTAAAATTCACATTTTTTGATGTTTAATCTCATCCTTACTGTTTATACTCATTGTTGGTGGAACTATTGTTGTTAAATGGGAGATGACAAGTATCATTTCATAAATTGTGACATATAGTGTGAGAGTATGTGCAGTAGCTTAACAAAATATTCAACTTTTACATCCACCCTACACTGTTTTACACAAGGTAGAAAGAAAAGAATTTCTAATATGAAAAAAGTCAGCAAACATATATCATCTATAACACATTGGGGGCACCAAGGACTGCAGACAGAATAAAAATGAAACACCACATTTAGCAAGGTGCACCAATGGGTTTTGCCTAAATACTCGTTAAAGTCCATGTAAGGCAAATTCAGCCATTTTCTTCTAAACACATTAAATTGGCCATAAATGTATCTCCTTAAAACACATGAAAGCCATTTAACCATTCAGAATTTAACTGTGGAGCAAGGCTTCACAAGCTCTTTTTCTTCTATTTTATTCTATTCTATTTCTGTGTTCAGGATTTAATGGGCTGGTCAGAAATCATAGCATAGAAATCATAGGTAGCGATGGGGCTACCTGAAGTATAACAGCGCCTCTGCTGCTTCAGTGGTATAAATCCATTCAGCGCATTAGCTTTGGTGGTTTTCCCACTCCCAGTCTCAGATAGCATCTGATATGATAGTTTGCAGCTAGCTAACAAGTCATGTCTCCTCCACGTCACTCTTGCATCTTTCCTGGATGCCACAGCATGTAGGGTAACATCTCCATTAGCTTATTTAATTTTCTTACTGACGACGAAGTAAGGAAACGACAGATCAACTTTGTCAGAAGGAGCAACTGTGCATATCATGTATATATATGTATATATGTGTGTGTGTGTGTGTGTGTGTGTGTGTGTGTAGATAGATAGATAGATAGATTTGTTTCCATGTCTTTCCTCACTCCTGGGACCACAACAAGCAGATAGACACCATTCTTTCAACTCTGCATGCAGTAACAAGCAAGAGACAAACAACCCACCACTCATTAGCTTTGCTCAAATGACTGGAAGTCAGTGGGATGTATTAGCCTGCCTCTGCCCACAGTCATCAGATAAACTCTTCAGCAACTGTAAATGGTCCTGTGTGCCTTTTTTCCACATGTTATGTTATGTTACGTTAGCTTCTATTATTATCATATTATCTTCTTATTCTCCGAAACAAAGACTGTGCCTGTTTTGTTGACCTACTTCCGTGGTGGTTTAGTGAAGTTCGTGATCCCATTGAGTCTTTTGAACAGCTCTTTTAGGTGAACTATGAGAACCATTCACACTTGTGCGTGAGCCATTTGTTTGCAAGCCTTTCTTAAATGCAAACTAGTTGCAAATTTCTGTTGTTTTACTGCCATGTCAGACAGGATGATTGGACATCTTTGACTCCCCTCAGGGCCCAAGCTGGACTTTGACCTTAAGCACATCAATCAATCAATCAATCAAACTTTATTTATAAAGCGCTTTTCATACAATCAATGCAACTCAAACTGCTTTACATAGAGAAAATTAAAAACACTCCCTTAAACCCACCTTCCCACCCCTGTTTTACATAAATTACCCACATGCATGGGCAAAAGTTTTCACTCATGCACGTACCCACTAACAGACACACACGCACACACACACACTCACCCCCACACACTCATACACACACAGACACAGACTAAAATAGTGCAAGAAACTAAGAACAAGAACAAGGCTGAGTACAGATGAACCGGGTGAGAGAGCGTCATCGGAGGAGCCGTCTGCACCAGGAGCTGAGAGTCGACCACAGCCACAGGACACCGACGCAGAACCCAGAGGAGAGATGATGGACCTCAAAACTCCTCCAGGAACCTATGAGACAGAGCCCTGCAGCCATAGTCAACCACAGCTCCCAGTGCAGAGGGCTCCTACAGAGGAAACACTGGAGATCCTAATGGTAAAATAATAAGAGTAAAAACTAAGATATCAATAAAAACTAAGAACCAGACCCTAAAATAGTACTACTAAAACATTAAGATAAGAAATGAGTAAAACCATAAATAAAAACAAAGTGGGAACTTATTATAAAATAAATAACTGCAGAACATAGAGTCTGTACCTCACACTGGAGTTCATTTAAGATGTTGAATGCATGAAAACGCATGCTTATGCTTTTCTTTCTCATGTTGTGTCCATCTTTGAAATCTTCACCTACCTTGGAGAGAAGTTATTGATGAGCCACTCCAAATCGCTGATCTTGAATGCAAACAGTATGAGGTGAGTGGAGCTGCTTATATTAGTTGCACTGATAGGATACATCACATGGTGTGTTGTTTTGGTTCCAACATCTTTTTCATAGCCTTTGATTGGAGCTTTGTTAATCCTGCAGGAAAAAGGAGGTAAATATTTTATTTCAAGTGAGAAAGACTGAAGTGAGAACATTGAAAAACATTATTCAAGGAATAAACGTAAACATCATCACAACATTTTAGTTCTGGGCAGCCATACTTGCATTGTTATCAGGAAACCTAACTTCTGGCTTCAGGGGGATGAATGTTCAACTGGCTTTGCTCTAGACTCCCTGCAGCTACAGAAGCCGTGTCTTATCCTTGTGACTGTAAGCCATCTATTTCTGCTCAGTGCTGCACTCATATAGGATTTTTGTTAAATACAACAAATACAAAAATAAAATGCATTTTTTTATATATAAAAGCAGAATAGAATGGCAATGACCTGCTCTTTTATGATATCTTGATCTATAAATTAGTACTGTACAACTAAAGATTACTTAATTGAATTTTAGTTGATCTGATGGATAACTTATTAACCAGCTGATATATATCAGTATGTGTAAGTGTTTTGTCACAGCTCTTTGAAGTGACAGTCTTCACTTTAAACTCTTCTATGATCTATGATTTTAATACTGTACCTTATGACTATATCATGAAAATCAATCATAGGTCCGTAGTATGATCCATTTAAGTATCCAGAATTCCCAACCACAGCACAGGTCAGGCAGCGGTCAGGACTGGGTCTTGATACCTCTGGCCTTGGTGGGAACATTGTGAAGGCCTTCTCCACAACTTTTTTATACCAACTGAAGCTTACTCTTTTATGAGGCTGAAGACGCTGACAAATAAAGAGAGAATAAAACACTGAGTGCAAATAATTTGTCGCAGAAATGGTTGTGCACTGAAATTCAACCTGTTTTCACATCTTTGGAGCTGGGCATGATGACTGTTGATCCATTCTGTTGAGAAATAATACCAGTGTTACCGACTTAGTGACTTTGTTGCTACATTAAATGAGTTTCAGACCTCTCTAGCAACTCTTTTTCAAAAAACAGGCCTAGTGACAAATCTAGCAACTTTTTCAGGTGTTATTGAAGAATCTGATGGAAATAGTTAGACCACGATTGTTGTGACAAGACATTCCAATATTATCTCCACCCTTGTGTCTGATAGAAGACTAAAAGTACAGGCTCGGAGTATTAGGGCCGTTAAAGAGGACATATCATGCTTGTTTCTCCTTTTCACTATGCCAGACTAGGATGCCTGTAAAGCATTTCTGCCCTCAGTACAAGTCATTTGGTTCCTTCATTGCCCCACAATAGCGTTCTCAAAATCCTCATTTTAGGCCATTAACAAGGTCTCGTTGAAACACGAGGATCTCAGGATGACCTAAAGTTACCTCGCAACGTCACAGCCCTTTGTGCTCTGATTGGTCAGTTCTATCGGGGGTAGAGCCAGCCTGTCCTTCTTCTTCTACTGTATTTTCTGGCAGGCTCAAAGCAGCGACCGCGTATTGAGTCCCCCTACAGGCCAGAGCTGGTAATGAGGTAGTGTGAGCTAGGGACTTCTATACCCCTGCTGGTGGATGTGTTCCTCGGTGACAGTTTTGTGGCTAACGGACATCACAGAGGAGGAAGTGTTTTATCAGATTACTCCAATAAACAGAAAGGTACCTCGTGATGTCACAACGTTTGAAATCTCGCGGACATCTCGCAATGACCTATTTTCAGAGGCATCAAATCTCGTTCTAGGATATCAGAAAAAATACAATATCTCATTTTTTGAAAATTAAGGGGGTGTAAGGTCTTGTTTTCAAATTCATTATATTATATGTAAGTATTAAATCATGCATCAGCATGATGTGTCTCCTTTAAAAGAAAAAATGATAATAATGAAAACTCGCAATTTCAAGAAAAGTCTTGAAATTTTGGTGTTTATAAAGTTGCAAATTTGCGACTCTATAAAGTTGCAAATTTATTACTTTATTAAATCATACATTTGTGACTTTTTTAACTAAGAAATGTGTGATAAACTCATATTTCGGGTCAATAACTCATCAAAAAAACAACGCAGTTCCAAACCTGACCCCTATTTTTTTAATCAATGTGATAAAGACCGTGAGCTACAACCACATTTTCCTGAAAACAAGCCTTCCTACGTTGTTTTATTTTTATGAGTTATTGACCCGAAATATGAGTTTATCACAAATTTTTGAGTTTGCAAAGTCGCAAATTTATGGCTTAAAAAAGTAATAAATTTGCAACTTTATAAAGTTGCAAATTCATTACTTTATAACCTCAAAAATGTTCAAGTTTTTCTCAAAAATTTCGAATTTTTATTTATTTTTTTTGGCATTTCTTTATATGGCCCTAATACGCTTTCATAGACTGGCTGTATAGATGTGTAGTCAAGAAAAGAGCTGGCTCCCAGAGGAGGACGGACTCCGCTCCACTGTAACACCAAACAGGTAGAGACTGAGCTCCACTTTCTTACAGCCTGACCAAAGTATCAGGCTGTGAGAAAGGAAAGGAGAAAATTTTATGAGATGTATTCAAAACTGTGAGATTATTGTAGCAACTTATTTCTGAGTGTATGAAGACCTGAGGAAAATCAGAGGAACCTGAACACACAACAACAGCACACACACTAACCAGGAATGTTTCATTTGTTTGTCTTATTTCACTGCACTGTTGAATGCTACTTTGTCATTTGTTTTTCAGTTTTCTTTTAAGTTGTGGGATTTTTTTGGTTGATTTTTGCGATCCAGTGTTCTGTTTAAAGTTTTTGTTTGCAATTTTTGCTGTTGAGATTTTAACTGTAATAATTTTCATGTTTGGTTGTCCTTATCTTTTATTCTTATAATTGTGTTGTGATCCGTTATTTTTTTTGTGATTTACTGTTTCTCATATTTATCTTATATTTGTTTTATTTTTGTCCCATTTTTAGGTGTTTTTTGTTTAGTCGTGATTTTTTGAGTTGAACTTGTATTGTCAGCATTTGATGACCTGTTATAGTTTTTGGTTTGGCTGTAATGTTTTTTGTCTGTTGTGTTTGTGATGTTATTTGTGTTTTTTGAGGATAATTCACTGTATTCTGCCTTTGGTTTTACCTTTATAGGTTTAATTTTAATAATAATATAATAATAATAAAAATAATAATAATAATAACAATAATAACAATAATGATAACAATAATAAAAATAATAACAAAAATAATACTAATAAACTTTATTTAACCAAAAAAAACATTGAGACTAAATAGCACATTTATATTATTACGGACATAAGACAACAACATACACAGATATATTAACCAAACATGTCAGAGTCGCAGAGCAGAAAATCATTGGTCAGAGGATCTACTAGCCTTGCAGAGCAGACGTACCTGCATGATTCTAAAATCATGCATGCTCATCTTGCCATCCTCCACTGTCCAATGGTTACACTCGACTAAATGCCTAACGGCCTAATCAGAAAAGAGGCCAGAGCAGTGGGAGCAGTAGGCGTGATGGAAGGGACTTGACAGGAAATTAAGTCACTTCCTGTTGTATAAATAATGTTGGCTAAAGTCGGTTAGCCCGTGGTCATCATGGTTACTCAGCTATACTTGGCGAAATATGCTCTCCTCATAAGTTTACTTCGTAGGCATTGTCTTTGACGAGGTTCATGTCACATGTAAGTGTTAAATCATACCTCTGTGGTATAATTTAATGTGAAACGATAGTCTTAAGGTAATTAAGCTGTTGGCTATTGGCCATTAGCCGCTATGGCTAACAGCTAACACGGGCAAACATCAGTTAACGGCCGTTAGCCATAGGGGCTAACAACAGTTAGCCCTTACGGCTATCAGCCATAAGCTGTTGTTTGCCCTTGTAAGCTGTTAGCCATAGCAGCCAGCAGCTGGCCATTAGTCGCATTGTTTAGCCGCAACTTGATGAGTGTGATGAGCCAAACTATCGTTCCATCAGTGGCGGCTGGTGAAAAATATTCTTGGTGGGGCAGTACTCTGCAACACTCAGTTTTTAATAACCATCCCACTACGATTCGACACAAACTACAGGAGACCTGTGCTCGTAAAAGTGTTATTAATTATGCCAAATAAAAATAACAGATCACAGAATGGTGCACACACATATTAGACACACACACACATAATTACATACAAATGGTCAACCATATACTGCAGAAAAGCTTACATAACCTATATAGAAATAAATGAGTAAGGGGAACATGTGTGCATGTGTAAATTAATAATAACTTTATACAGAAATGAGTGAGGTGAACATGTGTACATGTGTAAATTAACAATAACTTTATACACAGAAATAAGTAAGGTGAACATTTGTCTAATTGTCCACATTTCTTTTCCTCCACATAAAAAACCTACTTCTCTTTACTTAGTTTTAAGTTCTCCCGTCTCCTTATACGTTGAGCATGAACGAACTGCTTGTTGATACACCGAAGTGACGGTAAAATGTGGGTTTCGGGGCTATCACAAGTTGACACTGTCTCAACTTTGACATTTTGATTAGGCATTTAAGATAGTTACCTTTATATTACCTTCGGTATATTTACGCCGTCAAATAAGTCTGTAAGTCTTCAAAATCTTTCGTTGTCATGCTAAATTTTGTGAAGTCACTTTCACCACTAAGTAAGTAAATCAAAAGGTGTAAAGAGATAATTTTTGAGTATAACGTATCATAACAGGAGGTGTTTGGATAGTAAACAAAAGGGTCCTTCAAAGACACGCCCCCTTCACATCAGGGCGCTTCTGGGGCAATTCCAGAAGCGCCCTTCGCAGATTATTTTCAATGACGCTGATTGGCCAAATTCACGTTGATATGTGCTTATCTTGCCCTAGCAACAGTCCCTTATTGGCTATTCGTCACTGTCTGAGGGGCGCTTTTTCCCACGCCTCTCAGACACGGAGGTAGAGACGAGAAGGCTTACTTTTGTTTTACATTAATGAAATTAATTACTTTATATGTTAATATATATGTATTTATGTTTATATTTATATTTATATCACACATTTGAATAAGTAAGTTTTGGTAATATTCATTTTTTCAAAATAAAGTAAATACATTTAATATCACACTATCCACTGGGGGGGCTCAGATGGATTAATGACATATTTCTAATATGGAACTGGCTATCTGGCATGTCCGGTTAAGGACCTACAGCCTGCTTCATCTTCTTCAAATACCTTTAAACTTATCTTAAAGAGATTTAAAGAGATCAACTCTTCAAAACCCAGTTTTTCCTGCAGCAGATTCTAGTCTGCAGGAGCAAAATATCTGAAACCATTTTTGCCATTTCAAGATGAAAACTGAAGCTTCCAGAACTTTCACATGAATATAGTTACTCAAGTATGAGGGAACAGGCCAATTATAGCCTTATAAATCAGGACATGCCAATGATTAAGTCAATGGATGGTCAAAGAGACCCACTCAACTCGCTCATACAGACTACAATGATGGGTAAGGGCCTTGCAATTTTTTATGACCCTCATTGTGTTATGTACTCAAGGACCATCCTACAAGGAGACAGGCATTGTGATACTTCACATAATTTATCCTTTTTTTTCCAATCTCCAAAATTGTTGCTGTTTCCACATGTGTCTTAATGAACATAATAGTGAGTTTAACAAAGCATACATGTTAACACCTGGTAGATCACATTTATGCCCCTATAGGTTAGAGAATTCACTCACTTCATGTTTCAATGCTAAACTTATTTGTACATCCATTTTTACACATGAGCAGAGATCCTCTAATTTTTACAAAGAACAAAACCTTATACTTACGAGCCACCACTTGTAGTCCCACACAGACAGATTGAACTTAGTTGAAAGGAAGGGCTCTGGAGCCTTCCGCATCAGCTCTGTGATTCCAGGCTCGAAGTCCATCATACATTTTTGACAAGCACAAAGGCTTGCATTTTGAGCAGGGAAAGTTTTGTTGTAATACGATACAATCCATGACCTCTCATGGTAGACTTGGAAGGAAAGGCAACACAGGACCGGGATAAGAAACGCACACAACTTCCTGAGGTGCATATCAACAGCAGGATATGTTGGGAAGGGATCTGCAAGCTGTGGAAGAGATATTTGAAGAGAAGGTTGAGAAGAGGACATCAGTATCACCTTAAAGAGATCATAATTCGACTTTACTGAGTTCATATTTTTAACTTCGATGACTGCTGAAGCATGTTCACGATCAATAATGTTGAAAAAACATTCCAATATTTACATGCTGAGTACCCCTGACCAGCTCTCTTCTCTTTCTGTTGTAGCTCCTGACACTTTTTTGAGGCATTCTTCCTGATGTGGGCACAGTCTGTTCTTACTGGTTAATTTGCCAACTCGGTGATAGTCAAGTGGTGCTAAGAGGACATATTTTTGTAAGGCAACCCAGTAGTTTTTATCTGCTGCTGGTGCCTCATCTAAAAAACAGTTGGATTTTTCAACAATTTTTGGGGTTATTGCTGATAGTAACACAGTGAGACTATCATTGATTATACTTCTATAAAATTATCACCACAACCATTCAGACATGTGGACCCCCTGAAAATGAGATGTAGCATATCAAGAGGCTAACCTCTAATAAATCAGACGACAGATCTATGGTTCATGGATCTGTCACTAACTTTAGTTCTTACTTTAGTCCACTTGTCTCCTCTTACCTCCCTTCCTTCGCCCTCACACCATCACAGCATCGTGTGGATTTGCTGTTCATCATGAGACTGGGATCCACATCCAAGATTTCCTGCTGCTTAACAGAAGGTTTTTTCTTGCCGCCATGATGGAGGGATTCATGATTGGCTATATGGATTCATGTTGGGTGTTGGATGTACATATTTGTATATATATTTATAGGTGTATTTTTATATGTATATATGTATCTATGCATACAGTATATGTGTATCCATAAAATGAAGAGCTTTATGCTCTATTGCAAAGTGTCTTGAGATAACACTTAATATGTATTGGCGCTATACAAATAAAGATTGATTGGTTGACTGATTGACTGATTGATTGATTGATTGATTGAAAAGCTTGAAATCACCAAGCAGTCTGGTACAGTTTAGCTCAGTGCGTGACATTATTACAGATGTTTCCACTGTCAAATATAGAGAAAGGTACTTAGTGTGCAGGAATGAGTCCAACCAGTTAGTCTTTAGCACTTCCTTATTCCCAGACCTGAAACTATTTTGGATTTTGACACAACAATACAACACAATACAAGTTTCTTAAATTTTAGTTTGGCAAGATTCCAAAACAGTCAAAAGTCTCTTAAGCTCTGCATAGACCTTCAGTAAAGTGGGCCAGCATGATACTTTTTTTGTTGTCCTACAAAAATATCTGTGCATCTCTCTTTAACTCAACTGGGTTGTCCCACTCTTTCAACAACATTCATCAATATTATTATTTAAACTTTAGAGTTTCACATTGGGTATCATATTTTAATTAAAGTGACCTTCTTCATCAACTGCAACATTTAAACAGCTGTTCTTTGCAGGGATATTTTGGATAGTGTCTAAATGTAGACATTTGTTTGCAAAGTACTGACAGTTTTTAATGTTTATCCATTTATATGTGTTAAAGTATTTGGAAGGCTTGAAAACATTTCTATATATTTCTATTAGGGCTGTCACTTCAGTGCATTAATTAGATTAATTAATTACACCACAAATTAATGCGTTATAAAAATTAATCGCAAGATTAATCATAGCACACAAACATTTTGATATTGGCCAGCTGGAGGACCCGTACATGGCAGTGGCACGTCACTTCACACAAACCAAACAAAGCCCAGGTGACAACAGGAATGGCATATTTAAGACTTAGTCTTATTTTATTTTTGAATTTATTTATCTATATTTGTACTACATTCTTTAATAATGCATCAGGCCTAATTGGTTTGCTGGATGTGCTCGACCTTTTTCTGATTTTGAATTTGATTTATGAAACAAACTTAAAGTGTAATTTGAGTTGCCTGATTGAGCTTAGAATTTTCTGGACAAGACGCCCTGACTTTGGTTTTATTTAGTCATCAATAAAAATGTGGATTTACAAATCTTCACTTCTTAGTGTATTCATATATGTCATGATTACGACATGATTAGTCCTGCACTACAATTTTATAATATCCTAGAATTCAAATTCTTCATTTGGGTACTTTAAGCAGATGTGGGACTAAAATGTGGTTAATTAGATTAATTAATTATAGTTATGAATTAGATTTTTTTTTAATCATCTGACAGCACTAATTTCTATCAATATAAAAGTTTGGGAACCAGTAGGTAAGGGCATATAAACTGGAAACAGCATGATATGAACTTTTAATATAAACCGTCATTGCAAATGTTTGTCAGGAACAAGGAACAAGATAGACAGGCTCCTTACGTTGTTAACTTAAGTCAGAGCAGTCAGAGAGTCACATTGTTGATTTGGACAAAAGCTTCCTAATGAGAGTAATTTCACGATGACAACATTTGAACAGTTCTCAACTTATTTATTAGGGTTAGGATTTCTGGCAACCTCAAGACACGATTTGTATTCCGACTCTTGAGTCCACGGAATGATGAGTTTCTTTATGTGTAAATTGTAGACATCAACTATGCAGACCTGAACTCCAAACAAGTTTGGTTTTCTTTTAAGAAGAAGAACAAGAACAAGGATAAATTTGGTTTGAATGATCCTAAAACTGAAGTCACACGAATTTAGGTCCTCAAAGATCTTAGACCAAAGTTAAAAGTTGGAACACGTGCTTCTTCACGTGGCTTTGACTTTTAACTGTGCCATTGATAACACTATAAAAAGTCTATTGACAACAACTCTCACAGCGTTTAAGACTGTATTGATTTTGTAGAATCTGACTTGATACACTTATATCCAAGAGGTTCATGAAAAGATTTTGCTGTACTGCTATTTTGAGCACAGACCTATTATTTACAGTATTTTTTAACAGCACCAAGCACAATCGTCTGAACACAAAAACTCCAACTCACTTACAAATAATACTGTTTAAGAATGGAATTTTCAGTGTTAATCTAGAAAAATGCATCCAAGGCTGCTTACACATTGATTTAAAAATCTGGAAGACAAATTTGTTCAATAAAAGCTTTTCAATGACCTGAAAAACACCAGAGAATAAACTAGTACAGCTTTTAAGTTCGAAGTATGAGCCGTCAGTCTAAAAACAGCTTCAGCCTTTCTTCATTTGAAAATTATTGACTGACTTCAAAAATCTACACAAAATGTGTTCAATCCTGTTCTTACCTGTAAAGTGATTTGATCATTCAATAAAAGAATCCAGACACCCTCCCTGTAAAAGCAGCTGCTGATGCTGAAAGTGGATGGTGGTGCTTTTGTTGTGTATGAGAGCTTGCTGAACAAACTGACTGCTCAGTCTCGTCTCAGCGAGAAAAGGAAAGGACGGAGAACCTGACACACGACATAGTTCGACTTCACTTGGTGTCATTAACTTTAGGTCTTGCCTGTAAGCGAAGAATTTACTGGCAAAATATCAAAGTTTGCTCTTGCAATGGAGATTAATAATGAAATAATGAGATGTGAAGGGGGTAAGAATGCAGGAGATTAAGAAAGTTCTAAATAATTTATTCTTATCACTGATTTAAAGACTTGTTACATGAAAACCACACGGCCGA
Source organism: Scarus forsteni (assembly GCA_036419115.1). NCBI lineage: Eukaryota > Metazoa > Chordata > Actinopteri > Labriformes > Labridae > Scarus > Scarus forsteni. The sequence goes on from JAZDUH010000385.1 coordinate 109,339, forward strand.
CTGTTGCTCTCTGCACACAGCTGCCACATCATGACTCTACTGTTAAAAAAGTGCTTGATAAATTCATTACTTAAACCACCACACACAATGTAGGGTTTATGCCACTGCTGCCTTGAATTATCAACATAAATTGACAGAATTATTGATCATGATTTTGTAATGGTTAATATACCACTAGGTAGGAGATGTTTATCAAAAATGATTCATTTAAAACTAAAATACCATAATTGCTGTTGTCTGTGCTTTTCCAAATGTAATGTTTTACAATCCACAGAATATGATGATTATAGCTATATACTTGCATTCCTGTTATGCTCCGTCCTGGAGTGGCCGAGACAACATGAATCGCTCCAAATCCACCAAGTCCCATGCTCAAGTCAAATATAAGGTTAGAACAGACATATTGGTAAAGCTTTATTACAAATTTGAATATCTACAACAAAAACAACTCTGCTTCAAGAGAACGGATTTGCCTTTGCTTAACCATTCACTGTAGTCAGATGAACACACACAAGAAGAAAACAGGCTTTAAATCAAGCTGACGTGGCTGGTTGGAGCACAGTCGAGCTGGGGATTCCCTCCTGACATGAGCGGCCTGTTTTAAGTTTAATGATGTTCTGTCTTACATTTTGGAGCAGATATACAGAACATAAAAGGCTACTTGTTTTTTGCCTTGTTAAAATAGTGTTAATGGAAGGAGGTGCTCAATTGGCAGGAAGCTAAATTGGCATATTGTACTTTTATGAATATATTTCCATTCAAAGTTGAGACATGTTTTTCCACTTGTCCAAATTAACTCAAAATATGAATCAAAATCCACTAAGCTCTGGATCACCCCTTGTCTACGGAGGTCCTCTGTTATAAAAAAAACAAAACAAATTATATTAAAAAATGTTTGGTCAGTCCCACCCCTTTTAATAATGATGTTTACAAATAGAAAACAAATCAAAGTATTACAAACTGCAAAAAAGAACTTTTTCTCAGAAAAATTAAAAGAATATTTTAATGATTAAAAAACAACTTTGAGCCTCATAAATGAGATATTGAATAAATAGAAAGCTTCCAAATCTGTACCATCCCACCTACCTGATAATTTGAAATTAATCACAAATCCTGTGGACAAGAAAATGCATTCAATATTTTTTGTTAAAACTGGCCCCCCTTTGGCCAGTAAGGTTTAACAATAAGATGAATCTCCCTTAAGTTTACTAAAGATAGGTATTTTCTTTCAGAATGTTTAAACCACCCATATCTATGAGGTGCATGATATATTAAAGCTGAAAGGTTCCGCTGCAGAACCGAGTCTTGTAAAGAAGCTAGCCTCCTCTATAGTATTGAGCCTCTAATGAATGTTTATCCTTCCCCCTTAAAGATGCTATGAGGAGTTTCTAAGAAATCACAAAAAAGTCTCACTTTTAGATATATGCCTGATCGAAATACACACTTTAAGATGAGTTTCATAGCATCAAAAATGGTTATCTATAAATGTTATTTCTTAGCCAAGTAGTCGGGTCGGACAGCCGGCTAAAAAACTACGATACTAAGTTTTCCAAAAATTGCATGTCGTTACACATCAAAAACTACCGCTACGTAACTAGAAAGAGATACATTACCTCATCGCTTTGCATCCTGTAAGTTGTTGATAAAATAAGTTGTAAAGCAATGCGGGGTTCAGAGGAAGGTCTGAGCTGCATTCATTAGCATCACAACAAACACACACTTTGGCTTGTGGTGCGTTCCAGTTGTAGTCAGAAGTCAGAATTTCCTACTGGGAACTCGGTAAAACCTCGCCACCCGCAAGTTGACAATTGAAGATGGATGCCCCCAGTGTGAACAGTTATTTAGCTCCTGTAATAATCAATTTATTTGCACTTCTGACTGGGGTGTGTCGCTCTAGATCAGCTGCATACATAGTAGTGTTAGACTTATATTTACAAAAATGCTGCCATAGTGATAATCACATTCTTCATGTGATATTTGTGAACAACAACGCAGGGCGTGCTAACAACAGCCAGCAATAGCCTGGTAGATTGGCATGTTTGTTTCCGACTTCAACTGGAACGCTGGCAAGTCGGAGATGATGTCACTTCCAGTTACGAGGTTACTGGAACGCAGCATTACGCCACGCATGCTCATGGGTGGCAGAGTCTTTTTGTTGCCGGAAAGAGATTCTCCTTATAGCACCTTTAAACAGATGTTGTGCTAAAGTCACATTGTTGTTCAAATCAAAGGGTCTCAGTTCTTGAACACTTGTGTGTTCAAGAACAAAAAATCATTTGGATGTCAATGAAATACTGTTCTGCTATCAGTATGGCTTTAGAAAAAAATGAAGCAACAGAAAAGGCTCTTTTGCAGCTTGTATGTAAAATTTCTTCAGATATAGCCTATAAAAAAAACTATTACCATATTCTTAGATTTATCAAAGCTTTTGAGACATTTGATCATGAAATGTTAATATCCAAGTAACATGATTGTGGCTTTGATGATGTTGCTCTAAAACAGTTGATAGGCTACTTAAAAAACAGAGAACAGTGTGTTGACAGTGTGTCAACAAACAAAACTCAAATAGAGTCACTTTACTGTATTGGGTGCCCGATACTTCCAGATGTCAGTGAAAGTGCACTTCCCTTGTTTTTTGCTGACACTTCATGTAGTGTTACTTCTCATGAAAAGTTTGGTTTAGAGAAACAAATGAACAAATGTCATCTTTTTTTATATAAATGGTTTTAGATGGTTAAAATAGATACATCCAATTTATCATATTTTGTAATAAAAAATGCAAACAGAAATGCTAACTTATTCATTGCATTGGAATAAAACAACTATATAAAGTTCTTTGGAATCATAGTAGATGAAAAATAAACATGGAAGTAGCACATTGATTTTGTGTGCAAGAAAAAAAATAAAATCAATGGGGTTTATGAGCTATATTTTAACTCTTTTTTTACTGTCTTATTTACACTGATATTATGTACTGTATCACTGTGTAGGTATACACCTGGCCCACTCATTTAAATAAGATTTTGGCTATCCAGAAAAGTTTACTTTGAATGATTAGTTTTATTAAAAAAAGTTATTCAGCTGGTCCTCTTTTCAAAAAGTGCAAACTTTTGTTACTATCAAATGTTAACATCTATCAGACCTCTGCGTTTTTCAACAAAAAGTTGATCTAACTTCAAAACCTGCCCGGCACTTTTCAGAATCTTCTTTAGATATTCATTCTTTTCATACAACACACTCAAAGGACATTTCCCTTCCATTTTGTTGAACTTGATGAACCCACACAAAAACACAGATCCATACAATCAGAATCTACAATCAGAACCTGGACTGAACACAGAAGAACAAACAACGTCAGACATTTGAAAAAAGAAAGTGTATGACCATGGGCCAGTGCAGTCTGATCTGGATTGGACCTCCCACACCTTCTGATGTCCTGTAGAAAGAAGTGAGGGAAGCCATATGAGGTCAGGAGTTTGATCATATAAAGAAAATGCTGATATCAAATTTCTTCAGTGAACATAAACCTCTTTTGTACAAGTTACAGTAAGCAAACACTGTTTTCTGTTTCAGTTATCAACCTTTCTGCAGCTGTGGGCAGGAGCTTTGATCATTGCTTAACATATTTACATTTACATTTGAAGCCACCTCTAGTGGATCTATTAGGATCTTGGCTGGTCAATGGCAGGTCCTTGATGGGGCCATCTTGAATTTCAGGCCATTTATGTTAGCTTGTGGTGTCAAGATTCATCTGTTGATTTGGCAGGATCTTTGATAACCAAAGAAAGGCCTGCAAATGCATCATTACCTCCACCAAGGAGGATATGTTATTGCTGGCGTCAGTTTGTTTGTTTCTCTGTTAGCAACATAACTCAAAAGTTATGGACGGATTTTGATGACATATTCAAGAAATATCCAGATAGGGACAAGGAACAAATGATTAGATTTTGGGAGTGATCCGGATCAGTTAAAAACCATCATGACGAAAAATTTGATTTTTGTGAATAACTACTGAACTGAAATAGATTATGAATCCAGTTGCTAATGATATGTTTCATGGTCAAGGAATCTAAATATTTAGATAATAAAAAGTAAGGACTAATATTTGTGGTGAAAATCACAATATGGGTGAGGACTGTGGTGCTGGCGAGGGTTTGAGTGCCTTTTTAGTTGAGCATTTTTTCAGATGAATTCAGGCACTTGGAAGTTGGTTTGAAACTGGCTGGAAGTTGGCAGGCTGCTGGCATGGAGGGGAGAATTGAAGTGACTGGATCTGTACAGTTCTGTGATGAACTTTAACAACAGAAAGTGCAAAATTCTGCACTTCATTTCTGAAGTGATCCCTGACCACTGTGTTTTTATTTTGAGTTGTAGGAGCATTTAATGCTCACTATGGTTTTACATCCTAACTGCAGGTTGTGTGATATTAGAAACGTTTGTTGTGCCTCAAGAGTCAGAGGTGTGTTGAGCGTGGTTTAAAAAGTAAGATTCAGTGATCAGAGAAAATAAGGGACAGTGTCGAGAATTCTATCTTGGCAATCATGCAGCACTGTGAAGCCATCTCTTTCTCTGGTCTTTCTTTTCATGATCTGCTGAGTTGTTTCTCCACATGGAATCAACATTCTAAGGTCTGTTAACACATTCCAGTGCACTTTTGAAGGGCTATAATTATGTTAAGGAAACATAATGTCATGAGTCAGCCATCCCTGGGACACATCACGTCTCATTGTCTCACCCTGGTATGTAATCAAAGGAGGAATGCTTGATATTTTCCCCCCAGGGAAAACAATCGTGAAGTCACACAGAGGGAGGAGAGAGAGGGGTAGGGGAGAACGGCTGAGCTGGAGCGGTGCAGCTGGGGAGGACAAAGCAGAGGGGCTGAGCTTCATTCTAGATGACATGAGTAATCAACTTGTCCCTGTACGGCAGCCCTTGGGACCCAGCAACTACCAGAAGTTATGTGTTTTTTTAGAAAACCTGATCCAGACCTGCACAATAAAATAGAAGTCAAGAGTTTTACACAGGAAGTAAGAGATGGAGCAACAACAGTGGTACGTTATAAAATATTACAGATATTTTAAACTAAGGAACTCTGTGGCTGAAAGTTACAAGTTTCACTTCCCTAAAACACAAGAAACACTTTCATTGTTTACTCATATCATGGGACTATATGTCAAATCTTTATGGGGACAACTGTGTTTGGAAAATAACACTTTTGTCAATCAAAAATAGCTTCAGGTCAAATACACTGCCTGGCCAAAAAACAGTCGCCACTTGGATTTAATTAAGCAAACAGGTATGAGCCTCCTATTGGATAATTACTGAATGGGTAATCATTTTTTCAGCTGGCAACAAGTTATTTAAGTCCAACTGATGCAAGGAGTAACTTCTCATTTGTTAAACAACCATTTCGAAAGACACATCCTGTGGTCGTGGAAAAGATGTTAGCCAGTTTAAGAAGGGTCAAATCATTGGCATTCATGAAGCAGAGAAAACATCTCACAAGACTGAAGACACTACCAAAATAGGGTTAAGAACTGTCCTGGAAGAAGGTCATGTGATCTGATGAGTCCAGATTTACCCTGTTACAGTGTGATGGGGGCATCAGGGTAAGAAGAGAGGCAGGTGAAGTGATGCACCCATCATGTCCAGTGCCTACTGTACAAGCCTGTGGGGGCAGTGCTATGATCTGGGGCTGCTGCAGTTGGTCAGGTCGAGGTTAAGCAACATTATGGCCCAAAGAATGAGGTCAGCTGACTACCTAAATATACTGAATGACGGGCTATTCCATCATTGGATTTTTGCTTTCCTAATGGCACGGGCATAATCCAAGATGAAAATGACAGGATTCCTTGTGATCAAATTGTGAAAGAGTGGTTCAGGGAGCACGAGACATCATTTTCACACATGGATTGGCCATCACAGAGTCCAGACCTGAACCCCACTGAGAATCTTTAGGATGTGCTGCAGAAGGTTTTGTGGAGTGGTAAGACTCTCCCATCATCAGTACAAGATCTTGGTGAAAATTTAATGCAACGCTAAATGGAAATAAATCCTGACACATTGCAGAAACTTATCGAATCAATAGCCAATGAGTGTGTACTGTGGTCAAAGTAAAAGGCGGCCCAATGAAATATTGAGTGTGGGACCTGTTTTATTAGTAACAACTTTTTTTTGGCCAGAAAGTGCATTTCACTCCCAAGACAATTTCATTAAGCCATGAATTCACTTCACTATTTACATATTTACACATTGCACTCCTGTATATATTTGCACTCTTGGGCACATACACAGCACTTAGGGTTCTTGGAGTCAGGGGTGGTAGAGGGGCAATTAGCTTGCCCTCTCTGCCTCTCTCGTCTTCTACTTTTAACTGCACCACATACACCAACATGGAGGGGAGGTGGGGCAGAGGTGCTGGGGGGACGGGCGCAACCTGTATTAGGCTGTGGCCCCTCTCTGCTCACCTCTAGCCTGCCTCACCCAACATCTGTTTTTAATGCAACACTACATCCACTTGCCTGGGGCGGGTAGTTGGGAGGGGGGGTCGGAGGGCTCCCACTCAACCTACTTTTCCCCAGTTTTAATGCATCACACTACACTTAGAGCAGCACTCAGGCATGGTGGAGGGTTAATAACAGGGGGGGACAGGGGGTGTTTCACTATTTTATGCTTGGTTGGTGGGGTCTGGCCCCTTCTGACCACGACTCCGTACAAGGGAGCCCTTCACCATCCACTGGGGCGGTGGCGGTGGCCTGTGATGGTGCCCTAGGGGCAGGTGGGCCTTGCTGGGTCGTGCGTCCCTCTGCGGTCTGGGGTGCGGGATCCATCAACCTGTCACTTGCTGGGGGCCTCCACCTGGGTGGCTTCCTGTGGGTCGCTGCTCTGTAGGGGTGATTCGGGAGCCCCCCTGGGCGCTTGGGTGGCGGTCTCCGGCACTCACCTCGGCCCTGGCTCTCCTAGGGGGGCGGGGCGTAACCGTGACCTCACCACGTGTTCACCTGTCTCTTCTTGTCTCTGTGGGTTTTGCTTCCTGTCTGACTCCATCTCACCTGCTTCCCCAGCTGTGTCTCATCACCCCAAATCACCTCATGTATTTAACCCCCCATGTCTTCCACTGTCTTGGTGCAAGATGGTGATCAATCATTGACCTAGTTTTTGCCCTCACCAAGTCTCAGCCCTCATATGAGTTCCTTTTGCCAGTATTTAGTTCAGTATTTAGTTTATCTGCCCTGCCCAAGCCAGGGACTGAACTGGTGCCATCCTAGCCTTGAATTACATTGTGTTATTTCAGAAATGTGTGGATCCACAGCAAAAATGCACTTGGTGGAGGCACCTTGAGAAGGTGAGGATGGAGGAGCCAAGGAGGCTTCTAGAGGGGCTCAGAACAAGTATACAGCAGTGAATCTTCAGTTGAAGTCTTTCAACCAAAGATGGATCCTTATTGGTTTAGCATCTCCAGAAATGTTACACCTTCATAAGTTTTGCTGCACAAACTGGCCATAAATACTATCTACTGGCTTTAATATGATAACCCTGCGCAGCAGATGAATCAGCCTGATTCAAAGTCTGTAATCAGGCAGATCCATTGTGTTAAGCTCCAATCTACAACTGTGAGTGGCCCAAAGCAGGACAGCCCAATCAGAGCCCCTTTAGAACAAGTGGGAAATGAGAGGACAGCAGGGAGTGACTGCTATCACCTCCTGGATATTCTTCTGAAAGCTTTTTCCCTTCCTAAATTCTTTCTATGGGCTCTTTCCCAGATAGTTCATCAAACCGTCCATGTGCCAGGTTACTGACATCAGAATCAGAATTTATTGCCAAGCATATTTGCACACACACGGAATACGACTCGGTAAATTGGTGCAAAAACATTCAACATATAATTAACAAAGGTTCAGGAGGAATAAAAAAGAATAAAATAATGTTTTTCTTGTTTCACATCAATTTCTAACAAAAATGGACCTTAAACATTAAGTTAACTGGTGCTTTGTGCTGTTGATTAAAAATATCAGTATTGACATAAGTGAGTTTTGACATAATGGCCCTTGGATATCTGCAGAAATCCAGTATCATGCAACCTTACTTTTAACTTTGTCAGGATGATTAATCCATAAACAAGACGCTTTTTAATCGAGTGACATATCATTGTGATATCTTGTTCTGATACCAGTTCAATGTAAAACAATGCATCATTAACTCAAAACAACACTCAAATCAACCTTATTAATGGAAATAAAAGAATTTTCTTTAATATAACATGATAAATACTAGAAAGCACTCGGAGAGTGCAGACCTCCACCAGCACCACAGTCCTCAGCCATATTGTCATTTTCACCATAAATATTAGTCCTACCTTTATTTCATCTAAATATTTTGATTCCTTGACAATGAAAACATACCATTAGCAACTGGATTCATAATGATATCTATTTTAGTCCAGTAGTTATTCACAGAAATCACATTTTTCGCCATGGCAGCCAGATGCTGATCTGGATCGACACCAAAATTGAATCAGTTCTTCCTTTTCCCATGCTGAAAATGTCCTGAAAGTTTCATCAAAATCCATTTATTACTTTTTGAGTTATTTTGTTCACAGACGGACAGATAGACGGACAAACTCTCCCGAAAACATAACCTCCTTGGCGGAGGTAATTACATAAAAATGTATCAATTGGTACTCAGGGGGGTTGTGTATTTTGGTGTTTGACTGACAGTCAGCTTGGCAGCTGATCCTCAGCCCCTGACTCTGCTCAGTTGGATGAAGTGAAAGATTACTCATTTCGTATTTTGGACCTCCTCTGTCCTCGCGTCTCCTCCTTGCTTCCCTCTTTCAATTCCTGGGAGGAGCTAAGAGGTGTGGAAACAGCCGTGGGGGGAGGTAGGATGGAAAAATTTTGTCCTGAGATTTGATGCATGGGTCAAAAGTGAAAGTAAAACTCAAAGTAGGGAGCCCTCTGGCACATGCTTACAAAACGTTCCCTCACAGTTTGTCAGCTCACACAAGACTGTCTCATCCTGCCTGCACCATGGACATGGACGCATATCTGAAAACTGAAGCTCTGTCTTCACTTTTGGGAAGAACCCTACGCCCCTCTGAGCGACTGCAAACACTGACTTTGGATGACTTCTTTCACAGCATTGTTGGCATCAAAAAGAAACAACCAGCTACCTATGGGAAGTTATTCATTGATGTGGAAGATTATTTCGACTCGAAGTACGACTATGACTTCACCAATCTGTCTGACTTCTCTAAGTGTTGGAGAGGTGGGGAGAAATATGCACGACCCAGAGGCTGGTACCGCATTGCCCTAAAGGTCAGGGGGAAATATCCTGGAGGAAACACCTGGCTGGGCCCAGATGGATGGAGAAGTCACTCTGCAGATGGAGAGTGGCCGGTTTCCTATCACGGAACAAGCTACGATGGAGCCAATGGCATCGTCAAAGACTACTACAGAGCTGGTTCTAAAGGCAAGTATGGCAGAGGAATCTACTCCACTCCAGATCTAGATGAGGCAGAATCTTACACCAAAATCTTCACATCATCAACAAGAAATAAGAAATATAAAGTGATCATGCAAAACCGAATCAACCCTGACTTCAGAGAGATCTGTGAACGGTCTGACTACTGGCTTATTCCTATGCCAGAGGGAACCTCTGCGAAGGCCGAGAGAGCCATCGTGAAGAAATCTATCCGACCTTATGGTATTTTGATTAAGGAAGTGTAAAATATTATGATTCACACTCAGTGGCCACTTTATTAGAGACACCTTGCCAGCACAGGGTTGGACCCTTTGGGGATTTAAACTGTCTCAGTTCATTGTGGCTCAGATTCAACAAGGTCCTGGACATTCCTCTGAGATTTTGGTGAATATTTGGGCCTGATATGACCATGCAGTTTCTACATCTCAAGGTAGGGGCTGTAGCAGTTTGGTGCCAGGCCATACAGAAGTAAATAAATTAATTTGATTACCCATTTTGAATATAAAAAAGACTATAATGCTTGATGAACAAATATTGTATCTTCCTAATATATTTTCCTAATGAAAAAGATTTTTACTGTATTTCAATTTAAAATCCACTCTGCAGCAGTGAAGGATTGTGAGCAGAACTTCTTCCAACTTTCATGTGTAAGGAGGAACATTGTGTTTATTTCCCAAGCAGATTCTCTTCATAACAGGGAGCTGGCTGTTATTTTGGCTTTTTAAAAACTTGTTTACTGTTTAAATAACTTTGAAAATGTTCTCTGACAATTATGATTTCATTTCTTTTGCTTTTTAAATGTAACAAAAAGTTAGTTGTCATTGTTTGTGAGCATTTGTAAGAATCTGACTAATCTTTTTTTGCTAAGAGTTGAATACATTGTCAACTGAGTTCGCCTAAATTGTGGTTGCAAATATATCTTAATCTGCAGAATGTGTGTACAGGCAGTTTTCATATTGTTTGCTTTTGCAGTTGAACGTGTTCACTTCGCCTCAGTGTTTCCCCTATTTGCACTTCACTTTGTCTGAATGCTGATTCTGAAGGACGTGACAGTTGAGACGAGGTTGTGCACAGCTCTGTCGCTGTGGCCTTTTATGGTCATGAAGGTTTCTGTGTACAGTGCAGGACTGCCCTGAGCTGAGCTTCTGGACTGACTCTGTCAAACTGTACTTTCTACAAGCAATACAATAAAATGAATAAAGACATCTGGTTGATTCATGTCTCTTACTGAATGTTTTTTACAGAACATCGATTCACCCTTGAAATACAAGGCACAGGAGAGTGCTCAACTTCCTGATGTGATAGGTTTCAATTTATAGAAAACTGATGAAAAACTAATCCATAACAATAAAAACATCAGAACAGCTTAGCCTGATGATGTATGGATAACACACCCTGTCAGACTTACAGCATAGACAGTGTGGGGTTTAATGTTGATTTAAGTTGATTTAAGCACATGACAACTGCTGATCCTGCATTAAGTTTCAGGGGATTAAGGTAAGCAGGAAGATTCTGAAGGCCCATGTCTAACAGCCCCCCCTAAAATGCATAAAAGTCAATCCAGCCCTGAATGAAAAGGAACAGAGAAGGGAATAATCTGATATAATCCATCCTGCTTTTACGCTAATAAACAAAGTCCATGATATCACACAAAACTTTAAATGAAGTTGTGGCAGGCATAAGAGTTAATGAGTCTGACAAGACAGCACAAAACTTAGTTTCTACATTTTATATTTTACAAACATGATGGTTTTTAGTCTATATTTTGTTATCAATGCTTTTAGCATAATTTATTAGCTTTTTGTTGCAGGTCTGGGTCTTCCTTCACATGTTCCACTGTTTCTAGTTGCAAAAAAATACGATTATTTATTACGGGTGCTACAATATACATAATTCACGGTTCAGTTCAGTTCAATATGTTTCTATCATGGTTCAATATTTTTTCTATACAAAATATGAGAAATTTCAATGCCTTTTTTACTTGTGGTTCATTAAAATAACCAACATTTGTTTCAACTCAGAGTATATTTTAAATGATTTAAATGACAGTGTAAATGACCCAGGTAAAGTCTGTAGCGTGTGTGCTGCTTGTTGTTTCTGTCTGGTTCCACTTGTTTTTAACATCGGGATGATGTCGGTGTTGATGTGTTGTCATGTTTGTTGTTTTCCCCTGACGTAGTTTAGCATTGTGTTGCACTTCCGACATACTGTTGTGTTTTTGTCCACGACACGCTTACCATCAGGGTCATACTTAACAAGGAAGCCAAAATAGTCCCAAGCGCCAGATCTGAATGATAGTGGAGGGTCTTCAATTTCAGCTGAAGGTAAAGCACTCGCCATGTTGCAGCGCCCTAGCGTATGTAGCTTCTTCTGTCTCAGCAGCTTGGCCGAGTAGAAGGGGAGGTGCTGCTACTCATCGGAGTAGTCAAACGCAGATTCACTGAAATTTCAGCGCATTGCACCTCGTTAGAAGTTGATCAAATAAATAAATACAAATTGCGTATCGTTCGGTTCATAGGGTGTACCGAACCGAGGCCACTGTATTAAACTGTTCAATACAGATACATGTGTTGTTGCACCCCTAATATTTATTATGATCAGTTATTAGATCAGATTAATCGGTGTTAGTAGCACATTGAGGCTGTATTCACACCTTTGGCTCACTTGCTTTGTTTTAAAAGTTTCATTTTATCCAAGCATAAAACATGACTTCAGAAATTCAAGGAAACACAAAAAATACCTTAAACTTCACACTTCATTTATTAGTATACTAAAATGTTATGAAAAACTAGACTAAATTAAAACAATTTATATTACTAAATTATGACTAAAACAAAAATATATTTGAGACAAAAGACTAAAACAGAACAATGAAAAATCAACATTGTTACCAACTATGTGTTTTACCCAGGCTTATTATCATTTACTGAATTAAAGATAATTTTCAACTGGATGCATGAACTGATGATTATATACTAAGCTCCATCTCTGAAGGAAAAAACAGCAGGCGAGCAAATAGTGGATTAATGCTCAGGGACGCTCTCCTCCATCTGCAAAGCTGTAACAGATGTGACAAACCAACTTCTAACTGTGCTCCTAAATTTTGTGTTTCAGACATTACTTCACTGCATCCTTTAAGAAAAATAATGCCACAAAATACACACACCCACCCACACACAAACACAAATTGAGCTAATGTTAGCTGATCAGCTAGTCATCAATGCCTTTATTTTTTTCTTCCTCACTTTCCAAACAGCAGATTTTTTTTAATCAAGCACAGAAAAAAGCAACTTTATGTATATTTGTAGATTTTCAGCCTGACAGTGGCAGTTGTCACCAACCTTTTTCAGTTAAAGATCACCTATGATGCTATCTGAGATGGCAAGATCTACTTGCCTAAATTCACAGAGAACTATCAACAAAATTTCATATTTTAATGATCATCATCTTACCTGTCAATCGAAGATGGAATCTTCAATCCATAAATGTGATAAATGTCAGGAATTAAAAATAAAGATTCTGTGGATTTAAATTCACATTAGCACTTTATAATGTATGCAGCCTAATACAAAGCAAAACATATCCCTAAGGACAGGAACAATGTTAGCATAAAACACAATTTAGCTCATGCCAATATCTTTCTTATAATTAAAACTAATGAGGTGGAGAGAAACCAGTCAGACCCAGTTAATTTTGGATAGCAGCTAGATTCACCAGATATGTCATGAGTAAGAAAAAATGGTCGACCCGTACATCAGATAAAGAGTGAAGCATCTCGTCTTAAAGATCTACTCGAATTGTCTAAAAGATCTACATGTAGATCAAAATCTACAGGTTGGTGACCCCTGGTGTAGGGGGAAGGATTTTCCAGTTTTGGCACACGGACATGCCTGAATTGATGTTCTGACAAGATCTTGATGTCTTGGGGCAGGACTCTGTTTAACATCTTCATAGAAGATGGTTATAACCTGGAAAAAGGAAGTAGGATTATTGGAACAGAAGATCAACAATTCCTGGAAAAAAGTGGGCATATCTGAGCTTGTACGTTGGTGGGTTTGGTTGCTTGGCACTGGGTGAAGCGGAAACAGAGGAGTAGGTAAGACAGGATTGTTGGGCACAGGAGATGGTGAACGGATATTGACCAGGAAGCCAGGAAAATAGGAGACCAAGAGCATTTATCTTTATATGCCCGTCCCGTCCGTTCCCGTCGCCTATCTTCTTTCACTTATCCGTGGTCGGGTCGCGGGGCAGCAGCCTAAGCAGGGAAGCCCAGACTTCCCTCTCCCCGGCCACCTCGTCCAGCTCTTCCCGGGGGATCCCGAGGCGTTCCCAGGCCAGCTGAAAGACATAGTCTCTCCAGCGTGTCCTGGGTCTTCCACGGGGCCGCCTACTGGCTATATATGTACTTTTCAAAATGCTATTGGAACCTTAATAGCAGGGGTTTACAAAAGAAACTAATAAAGTTCAATCTAATCTAACCTTTAAAAAAAAAACCTATGTGGGAATACTTAGTAGACAAGGCACAGGCTTGTTGAACATTTGCCTCAGAGAGCAGTTAACACTGCAGCAACAAATTTCTGTTTTACGAGATGAAAACGTTTTGTTTTTTTTTTTAAATGATGAACACTGAATACTGACAAAATTTAAAGATGAAAAAGATTGTTTAATTTCATTAAGGCAAATACACTAGGTGAATGTAAAGTATTAATATGTTTCAAAAAATCCTCATTAATGATGCCTTGATAAGTTCTTGTTATGTTCAGGCTAATAAAGTTTATGAAAACATGAATTTCTACATGTCAAAGCCAGAATATGCCACAAATAAACATTTGAAGCTTTCCATCAGCCCCTCACATGTTCCTAAAAATTTCCACAAGAGGGCAGTGTGGATGAGTCTGAGTTAGCTGGTGTGATCACTTAAACAAACACTGTATATCGATAATAATTGAGAGAAATTAAAGTGCACATATATGATAGAATATATTCAAATTCTATCAAACATCATACACACCACAACATATAAGAGCTGTTCCACAGAAAACAAAAAATAGTCTCAATAGAAAAAATAAGTTTCCATTTCCCAAACCTCATATAAAACTTTGCATTCAATAAAAATAAACAATAAAAAAACAAATTAAAAAAATCAGTGTCATAATAAAGCATCATAATGTGAACACATAAAAGTTGAGCAATCTCTGTAATTAAAATGTTAATTAAATGTCAAGGTGAACATCAAATATCATTTCAAACTTATTGAAAAATTGTGTGATTTTATGTTATTTTTCAAGAGGGCCTGAGGATTTTTAAAGTGGATTAAATTCTGCCAATAAATGAGGAAAGGCTGGTTTGGAGGCTGAAATTGCTGCCTGGACAGATTTATTGACCATTGGGGTTTGTTTCTGATATAAAGTCTCAGTTTAAATGTTCTCCTGATATCAGGGTTTCTTTTCTGACTTTATTTGATCAGTTTATTTCTCTGTGTGGTTATTTTGTGCAGAGAAGCAGGACATTAAGGTTAAATCTTTTGTCCTGTCAGCAGTTCTTCACTGTTACCATAGCAACAACAAGCATCTTACAAACTATAAGCATCGGCATAGTAACATCTGTGGGGCATATAAACCAGCTCCACTGAAGTTCTTCCCTTTTCACCAAGCCACTTGGAGGTAACTACACTCATTTTGTGTTTTCTTGCTAGGCAGGGATCATTAGCTTGCTTAAGCGAGCTAGTTCATGATCATTTCTGTTCCTTTTGTGTTTGGAATTAAATCATATTGTGTAGGACACAGACTTCTTCATTTCTTTTGTAGCCAAGTTACATTTGTCAGCGTGTATTAACTGAAGGAGTGAAACAGAAAGGTTTAGTACCCTGATTGATCCATGTTTTGAGAGTCATAGATCACACCACGTATGAAAATAAAGTTTGAAGTGTTTTTAATGTGAAAATGAAACAATTGATGACAGATTTTCAACTTTTAAGCTTGATAAATGTTTACTTTAGTCTCTTTTCACATCTGACTTTAAGCTATAGCCTTGAGCTTAACCGAGTGTGAATTAAACGGAGCCTCTGTAAATAAACACCACTTGCGACTTTATTAACTCGAAAAATTGCGATAAACTCATATTTTGGATCAATAATTCATCTATAAAAACAGCCTAGTTCCAAACCTGACCCCACATTTTACCATCGGAGGAATAGTGTGAAAGAAAATTCAATAACTTGACCGTAAAGACACCAAAGTACAAGTGTAGTGTAGTGGCACCAAACTCAGCCTGATAATCACACATCTCTTGTAGTTTATACCACAGCTTTGACTTTAGAGAAATAGTTTTTAATGTTATTTCTATTTTTAATATTGACGTATATTCATTGATAGGAAATGACTATGACTGTAATAACTGCTGTTGTTGACTGTAGTGGTACTAAAGTCATTTTAAAATATAATGTAATAAAAATATAAAATGACATTAAGCTGTAATTTATGTTGATTTATAACGGTAAAATGCTAACTATTTGTGATTATGTTTTAATTCTTGAAAGAAAGTATATAAGTAAAACAGGAAGTTGCTGTTCAAAAAGTAACCATTCTCACTGAGTGACCCAGTGAAGTATGTTTGCTAATAGGTAATGACTATAAAAACTGTAATGACTGTACTGCTGTTGACCGTAGTAACACCAAACCCCGCCTGATTATCAAACATCTCTTCTAGTTTAGTTAGACCCTCCAGAAAAACGCGGGCAAAAATCCTTGATTATGCGACTAAATATGCAGGCTTTTTATGCAGGAAAATTGCAGAAATTTGCAACGTATGCGAATAGTTGTGAAATATGTAAAATAGATGTGAAATATGCAATATATGCAAGAACTGGGAAAAAAGATTCCTCTTCTGACATCCTGTTATTAGGCGACCACTGAATGAAAAAGAGAAATTTTAAGATAAATTGGTATACTAGATACAAGACGCATCACAGTAAGTGCTGGTTATGTTTCATTTATTATCAACTTAAGCATTCCTCCACACATTTCTTAAAAATAAAACATTCTTTCTGCTTAGTTGTACCTTGAGGTAGAGCACTGCACTGTTGAGGTTGCTGCACTGTTTTCAAACACAGTTAAAACTTAACTGATGAACATCAACATTAAATATAAAAGCTCTCAATGAGCCAATACTTGTTCTAAATATGAGAGCCTTATTGCACTTTAGGGAAACCACTGAACAATACCATATTGCAATTTTAATGTACAAAAGAAAGTGCATATATGCAATATCAAAATAAAACAAAGTGCAATCTCTGGGTATTTCTGATGCATGAAAAATTACGAGATAATAAAATATAGATCCAATCCTATTTCTTTTCCCTTCTCCCTCTCTCTCAAAACAATGCATCAGTTTTTGAAAAATTAAATAACAAAAATTGAGAAACAAGCATTTATTTCGGTTATAGTCTTCTCATTTTAATGTGGGAATTATACAATCAAGCATGACCCGCATATTTCGCATTTTTTCCGCAAAAATGTGTGATTATTGCGGGAATTATGCACCGTTCTGCGGGGAAATATGCAGCATTTTGGGAAATATTCGACCCCCGCATAATCAGCGACAGATTGGTGATTTATGCGGGAATTCATGCGATCGCATAATCGCGTTTTTCTGGAGGGTCTATTTAGTCTACAGCTCTTATTTAAGATATATATGTTTCAATGTAATTAATATATATTTTTAAAAATATTGACATATGTTCATCAATAGATAATAACTTTAAAAACTGTAATAACTTCACTGTTGTTGACTGTAGAGGCACCAAAGTCAGCCTGATGATCAAACATCTCTTCTAGTTTATAATACAGCTCTACCAAGATGTATATGTTTAAATAAAATTCATATGGCTTTTTAATATAGTGAAGTATGTTTATCAATAGGTTTATAATTAATTTATAATTTATTTTTATTATTATATAAATGACATATATTCCATATAAGTATTTTTTCAAATATTGATGTGTGTGTACATACAGTATCTATATATATATACGTACACATATATATGAGTTTGATGTCACTACAGTCAACAACAAAACAGATGTTACAGTTTTTATTGTCATTACTAAACATGATTCACTATATTAAAAGCCATATGAATTAAATTCTAACATTTCAATCAATCAGTCAATCAATCTTTATTTGTATAGCGCCAATTCATAACAATTGTTATCTCAAGACACTTTACAATAGAGCATAAAGCTCTTCATATTATGGATACACATATATGCATAGATACATATATACATATAAAATACACATATACATATATAAAACATTTATCTTGGGTTGAGCTGTATTATAAAACAGAAAGTATGTCTGATCATCAGGCTGGCTTTGGTGTCACTTTAGTCTACAACAGTGAAGTTAACACAGTTTTTATAGTTGTTACCTATAAATGAATATATGTCAATATTTTAAAAAATGACATATATTAAATAAAAACCTACTTATCTTAAATAATAGTTGAAGATAAACTAGAAGAGATGTTTGATCATCAGGCTGACTTTTGTGTCACTTCAGTCTACAACATTTATTACAGTTTTTATACTCCTCATTACCTATTGATAAACATACTTTACTATATTCAAAGACATATGAATTGAATTTAAACATATTTATAGTGTAGAGCTGTATTATAAACTAGAAGAGATGTCTGATCATCAGGCTGGCTTTGGTGCCACTACAGTCAACAACAGTGAAGTTATCACAGTTTTTTTAGTTATTAGCTATTAATAAATATATGTCCAAATGTAAAAATTGAGGGGTGCTGGTTTGGTGGAGTGGTTCGCAACCAGGCCCGTCCCATGTACACGCTTCTGCCGGTCCGAGTTCCAATCCAGCCTGTGACCAGTGTGTCCTCTCCTACTCTCTTGTCCCCTTTCAAAAGCCTATCTACTGTCTCTCTCCAACAAAGGCACAAAAAATCCCCCAAAATACATCTGAAAAATGTAAAAATGGACATTAAATACATTAAAACCTGTTCATCTTAAATAAGAGCTGTATAATAAACAGGAAGAGATGTTTGATGATGAAGCAGAGATTGGTGTTTCTGCAGTCAACAACAGTGCAGTTATTACAGTTTTTATAGTCATTACCTATTGATAAACATATTTCACTATATTAAAAACTATATGAATTGAATTTATTGGGTTTGGAACTACACTGTTGTTTTGATGAGTTATTGAACCAAAATATGAGTTTATTGCAAATTTTTACTTTCTAAACTTGAAAATTTCAAGTTTAAATTATTTTTGTTTTATTTCTATAAGTGGCCCTAATACACCATCGTACCACTGCGCTGTGGTGCAGCAAAATATCTCTATATTTTTATTTGAAGTTAGGTTGTATGGCCTTTTCCACTGGAGTTTTAAAACTATTGATAGTCAGTTTTTGTGGCTGCTGTGTGTCTGCTGCTATACTTTGTTTGGATTGAATACAGCAGTCTGAAAGTTAAAATGACATATCAGTGGATCATAAATGGAGCAGCAGGATACACACTCAATCATAACTTACACAACAACAGATACAAACCCACTCCATTAGTTTAGTGTGTACATGAATTTAGTTATACAGCTGCAGATTCTGCTTTTAAACAAAGAGCTTTAAGTGTTTTGTTGTCGGTTGAACTTTAGCAGGTAGATTCAAGTCTTACTTTTGTGTTATCCCATTTATACGTTTGTCTACCCTTGAATTTGTGACCTGTCAGGTTGAGATGTGTGTCAGTGAGTAAATGACAACTATCAGAGATAAATTTACTTTTGCTTCATTAGTAAGGCAAACTCGAACACAAGTGGGCCAAAAACCTTTACCAGAAAAACAAAATATTTGTTTAGTACTAGTTGTAAACTCAAAATATCTCACTGGTAGTACTAGCATACTTTTGCAGTCTACCAGTAGTACTAGTAAAGCCAAAAGATGAACTAGTAGTATGAGTACAACAAATGCAAACAAGGTTTGATGGATTATAAGCAAATCCGGCACCCTGATGAGCTGTAATACTTTGAATAGCCAGTGGGAAGCTTAAATTTGCCTTTCCACTCCCTAGTAGCATTTAAGACTTACTTTTAGTACTAGTGAACATTTGAAGTCTACTAAAATAGACCTGAACAGTCTACTACTTTTACTAGTGGCCGTTTTTGATCTACTAGTCATAATAGTGACACATTTTGCTTCAGTAGTAAAGTCTACTGGTGCACTAGTTGACCTAAATTGAGTACCTGTCCTGAAAGTTCAAGTAACAGTCGAGCTTAACTACAGTTGATATTGCCAATATCTATTTCATATCCAAACAGCTTTCTGTATTATTGATTTTAGTTGAAGTTAAAAGTACAGAACAGAATTCAGCAGTTTTCAGTTATCAATTAAAAGTAACAGCACACAAGTCGTTTGACCGACTCTCTGCTAAAGAAATAACTAGAAACAAATTATGATTACAAGATGTAAATTATAAATTACATATGAGTCATTATTGACCCATTTGTGGATATTTGACATAGTAATACAAAAACTGGTTCTCTTCATAGAATCAAAAGGGAAAAATGAAAATAAGGATATGTGGTAATCAAAAACCAGATACCCAAAAGTTACTTGTAATAACTAATCATAAGATGAATTGATTTAAAAAGATGAAACAAAGATAAACTTAGCCAGCGTTAAATAGCCATTGAAATGAATGCGGGTCATTTCTGACCCATGTTGTGCATTAAACGGAGGGTACCATGTTGAGCATCAAAGGATTAAACAGAGCCTCTGTAAATGCACAGCACTGCGCTGTGCATTTACACAGTTATCCGATTTATCAATTTTTAAGAGACGTTGCTTATCACTAACAACTTTTCTGCCTGATCATCACATTACAGTAAATCATACAGGAAATTTCCTTTCCACCTTTTTTTCTTTCATAATCTATGACATAATTTTTGCTCATTGTCTCTTCTGGTTAATTTCAGGCGTCACTTTGAATGAATGTCAAATGGTTATTTCAACCAACCTCAATTACATGAAGATTTCTTTGTGTTATTTATTTCTTTGCTCCTTGCAAAGTATTTGAAATGTTTTTTAGTCGTCACTGTTTCTTGACTCTGTGAGGATCAATGAATCTTCATTCATGAGTGGTGCTCTATGAAAGATGACAGATTGTGAAGTTGTCCTGGCCAATGTCCTTCCTGTTTTAAACTGTAGAGCTGCACTGACATGATCTTATAAACTCAGACATTGACCTCCATGATGAGGAGGAAGTCTTAGTGCTGGACTCTGAGGAAAATATGAGTGAACTTTTCATTTAGTGTGTTTTGAATGTGTTACTGACATTGTTCTGGTTTGATCTTACAGAAAACTAAAGCCAGAGAAAATCACAAACAAGGAGAGACAAGACACCATCGGATCGAGGACCAACACCAACGAAGAAGAGTGAGAGAGGGAGAGAGGAGGAAGGAGGAGGAGAAGGAAAAGGAGGAGGAGAAGGAGGAGGAACAGGAGGAGGAAGAGGA
Source organism: Scarus forsteni (assembly GCA_036419115.1). NCBI lineage: Eukaryota > Metazoa > Chordata > Actinopteri > Labriformes > Labridae > Scarus > Scarus forsteni. The sequence continues at coordinate 130,353 of JAZDUH010000385.1, forward strand.
GAAGGAGGAGGAGGACGAGGAGGTAAGTATCCAGGAGAGGAAGAAGAAAGAGTGAGGGAGGATAATGGGACTGCAGCAGTCAGTGAGATACAGGAGCAGGAGCAGGAGGGGGGAGATCTACAGAAAAGGGCAGGAGGAGAATTGGAGAGTGGAGGAGGAGGACAGATGGGGAAATAACCAGGGGAGGAGCAAGGAGGAGCAAGGATGGATGAAGGAGAAAGGAAGAAGAAGCAGACAGAAGCTGGCAGTTAGATTGAGACCTATGTTTTGGAGCAAGAAGAGGAGGGAGGAAAATTACAGAAAGGAGCAGGAGGAGAAGCAGAGAGTGGAGAAGGAGGTGTTGGAGAGCGAGAGAGGGAAAGAGGAGGAGGAGGGCAGATGGGTAAGTATTGAAGGGAAAAACAAGAAGGAGCAAGGATGGAGGAAGGGTGAGGAGAAAGGAAGGAGAAGGAGATGGAGACTGAGGCTGCCAAGTATATTCAGATGCATGAGTTGTCGCATACGAAGGGAGGGAGGAGGAGATGTACAGAAAGGAGCAGGTGGAGAGGTAGAGAGTGGAGGAGGAGGTTTTGGAGAGGGAGAGAGGGAGAGAGGAGGAGATGTTAAAACAACAGGTTAGAATGTTGGAGAGCAGAAGAGAGGAGGAGAGACAGGAACAGGGGATACAGGTGAAGGATATGGAAGGTAGGAGATGGCTGGTGGAGCAGAGAATTGAGCTAGAGGAGAGAGGGGGAGGAGATGATTGAGAAGCAGGAGCAGGAGGAGAGAGTGAGGCAGGAGATGATTGAGAAGCAGGAGCAGGAGGAGGGTGAGAGGCAGGAGATGATTGAGAAGCAGGGGCAGGAGGAGAGAGAGGAGGAGGAGATGATTGAGAAGCAGGAGGAGAAGGAGAGTGAGAGGCAGGAGGAGATGATTGAGAAGCAGGAGGAGGGTAAGAGGTGTGAGATGATTGAGAAGCAGGAGCAGGAGGAGAGTAAAAGGCAGGAGATGATTGAGAGGCAGGAGCAGGAGGAGAGTAATAGGCAGGAGATGATTGAGAAGCAGGAGCAGGAGGAGAGTAAGAAGCAGGAGATGACTGAGAAGCAGGACCAGGAGGAGAGTGAGAGGCAGGAGATGATTGAGAAGCAGGGGCAGGAGGAGAGTAAGACACAGGAGATGATTGAGAAGCAGGAGCAGGAGGAGAGTAATAGGCAGGAGATGATTGAGAAGCAGGAGGAGGGTAAGAGGCGGGAGATGATTGAGAAGCAGGAGCAGAAGGAGAGTAAGAGACAGGAGATGATTGAGAAGAAGAGGCAGCGGAGGCTGGAATGGAAAAGAAAGCAGAAGGAGAGGAAGAAACAGGAGAGAGAGAGGCAGGAGATGTTTGAGCAGCAGGAGCAAGAGGAGAGAGTGTGGCAGGAGATGATTGAGAAGCAGGAGCAGGAGGGGAGTAATAGGCAGGAGATGATTGAGAAGCAGGAGCAGGAGGAGAGTAAGAGGCAGGAGATGATTGAGAAGCAGGAGCAGGAGGACAGTAAGAGGCGGGAGATGATTGAGAAGAAGAGGCAGCGGAGGCTGGAATGGAAAAGAAAGCAGAAGGAGAGGAAGAAACAGGAGAGAGAGAGGCAGGAGATGTTTGAGCAGCAGGAGCAAGAGGAGAGAGTGTGGCAGGAGATGATTGAGAAGCAGGAGCAGGAGGGGAGTAATAGGCAGGAGATGATTGAGAAGCAGGAGCAGGAGGAGAGTAAGACACAGGAGATGATTGAGAAGCAGGAGGAGAGTAAGAGGCAGGAGATGATTGAGAAGCAGGAGGAGAAGGAGAGTGAGACGCAGGAGGAGATGATTGAGAAGCAGGAGCAGGAGGAGAGTAAGAGGCAGGAGATGATTGAGAAGCAGGAGCAGGAGGAGAGTAAGAGGCAGGAGATGATTGAGAAGCAGGAGCAGGAGGAGAGTAAGAAGCAGGAGATGATTGAGAAGAAGAGGCAGCGGAGGCTGGAATGGAAAAGAAAGCAGAAGGAGAGGAAGAAACAGGAGAGAGAGAGGCAGGTCCTCCAATGAGATGGGGTGGTAAAGGGTTTAGTCTTTATGTCCAAAAAAATAGGAAAAAAACGACAAAAAAATAGATGTTATATGTTGTTTTGTGTTGTGATGTGTTTTGTCTTTATGTCCAAAAAAATAGAAAAAATCACAAAAAAATAGATGTTATATGTTGTTATGTGTTGTGATGTGTTTTGTCTTTATGTCCAAAAAAATAGAAAAAATCACAAAAAAATTGATGTTATATGTTGTTTTGTGTTGTGATGTGTTTTGTCTTTATGTCCAAAAAAAATAGAAAAAATCACACAAAAAATAGATGTTATCTGTTGTTATGTGTTGTGATGTGTTTTGTCTTTATGTCCAAAAAAATAGAAAAATATACCAAAAATAGATGTTATATGTTGTTATGTGTTGTGATGCTTTGTCTTTATGTCCAAGAAATAGAAAAAACACAAAAAAATAGATGTTATATGTTGTTCTGTTTTGTGATGTTTTGTCTTTATGTCCAAAAAATAGAAAAAAAACACAAAAAAATAGATGTTATATGTTGTTCTGTGTTGTGATGTGTTTTGTCTTTATGTCCAAAAAAAAAAAAACACAAAAAATAGATGTTATATGTTGTTCTGTGTTGTGATGTTTTGTCTTTATGTCCAAGAAATAGAAAAAAACACAAAAAAATAGATGTTATATGTTGTTCTGTGTTGTGATGTGTTTTGTCTTTATGTCCAAAAAAATAGAAAAATATACAAAAAATAGATGTTAAATGTTGTTTTGTGAAGTGTTGTAATGTCTCAATGTCCCAAAATAGAAATAAAAAATGGAAAGAGTAAATGTTTATGAATGTTAGAGCGAATCTGTTTAAATGTGCGAGTGAATGTGTGAATGTGTATAAATGTGTGAATGTGCGAATGAATGGGTGTAAATGTGTTTAAATGTGTGTGAATGTGCGAATGAATGTGTGTAAATGTGCGAATGAATGGGTGTAAATGTGGGAATGAATGTGTGTGAATGTGAGTCAATGTGTGTGAATGTGTGTGAATGTGTGAATGCGTGTGAATGGGGTGTGAATGGGGTGTGTGGGTGTGCATGCACACAGGGTGTGTGGAGAGTCTGGTGCAGCGGTTTGTGCCGTAGTGACCTGGTGGTTTGTGCTGCTGCCTCAGTGTTTTGTACTTCCTGCTGGTCACTGCGCTCACTGCTGCTGCTCTGTCTTCTATCAGGGTGAACAAAGGAGGAGATGGTTCACATCTTCTCCAACTGTCCACAGCCTCTCCACCACCAAGACCCCTGCAGTGCCTCCACGTGGCCACACACACGGAAACTGGGTCTGTCACATTCCCAGGCTAAACTGAAGGGGATCTCGGAGCAGCAGTGGTCCCCAGAGATGCAGTGTTCAGGGCGCCTACAAACGGACAGGCCCTGGCACCATCAACCACTGCCCCAGCTATGGGAAAATAGCTTATTTCTCTGATACAAGCTACAGGACATTCTGCTTTTCTTGATATTTCACTTTAACAGGGTGGACAAGTTTGGCTTCACAACACCCTGTCCCAAAGACAATTTCACTAGCAAGGACCACACCACAAATGTGTGTGTTTGAAGGTTTAATGAATGTATAAGAATCTGAGGAATGACGATGATGAACGGTGACATGAGATACAGCATGTTGAGAGTAGCACCGTCTGGAAGAACGCCAGAAGCTTGGCAGGGGAGACTCGGTGTGGGGGTACTGCCTCATCGTGTTCTGCCCAACCTGATCTTGACCCCCACCTAGGATTAGGTGGGCAAGGAGCTGAGTGGAGAAAAGGAAAAACATGTTGAAAGAGAAGGGTGGGTTTAAGAGTCAGGGACAAACTGAGTAATGAGGGATGGTCGAGTATAAGTAGTCTAGTCAGCTGATTGGAGGTGTGGTTTGTGGCGTGGTCCTGCTCCCTTGTGCAAATAAAGAGTCTTTAAAGAAGGGATGGGAAGTGATAAGATTTTATTGATACAAGTGCTCTTGACAATCCTGCTAATCGATCCAATTCTTTAACAATTCCCTTATTGATTCCTGCAGATATTCCGTGAGCAAATGTTGGCCTGTAGATTTTCAGTGTCAACAATGTCAAACACACGACAGAGCATAGATAACTTTGGCAAGCTGCTGGTGTTTCCACTCACTTAAGGTTGTGCAGCAGGCGCCTTTTGTGAAAAATGAAGCCGCAATTCTGGCGCTTCTGAACTCTGTCAGTGGAAGGAATTGATAAGGGAATTAGCAAAAGACTCATGATGACTTTAATGGAGCTGTTAACGATTCTCAACTGGAATTGGTTTTTGATTCCCATCCCTACTTTAAAGTATATTGTTAAAACTATTCGTGAAGTACAGATCTGTTTTAAGAATGAAGATAACAATTCCTGTTATTTAACAATAAAATGGAGTGTAAAGTTTGGAGATAATTTTGTGAAGAAGATGTTGCTTAAAAGTTAAACATGAAAAGTTTTGGAGGACAAATTGTAGATAAGAAAATAGATGTGTCCAATTGTTCTGATTTACTGTTTTTTTCCAAGATAGATTTTAGGATGATTGGTCACATGACAAAGAAGCTATTGACAAAAAGAGTTGACATTTGGCTTTAATTTTAAACAAAAAAACAAACAAAGAAGAACAAATTTGAGATGAAAAAGTATGTGTCCTACATGTAAATACTTAAAGCTGTGGTCTACGATTTGGTCTACCCCTTCCCTCACCCCTCCCCTCAGTGTTCCAAGATCCCGCCCCCAGCTCGTGTAGCCTCGCCTCATAACAAGCCCCCTCGGACAGAGCTACGAGCGACTAGCATAATATATCAGCAGCAACCTCAATCAAAAACAGCTCAGCTCAACTGAAAGTATCAAACATGACACACATCCCCCTTGTAACACACAGCAGTAGCCATTTCAATTGGACCGTCGGCAATGCGGGTCTGGCGCCGCCAGAGGAGAGCCAATTGTGGGGGAGGATTTATCTTTCTCGGCCTGTCCTCCTCAGCTCAGCTTACAATGCTAACGATTAGCGGCTAACAGGCTAACCCGCTCCGCTACCAAGTCATTAGCCAGGACAGGCACAGACTAACCAGAGTTATTCAGCAGACATCTCCCACTGTAGTAAACAAAGCCATTACCTGATCAACCAGGGGCGAAACGGCCGATGCTGAAGGTCTGACGGCCGACTGAGGCCATTCGCTAACAGGCCTCAACCTGCGGGCAGAGCTCCGTTGGGCCCCGCGGGAGAGGGAAGCGGCTTCCCGGTTTCGGCGCTAGGCTTTTCTGGCTCCATGATAGTTCAGTAGCTAACGCTGCTAGCTGCTCACCGGAGGTAGAGGGAGGAGGCGGGACCATGGGCATGACGCTGCGTAGTGAGGGAGACAGGGGATTGGATGGACTCACGGACCAACTCACAGACCAATTGAACCTTACTGCCTTCAAGGCTTGATTGGTCAGCTATTATGCTGCTTTGCAGCGGATATACTGAATGGATTTTTTTCGTTCTTTTTGGTCTTCATATTGTGTAGATAGGACCATAGGACCATAACAGCCTTATAAACGGTGTTATTAAGATGTACAAAGCTTCCAAATCGTAGACCATAACTTTAATATCACACGTAAATGCAGAATATAAATGTAAACATTAAATATAAACACATATTAATTATTACTATAAAAATACATTTTTCATATGAATACTTGATAAAAACATAAATGTTAAATTTTAATATAAATGAAATTGTTCAATATATATGTTAATTTTAAATATAAATGGACAACCCAAAAAGGTCGCAGTCGGCAAAATGAAGCATAGGAAATATGATTGGTGTTGTTTTCTGCCAGAAACTTTCTGTGAAGGTTTCTCATGGTGTCTACAAGGAATCGTTTTTGCATTTTAATCTTTCTCTTTGTTATTGTTTGCTTTTTCCCCGTCGTCATCCGACTCACATCGTCTCTTGTGAAGAATGTCTTCACCTTGCTCACCAGGGATTTGTCAGTGTACCGATTGTAAGCTTGTCTGCTGGAATTGTTCCTCAGGTCTTCATTCCCACACAGTTTCCTGCGTTTCCTTGAAAAACCTAGTGCTTTTTCAGACCAGCTCCGCAGCCTGTATTTCTTGACTATCTTTCCCACAACAGCCTCAGCGACATTTTTTTTTTGTTTTTCATTTCTGGCACACTTGTACTTTCCCCTAATGTCACAAATTAGTGCTTCATTGTACAGTAAAGTTTTTCTCACCTCCTCGTTTACAGTACAATTTCTGAGCAAATGATGGACTTTGGACCGAGGAGAGTCTTTTTTCTTGGTTGCTCGCTGGAGTCTTTTCTTATATTTTTCTTTCAAAGTCTTCTGATGTTTGAGTTTCCATTTTAGTTCTTCTATTTCTTTGCGCAGTTTGTCTCTTGCTTTTCTGGATGATTTCTTGCCTGATGAATGGCTAAGATGAAACCAAACATGGAAAGGTGCTCATTAGTTTTACAGATAAGTAGTTATATCAGTAATAACGTAGTAATCACATCTCCCTTTTTTTGAATGCGCATGTTTTAGGAGCTACTAAACTGGAATAATGAGATTAATGCTATATATGTGTTCATAGCAGTGTTTTTAAACAAGCTATCATAATTAAGCCCTATTTCTAACCACATATTTCCCTCACCGTGAGGACCCTGGTCTGGCTTGCACTTCCTCTTGAATCTCACTGTCAGGAGTATGTGGAGGGGTTAGGGAGGTAGGCCCACTGTTTTCAATCTCAGCTTTCCTTTTCTGTCTTTCCTTCGCCTTCCGCCATTCCTTACGCTTGTGTCTTTGAGCTCTCTTACTCAAACTGTTAATTGACTTCTTTTTCCCTGATTCTTTATCTCTTTTCCATCGCTCACGCTCTTTCCTGAGGTATTCCTCCCTTCTCTTTGAATCAGCATTTCTTCTCGCCCTGTATTCTCGTTGCCTCTCTACATTTGATTTAGCCATCTAAAAACAATAAACATGAAATACCATTTAGAGGAATTGGGTTGACTGGCTTCAGAACAGTCCAACATTCAACCCCGTAACAGTGATTCAACCCCGTAACAGTGATGTTTGTTACGGGGTTGAATGTTACGGGGTTGAAGATTTTGGCTAAAAGTAGCCATAAGTCCGCATTAGCTGGGGGATTGAGCAGCATATGACATGGGGAAAACAAAAAATTAACATATTTTTCCAGGAAAATTGTTTGCTTCTTGCCAAACAATATCAAATATCATTTAGTCATGTAACAGTGTTGAAAGGTTGATCTTGACAATGTTAATCTAAGGAAAAAAACATTGAAATATAGGTAAGAAAGTATGCTAACACTAACCTCTCTTGACAGTGTGAGCGGGAAAAGACTTGAGTGATGTCATTTCCTGGGTGCTGAGAAAGTTGGACTGAACCATTATTTAAAAAAGGGGGGGGTTTGGTATGCTGTTACGGGGTTGAACAAAACTGGGGGACAAGATTAAACAGTGTTATTTTATAAATAATTAATGTGTTTTTCACATATATTTTTTATTTAGGTTAAAGTAGACCAGCAAATTATTATATTGACAGAAAAAAAAAAATTGGTTACTGGATCTTTTCATTTGTTCATATTCAATGAAAAGAGACTTCAGTCAGTGGGGACATGCGCAATTGGCTGACCTCTGTGCCTCAGCAACCCATAAAACTTTTCAACACATACATTTTTAAATATTTTTGAGTGTTACAATGCAAAGACATGTGGGTCTTTCCATTTCTAGTTTTAAAATATTTTTTGTGACTTATTTTATTAGAAAATCTTTGAGGTAAACCTGTGGGACGCAAAGAGCACCGAATTCAGAGAATGACCCATATGATATGCCCTCCTTTTATGAATCCTGGCTGTAGTGGATCTGTCACTTGTTATTTCTGATTTACTTTAAATTTAAGAAAAAAAAGAGAAACAAAACTGTTTATTATGTCGGTTTATTTTTGTAGTCTAGTTAACTGCGATCTGGTTTTGAGACAGTTTGTTTTATTTCGAAAGTCACAGGGCCTTTTTAGGAAGTTTCCGTGCACAACTTCCGGTCCTGCTCGATCTGCCCTCCGCTTAATTACATGCATGAAAACTTCAGCATCGCAGCGCCGGCAAAAAAGGATGGTTGTGAACCAGCCCGACCACGCCGGAGCGGATCCAGTGTAATATCACAAATTTAATTTAATGGAAAACTTTCTGATCTGATCCGGAGGCTTAATTGTGGTGGGGGAAACTTTTAAAAGGGGTCCATTTGAACTGTTTCATCAGTGCGTGCTGTTCTTTTTATCGAGTTAAAGAGTTAATTTAGAAGAAATGGTTGGTTACATCATTATGAAAATACTAATATTTATGACAAAAGATGATTATTTTTACCAGAGTTGTATTTTTCATAGAATGCAAATCAAAACTTTTCCTTTATAGGACATAAAAAATCAATTTAATCCAAAGATTGAGCATGTAGTTCATTAAGCAATCAGACAGCTGTTGGAACCAATATAAATGTAAAAATACAGTTTATTTTCTTTATTTTTGAAGTAACAATTTAATAATCAGAAAAAAAAACATTTGGTAACAAGAATAAAAATGGGTAACAGGAATGAGTATGTGAGTGCATTACATGAGACAAAACTGATCTCAGATTACAGCAAATTTGAGTTAGCCTATTTTATTTAAAATCTATGCAGTCACGTAGACCAGTTACTATTCATCCATTCATTATATTATTTACATTTATTCATTCATTGTATTCTTTTAATCAATGCAAAAGGGCATCAGAGGGAACTAGCCTACTCATTAATGTTACTGCCAACACATTTATTACATTTTTTCTAAAATAGATTACTTATTACTTGTTTTATACACAGTTCTATGTTGTTTTGACCTGTTAGGGAGCAGTGTAGAGGAAAAAAAGACCAGCCACACAAATCCAGAGAAGAGCCCCCCTCATGTATTTGAACTGAGGGGACAATATTAGGAGCACTTTATATAATAGAGAAAATGAAGTATTAACAATCTGTATCAACTTCAACAAAAAATGAAAATGCAGGAGCTTTGTAAAATATGAATTTATAGCAGGGTTGTTGTTTTGGATTTTAATAGATTGCACTGGCCAATGAATTGTAAGTCTGTAATGTTATGTTAACTATTACCTGACAAAGTGGTTGAGTTCAAATTGAAGAAGTGAAATGTTTTTTGTCTATATTTCATAAACTCTAAAAAAGTACATGTCATTATTAGAGGTCAATATTTTTCACTATCAAGCAGTTTCGATATGAAACTTAACTATTGTGATAGACTTTTCAACCATATCACTCAGGCCGGACTCAGGCATCGCTTGTTTACGTGTTTTGTTGCCTGATAGTCAATTAACACCAAGATTTAACATTTAATTTTTATTTAATCTATGATTTTGTTCACATAAAACTTTCCAGTGTAAATGTGCAGGAATTTATTTTAAGACAAATCAGTAAAATGTTAGTTCACTTTGACTTACTTAAAAGTCCATAGTACATCTTGTTGTTTCAATCACAATATTTAAACCAATACGCTTTAGGTATGAAAGTTTTCCTCATTGGAAGACATCCTATTTGCTGCTATGTCAGAGAATTTTAAGACTGTTCTTGAAATGTTAATTCAAATGGCCAATGTATTCCTCAAAACTATGTTCTAGATGAGCAAATCTTTATCAATATATGGAAATTTTAAATAGTGGGAAATGCACTTGAAGAAATAATATCTGGGGAAGGACTCACATTTGGACCCCCCCAATATCTATACCATGGTTACGCCCTTGGTCTGATATGTGTGTGCACCATTCTGTAATATGTTACTTTTATTTGGAATCAATAATAACGCTTTTATGAAGCACAGGTATCCTGTAGTTTGTGTCGAATTGTAGTGGGATGGTTGTTAAAAACTGAGTGTTGCACAGTACTGCCCCACCAAGAATATTTTTCACCAGCCGCCACTGACCATCAGCAACAGTCATGCTCAAAAGATATATAAAACACTAAGGAGTAAATGTAACTCAGCAAGGCATAATATGAACCTTGAGGAACCTTTAATTTGTGTTGATTTGGTACCCCTTGTGAACAACAGTTTGATTTGCTAGTTTGCCTTGTATATTTTATAAAATACCTGCTGTCTTCTAAGGGCCATATTTGTCTCTTACTGTAAAAGTTTCATTTGAAAAAGTTACAAACCCAAAAAGTGTCCTGAGCTCACTTTGTCTGACTCCTAACTAATGGCAAAAGTTATGAAACTCACAGTAAAGAAACAGACAACTTTTTCCATGTGTCTCATTGGGTTTTGTTAGTCATAAAGAGACAATGAGACTATTTCAGTCTGTTCAAAAAGCAGCTGGAGACTCATCAGAGGCTTTGATTTCCTCCACCACAGAGATTATGTTCGCCATCATCTGTTTGTTAGCAAGATAATTCTAAAGTAAAAAGGATTACAATTTTCAGGGATTGTTGATCATGGTATAAGGGAGACTTGTTTAGATTTTGGTGTTGATCTAAATCTGGATCCAGTGTGAGGTAGGGCAGTTTTCCACAATTTTGACTATATAAGTCTACAAACAATATTGAAAAAATACAAAGCTCTATTTTACATTAAAAAGATCTATAGGTTTAAAACATGCAATCACTTTCAAATGAACATTTAACAAAACTATAAAAACTAGAGCTTTTACATGTGGCCATTTCCACACCCCCTGTGGACAAAGTACATTTTCCTCATATTCTCATATGAATCTGTGCATGTAAGAGTTGTGTTTTCTGATGAACAGCCTCCTCTTGCTTCATCTTAACTGTAACAAATACATCTCTCACTGTATTTTTTTTCCTATTAAAATGTATTGAAGTTTTCTTGGTAATATGCAACAAACAGCCTCATCATTCCCCCTACAGGCAGTAGTTGCAAGCATTAAAATGATCAGAAGTTATTAATCTTCTAATAAATTATTGATGAACACGTTTGCTAATGGCTAAAAACCAACAAGTGGAACATCTTTTGTTCAGAGTTGAGATATTTTCATGTTTCTGTATTTAATCAACTGGCATAACAAAGTGTCTTTCACCATAACTGTTGCAGAAACTGAGTAAACATCCACAGAAATGTAATTTGTGCTTCTATCAGGAGAGACCTCAGTCCCCATATTGCTATGACAACAGCCAGGCCATTGAGATATAAACAATGTGACAGAGAGCAGACTGGAGACCGCAGGCGCAGGTGGGAGATGGTAAAGTTCAGCTTTCATGAAGATGTATCGTGTGCCTCTTCCTGTGCAGCTGGAGATCATTCATAACCAAAGAGTTATTATTTTCTCCAAATTTAGGGAAAAGATGGAGATTTTCTGTTGTCATCTGATGAAACCAAAGCATGTTTGCTGGGGTATTTATCTGGTTAATTGTAATGTTGAGATGGGACTGCCCAAAAAACACAATGCAGTTACTTAAATACCTCGAGGACTGCGGAACCCAAAATTCTAACCAATCAGAAAATGTCATACTTGTCAATGATTTACACTAATAATGTGACGGGCAAAATGGCTCTTTTGATTGAAAAGGTTGCCGACCCCTGCTCTATACATACAATTGAGATAAATCTGAATAAGCTCTTAGACAGAAATACAATAGAACAAAACTAAACTTTTCAGCAAGAATTTATTTATTTTTTCTTTTTTGTATTTTTTATTTATCTGTGTTCTTGCTAGACAGTAAGTCTGTTTGAAAGACAAACAGACTTACTGGCGGTTTGGGACTTGCTTCCATTACGATCACAGCCGCAGGGACAACAGGTTACTGTAGGTTACCGACTGATACTCTCTTCCCCTCAAAGCCTGGAAGTGCGTTCTTGCATTCCCAGCCCTCACGACAAAACAGTGCCAGAAAGATTGAAACCTGAAAAAAAACACTGTAACTGACAACCAGAAAGTTGAAACTGAAATCCTGTTGAAACTGAAAAAAAGAGATAAAAATCAGAACATTGGCACTGTAAAACATCATAAAACAAAGTTTCTTAAAATATATATATATATTTTTTAGTTTCTGCGTTTTATTTTTCAATTCAACATTTTACAATGCCAATACTCATTTCAGTGACAATGCAAGGTTTTCTTTAGTACCAGTTTTCTTTTTCAATGGCAATTCTTACTTTCACCTCCTTCGCCTCCTTCTGCAGCTCTTTCACCTCCTGCTCTGCTGCATCTTTCTGCTGATCTTTCACACCATCCAGCTCGTCCTGGAGGGAGGTCAACCTCAGGTTCTTTTTCTTCAGACAGGCTCTCTGGATGGCAATGATGACACTGGCCCTTGTGAGCTCTTTCTGCAGCCGGAGGTCAGTCTCTGTCTGAACAGCTGTGTCAGCCTTCAGCATGTCCTCTCGGCTGCAGATGATCTTCACCTCCTCCTCTTTTTCAGGTCTTCTATCTGCTCTTTCAGTAAATCCACCTCAGCTCTGAGCCTGATCACTTCCTGCCCCAGGGCACTGGACCTGACCATTTCGGCTTGAAGGTTGCGATTCGATATTGAATTCATGTCTACCAGGGCTTCCTTCCCTGCCATCAGAGTCTGAATCAGCTGAGGAGAAACTGAGGCATTGTCCTCAAGCTTCTTTTTCAGCGCTGCAATTATGCCAAGGAGCTCTTCATTCTTTTCCTCCTCCTCTCTCTTCACCATCTCCTCTTTCATTTTGAAAAACATTGCCGTGATTTCGTTCTGATGTTGTCCCTGGTAGGGCCGGGCGGAGGCCTTTGTTTGGGAACACTTGGTTGCTCCTGGTTAGGATGATGTGGTTCCTTGTTGGGATGTTGTGGAGGCCAGTGATTGGTAACACTTTGAGGCCCCTGTTTGGGGACGGCGTGATGATCCCTGTCTGTGAAAATGTGGTGGCCCCTGGTTGGGATCACTCGGTAGTCCCTGGTTGGGACGTTCCCTGGTTGGTAACACTTTCTGGTCCCTGGTTTGGACGGTGTGGTGGACCTCTTTTCTGACAATGTGGTGGCCCCTGGTTGGGACCACTTGGTGAACTCTGGTTGAGACAGCATGGAGGCCCTTGTTTGGGAACACTTGGTTGCTCCTGGTTGGGACGACGTGATGAACCCTGTTTATGAACATGTGGAGGGCCTTGGTTAAAAACACTTTGTAGTCCCTGTTTGGGACAGAACAGTTGCCCTGGTTAGGATGGTGTGGTTCCTTGTTGGGATGTAGTGGAGGCCCTGGTTGGGGTAGTGCAGTGTACCAATTCCCCACTACAATGCATTATGCAGTATATACTACAGAGAATAGATTGTATTTGGTAGTATGTAGTTTGGCTGTCGAACAACCGAGCACATTTTTCTTTGTTCTTTATTGGTTTCATGGCAGGTAGTGAATACTGTACAACACTCATAACTTCCTGGGCTAAAGTTAGCTTTAGAGCAATTTTTTTCTGAATGAGTCCAAAATTGCCAGTAATCAAAACACCCACAACCATTCCAGGGAAAACTGCATCCTTAGATCTGTCCTTCCATATAAGGATTTTTTATTTTTTTTTTTTGGTAGCATTGCTACTGGTGGGAAAATCGAAGTACTCAAGAAAACCCCCCGTAAGATACACTCTTGCTGATGTTACAGCCCAAATCTTGTTGGTCTTATTTGGGTTTTGTCAGAGTTTAAAGGTCTTTCTTTGGTTGGTGGCCTGTGGTGAAGTTGAACCACTCAAAGAAAACTCAACCCCCATACTCTCCTACTAAAATTTCTCAGAAATCCAGTTGAGGAAAGCCTTAACCTTGCTGGTCTTCTTTGGTTTGGTCAGGTGTATCTTCAAGCAACCAACTGTGTGGCTGATGGTGAACTGGTCATTCTGCACCATTTTCCACCACAGGAGCCTCTTGCCAAAGTCCTTACAAAGCTGTTTGTAGACTTTGTCTAAGATTTCTCTATATGTGCTTGGCTAAGGTCACAGACTATCTCAGATCCCTTCATCTCTGCCCACAGCTGGTCTGTCAAAGTTGTGATGGCCTTGTCGTGAGGCAATGGTAACCTGGCCACCTTTGACAAGCTGCCCAACTAAGCCAGTAATCAAAACCCGACATATCGCTTTCTTCCACATTAGCTTGTCCTGCTGGTCTGAGCCTGGCACACACTCATGAGAGTGTGAGAACGTATCCAAAGCCTCCTGGACCTTTGCTACTGCAACAGCAGCATAACCTGTCTTCTTTTCGTGCTCCTGTATCTGCTTGATGAGCCAATTCCACATCATTTTCATGAACTTGTTCACCTCTAAGCGGATTAGACCCATATGATACAGTTTCTGCTTCTTGTCCGAGGTGAGTTGATCAAAGATGAATTCTACAAGGCGCTGCTTTGTGAGATCGTACTTTCCACCAGTGATGTTTCTGGCCATTTTTCTGTACAGACACATTACATCTCTACCCTTTCTGGTGGTCGTGTCCTCAATGAGGTCCTTCACAAAGCTGTCAACGCCACCAACAAAATTCTCCATAGATGTCTTCCTGTTCTTTCTCGCATACTTGTTTCCAAACTTGTTCCTTAGTTTAAGAAAGAATTTCAGGATTGCCCTTTAGCAAATTTCTTCACAAAAAGGTTTTGACTTGTCTTGTAATTTTTGGGATCATGGACTCTGACTTGGCTTGCGTCAACTGACTGTCAGTCTCAATAACCTCAGTTATCCTGCATGATACCTCCTGAAGATCCTTGTCTAGACTCTTCTGGATTACCTCCATCTCCTCTGGGGCAAGCTCCATGCCAGCCTCTAAAAAGCTGATGTCCTCTGCCTGTTCCTGCAGAATGGACTTAACACTGATGGTTTCATCAATGCTTCCGTCATCCTCTGAGAAGAAGGTCATTAAACTCAAGCTGCTGGACTCTGATGGGAATGAAATGTCTTTGGCCCATTTCTTCAGCACATTGATGATCCTTTTTGCCATAATCTTGAGTCGGAACATGAATTTCTTTGAGGCTGGCAGTTTTTGTGATTTACTGAAGGGCCCTGAGTTGATCCTCTCGGCTAACTCTTGTGCTACAAGTCCGTCACCTCCTTTGTGTTCCTGCAGCTGATGTCCTGCTCAACCCCCATGACCTCTTTAAGTGCCTGAGCAATACAGTTGCCCAGGCAGTCCTGGATCTCTTTCTCTGTTATGCTCTCCTGAGAGCTACTGGACCCATGGGAGTCTTGTGACTTTTTACGGCTCTGCTGTTTGAGTTTCAGCATCTTGTAAATGTGTTTTGATAAAACATCGACAATATCAACACACATGCTTGTAACAATGTCTCTGACCCTGGGGTCCTGAGTCCCCATACTGAGGTTGGCCCAGTGCTCATTTGTGAGCTTTCTGAGGCTATTATTTATGGTTTGAAGAAGGGTCTCCTTGGCCAATGGTGGTAACATCTGATCTGAATTTGAACTCGTCATAATCATGTTTTCCATAGAAATGACTCACCTTGGCCACACAGCCTGTATTTATGCACTCATCAGCATCAGCATTCAAATCTCAAGGGTGACTTCGACTTTGGCTCAAAACATCAAAGGGGAAATCTCTTGATCTTGATTGGGCAACTGACCAGCCAATCAGAGTCCAAGAACCCTTTCCCATAGCAACTGTTGCTAGGTAAGTCTAGTCAGCGAACTGTTTCCACAGCAGAGTCGACTCTGCTGTGAGAAAAATTGCTGTGTTTACATGAGAACTTTAATTTCTCTTTAATTCCAAATAAAACTTAAATCCTCTTTAAAAAGATTTAAAATGACAACGTAAACACCTAATTCCAAATGAAAATGCTTCTTCTGAATAAAACTTAATTCCAAAGCAAGTGGCTGGTTTATTCTGATTTTAAATCCGAATAAATAATTCCTCAATGGTGTCCCAATTGAGGTTGGGTACTGGTTGGGAACACTTGCCCCTAATTAGGACATTGTGGTTCCTGGTTGAGATGTAATGGAGGCCCCTGGATGGGAACACATGGTGGTCCCTGTTTGAGATGGCGTGGTTTCCTTTGTTTCCTCTGACCTGTGGGCCCCTTGTTGTTGCTTTGGTGATGATTGGGCTTCTTGTCTGCTCTTTCTCCTGAAGCCTGATGTTGGCCAATGGCATGGTGTTGACCATGTCAACGTCATCCATTTCCTCCTCTGCCATGCATTGCATTGCACTGTATTCTATTTTATTTTATTTGATTTAATTCTAATTTCTACTTTAATCATGTGAAATTAATGCTACTTTCAATCGTGATGTCTTGAACTGTTATTTCTGACTGCTATACTGTGTATAAGAGTAACTGAAACAACCGAATTTCCCCTTGGGGATTAATAAAGTATTTCTGATTCTGATTCTGATGTCTGCCCAGCCTGGTGGACTCTGGTTGGGACCACGTGGTAAACCCTGCAAGCACTCGTCCTCGGGGCCCGCATTGGGCCCTATTGGGCTGGCATCTGGGCCCCCTGAGGGTGGCCTGCACTGGGCCCGAGAGGGCTTGCTCATCAGCAAACTGTGGGCCCCTAAGTGCTGGCCCGGCAGGGGCAGCCCTCATCATGCCCTAAGGGAGCCTGCACTGGCCCTGTATGGGCCCACTGAGGGCTGGCTAGAGGGCACACAGCAGGCAGCCCTAACTTAGCCCTTAGGAAGCCCTCACTGCCCTCACTAGGCCCACACTGATTTTTCAGTTAAATCCCCATTTTAATTTACAATATAATAGTTTCACACATAAATGTATTTCATCTACTAGTGTGGTTTCATAAAGCTAAAATGAATGCGGTCATTGATGTTTGAATTGCAAAAAAATGTACAATAGTCAAAAGGATTCAAATACATTCATTTATTAAATAAAAGCACATTACATTTAATGAAAAATGCTCTTCCCTGAACATTACAGCCTTAATGATTCAAGACAACAAATGAAGAGACCAGGGCTGGGCAAAATGTTCTAAAAATAAAATCCCCAATTTTTTTCCTCAACACTAGATTTATGATTTTAAGAAATTTATTTATTTTCCTTAAATAAAAAATACTAAAACAGGGTTCCTACAGCTCAAGGCAAGTTAAATTCAAGACTTTTTAAGGCCGTTTGAAATCAAATTTAAGACCTAATGTGTGTGTGTGTGTGTGTGTGTGTGTGTATATATATCTATATATCTATATCTATATATATATATATATAAAATTTATTTATACAAATATATATATATATATATATATATATATATATATATATATATATATATATATATATATATATATATATATATATATATATATATATATATATATATATATATATATATATATATATATATATATATATATATATATATATATATATATATATATATATATATATATATATATATTAGAGAACACAATGAATAAATTATATTAAATTGCATTTTGGCTTGTTGCAATTTTCAAATCGCAGAAGGTTCAATATTTTTAACCCAAAATGTGTTGAACATTTTAGCATTGTGATGTAGTTTTTCGCAATTTCATGCCTATTTTTTTACCTCTATTCATACACTTCTTCCCACTTTTACCTTTTTTTTTTAACACCGTTTTTACAACTTTATGTCAATTTCGCCCCCATTCATCTTTTTTTTTGGCCACTGTCAGAACCATTTTTGGAATTTTTCCATGTTTTTTGAAATTTAATTTCAATTTTAATTCCCAATTTTGCTGCCATAATCAATTTTCCTAAGCCACTTTTGGATTTTTTTTTGTCAATTCTTCCCAATTTTTTTTTTTTGCAATTTCATACATATTTTGCACCTATTTATTAACCTTTTTCCACTTTCATACCATTTTTACCCAGTTTTACCCAACTATTTTGCTTCTTTTACTTTTTCTCACATCATTCATCCTTAAATTAATTTAATGTCATATTGGTTATACTATAAAAAGATCTACTGCTTCTATTCCCATTCTGGGCCAATGTTGCAAATCTGCAACATCCCAGAATTTATTGCATGTGAAGGTCTCTCTCAAAAAAAAAGTCAAAATTGTTTATTACTTCCCCATATGATAATTTTCCCCCAATATCTGATTTTTCCTGTTACTAAAACTTAATTTGAGCCTGAGAGGGTTAATAATATCATTTGACACCATAACAAGTGGAAGCTGAAGACCAAACAATATAAACTAGATTCCTACAATATAATGTGATCCAATACAAAAGCCATAACTTCTACCTGTACAAATATAATTATGTTCAGTTTTGATTTACATTTTCATAAAATATATTAACTTTATTTTATTTGGGGCAATATATTTATTATTACTTGTTATTATACAGTAGTGTAGAAATGCACTTCAGTACAGTATATTTTACTTCCTCATTTGACTTAAATGATTGGTGTTTCGTCACGGTGTTCAAAGACCACAGACCTCCGCTTTCAGTGTAGGCTACTGCTGCACATCCAGAGATGTGGTGCTGCTGCGGTCCCGGTTGTCGTCGGGGGTCCGGGTGGGGGCACGGTGGAAACGAGAGACCAACAGAACTGGGAAATACGTGGCGTCTGTTGCCAGCTCAATTCTGAAGCTTTGTGTTTCGCTTTGCATGTGTGACTCCAATGCCCTGACTCCCATCGTGCAAAAACTCTTGCAAAAAATACACCGTGGCTCGTACATGCCTGGTACCGCTTTTAGATAGACATGCGTCTGCTCTTAAAGATCCGGGTGCGACCATATCACCGTCTTCTTAGTTCCGCTATTGTTAATACGCGATGTTGCCACGAGAGTAAATCGGTGAATTATTTTTGAAAAATAGATAAATGTTACTTAATATTTTTTTAGTTCAAACTAACGTAAATCTTACTAATGTGTTCAAATTTTTAAGACTTTTAAAAATTGGATTTAAGACATTTTAATGCCAATTAAGGCCTTACTTTTAGAATATTGAATTTAATGACTTTTAAGACTTTTTAAGGATCCGCGGGAACCCTGTAAAACTCCCAGTGACAGTTATCCATATATTGCCCAGCCCTAACAGAGACTTGTGACAGTATGCAGTCCTACTAAACATGGTCAATTGAATATAAGAGAACAGCATTTAGTAACAAGTGGCACATTTTTTAGCCCATACTTCAAACAAGTAAAAAGCAAAAAATGCAAAAACTCTGACCTCTGATGCTGAAAATATCATCTTGTGTGCTGCTAACATGTCTATGCTTCTATTGAGATGATGCATTGATTGGCAAAGCACATTCTTCCCCCAAGGTCTCATGGTAGTCACAATGGTAGCGCTCCTTCATCCAGCCCCCTGTCCATCGAATTCCGTAGCAGCACCTTAATCTCATCCTCAACTTCAGAATCCTTTGGACTTGGCTGGAGGGACCATTTTCTTACAGCCTCTAAAACATAAAAGTAAAGGGGCCAATAAAAATACTGTGTGTAGTAGGCAGTTCATATGTGCTATTTGTAATATTGAAGTGTGTGTTTGAGTGAATAGATAAATACCTTAATCACTGTACTCAGTGTCACGAACCAGGAGGTCAAGATCAACTATTCTTCTGTCTGCACTGCTTGGTTTTCGGTCTCTGTTCTGGCTGAGAGTAGGAAAGAGGAAGAGAAACATAGGGATGGTTTGAGAGAGGAGTAGAAAAGGAGCAGGTCAAGACATGGGTAATTTTTTGTGTGAAACACAATAAGCATGTTACAGTATCTTTATTCTAGAATCCACATTGTTTGAAGTTAACTTTTCACATTATGAATGTGTCTGGTTGTGTTATTTGCTGTACAGGGCTTCAGACTGCGCAATGGTCGCTTTTGCAGCGACTCTTGGGACACCACAAGCATATTTAGCAAACCACATCAGAGTCTCTCTCTCTGTACTATTACCTGATCAACAAACATCTGCACTGAAGAAAACCTGCAATTAGTATTTAAACTGTGCACTGTGTCAGACAGAGGCACACAATAAGGTGCATACTATCACCAGAAAGTCATTTATTAACCACTACTTTTTAGAAAGAGATGAATTTATATGGTTAACTAGACATTAAAAAAATAATAATCAGGGCCATAGGGAAATTTATTCTCCAGTCCATATCTACAATTACCCATCTCTTCTGTCTCATGACTGCAGACGAGCAGCTGAGGTGTTCATGCCACAAACTTCTTCTTTTTTATAACAACAGTATACATGCCCACCATCCAGTGCTGTAGGCTTATTTTAGTGGGTAAACTCTGACATTATGGATGATTGTCCATACACTTCAGATATTTTTGCCACATTTTCACCTGATTTATACACTGTCCATTGAAAACGGCGCTGAGACCCACTTATGGGCCCCCACCCACAGGTTGAGAACCGCTTCAGTAGTAGATTGTATCTGGAGCTTGATCCTTCAGAGATTGTTTTTATATAATGGTCAATACGTGAGACAGGATACCTCAGGATAGATTTATCATTTAGAAAACAGTGAGTGAGTGAAACAGAGGGTCAGAGCTGGACGGATGAACAACGTTGAGTTTTGATTAATTAAAAAGCTGACTCATGAGCTCTCAAGACACCATTTGAATTATGAAATCACACAAAGTGACTGATTATCATCCTCTGTCCCAGCGATGCACGGCTGCCTGCGTCTTGACGCACAAGGAAGAGTCTTGCGCCCAAAACCGCGGAGTGAGGGATTTAGGTCAAATGTTCACATGGACATTGGCTGCACTGCAAAATTACATTACAGACAGACAACAGCGGTAACAGCCACACTTTAAATGGAAGATATCAGACCTGTAGTCCACAGGGCGGATCACGGCTGCATCAGACAGCGGAGAATGCGTCCTTTTGCGCGTAATGGGGCCCCTCTTGGCGGCGCTGCTCCCTCCGTCTCCGTCTCCTGTCCATAAAAACACGTGCGGAGACAGAGCCGTTAGCTGAAAAAAGTATAGATCCACACCGAGGAAAGTGAAGAGACCCAGGCAACTGAAAATTCATTCCCGGACCTCCAACCTTCCCCACACACACAGTCACACATGTGAAGTCGCTCCCTCTACACAACATGGGATATTAAAGTTAACGCTTAAAGAAATATGGACATTCTGCACACACCGACACGCGTGCTCTACCCGAGCAGTTTTGTAAACATTGGCGCTGTCTCAGAAAGCGGTAAAATGCCGTCTGGGCGCAGTTTGGGGCCCCGATTTAAACTGCAGTTGACAGTAAATTAAATACTCTCACGGGCCACCGTGGTAATCTGACATGAGGAATATGAGGAAAGGATTGATAAGGACCACTAGCCTAACCTTACATGTATTTTTTGCTGAGTCAAGCTAGCTACATCGTCAAAGGTTAGCTAACACTTGGCTACGTTTGAAAAAATCGACTTGGTCTGAATTAACTAAAAACAGATAAGATCACATGAGAACACACGCTATGACAATATTTACAATAACATTGAACTTTAAGAAAGATCATAACAATTAAAAGTTTAAACTCACCTCGGTAAAATGCTGCCTTCTGCCGTCTGAAGAAGTAACCATTACTCTGCGGATGGGGCTGGCATGTGATGAGGCTCAAGTGCGTGGGAATACATTAAGTGGCACCTCTTCAGCAGAAAAATAGTTCCAAGCACGTCGAGCTCGGTCAAAGTCGATAAACTTTACATTTTTGGCTTACAAATAAATACTAAATAAATAAATAAATAAAAGCATTTAATGACGTTCCTGATATACAGGGTCAGATATGTAATTTAAAGCTTTGAGCCATTTTTATTTTAATTCAGTTTTTAATGTATTTTTTTATTCTTCATTCTCTAATATTTTTGGTAGGCAGCCAGCCATATTTTAACAGCACCTTTAAATTGTGAACTGTTTATTGTGGACCCTGATATACCTTTAAAACATCATTTATAAAAAAATAATTAATTAAACATTTTCCACCTATTAAAAATTGTAGACTTTTCTTGTTAGGAACACAAAGTAATATTTGCTCATGAGTTTTTATGTGATCATGTGCAGACACAATCCAATTCAAATATTGGATTATTTTCTGCATTCTGTGCAGAGGCTATAAATGAAGAGTCTCTCTGAATTTCAAATGGCTTTTTTTTTTTTTTTTTTTTTGTAAAGAAAAAAAGGCGCCAAAGCCTGAGAATTTACTCTGGGCTGCCCGCACAAAACCAGCATGGGCCCAAAAGTACAAAAGTTGCTCTGGACCCTGATGGGCTGGCCCACACTTGGCCAACGTGGGCTTTCTGTGGGCATTCCACTATTGTGGGCTGCTTGTGCAGAGCCCTCAGTAAGCCCAGAGCTTTGGGCTTTGCATGGGCAAAACAGCACTGGGCCTGTGTGGGTTTAGTATGGGCTGGCCCTAGCCCACAGTGCCCACAGAAAGCCTGCATGGGGCCCACTGGGGCATGCTTGCAGGGATGGGAGCCCCTGGTTGGGGCTGTAGTGGTTGGTAGGATACTCCTCCTCTGTCTCTGAAGGAGCCTTGGCATGTGGCACAACATCAAGGAAGACTTCCCTGCTGCTGTCCACATAAACATGGCATGGTGTTGACCACGTCAACATCACCCATTTCCTCCTCGACCATGTCTCCCCAGCATCTAGAGTCAGTAACATTGTCGCTGTTTGACAAATCTGCGCAGTGGTTGTATGATAAACTGGTTGACGTGTCTCAACGACTGGTCACTCTCTGGTTTATCCTGCAAATGTTGAAGAGTGGCTCGTGCTGCTTATATTCATCCTTGACTGGACTCTGAATCAATGGCCGTTTTCGAATTCACCTACTACATACTGCTTATGAAAGTAGTATGTAGTAGGCAGTGCCTACTACACTGGAATGTAGTATGTAGTATGACTGTTCAGTTGGGTTAATTTTGTAGTATGCTACGCTGGTTTTCAGTTCGAAGAAAACGGAAGTTGGCTACGGCTGACTTTTTTTCCCAAAAAAACTTTATTGAAAATGTACAAAATAAACAAACCACAAGTAACTTATCTGCAAAGATATTGCCAGAGAGCATTTTATATTAACTTTAAGTGGTGGAGATGATGAGGATTTCTTTTTGTGTATTTTTGTGATGGCGTACACGGCCACTTAAAAAAAAACATCAACAATAAACATCGCACACACAGTACAATATAAAAAATGAGGAGAAGCGGGAAAATTTGAGGTGGTTGAATTATAGAGGAGAAATACAGTACAATCAGAAAATGTCATACTTGTCAATGATTTACACTAATAATGTGACGGGCAAAATGGCTCTTTTGATTGAAAAGGTTGCCGACCCCTGCTCTATACATACAATTGAGATAAATCTGAATAAGCTCTGCGACAGAAATACAATAGAACAAAACTAAACTTTTCAGCAAGAATTTATTTATTTTTTTCTTTTTTGTATTTTTTATCTGTGTTCTTGCTAGACAGTAAGTCTGTTTGAAAGACAAACAGACTTACTGGCGGTTTGGGACTTGCTTCCATTACGATCACAGCCGCAGGGACAACAGGTTACTGTAGGTTACCGACTGATACTCTCTTCCCCTCAAAGCCTGGAAGTGCGTTCTTGCATTCCCAGCCCTCACGACAAAACAGTGCCAGAAAGATTGAAACCTGAAAAAAAACACTGTAACTGACAACCAGAAAGTTGAAACTGAAGTCCTGTTGAAACTGAAAAAAACAGAGTATAAAAAATCAGAACATTGGCACTGTAAAACATCATAAAACAAAGTTTCTTAAAATATATATATATTTTTTAGTTTCTGCGTTTTATTTTTCAATTCAACATTTTACAATGCCAATACTCATTTCAGTGACAATGCAAGGTTTTCTTTAGTACCAGTTTTCTTTTTCAATGGCAATTCTTACTTTCACCTCCTTCGCCTCCTTCTGCAGCTCTTTCACCTCCTGCTCTGCTGCATCTTTCTGCTGATCTTTCACACCATCCAGCTCGTCCTGGAGGGAGGTCAACCTCAGGTTCTTTTCTTCAGACAGGCTCTCTGGATGGCAATGATGACACTGGCCCTTGTGAGCTCTTTCTGCAGCCGGAGGTCAGTCTCTGTCTGAACAGCTGTGTCAGCCTTCAGCATGTCCTCTCGGCTGCAGATGATCTTCACCTCCTCCTCTTTTTTCAGGTCTTCTATCTGCTCTTTCAGTAAATCCACCTCAGCTCTGAGCCTGATCACTTCCTGCCCCAGGGCACTGGACCTGACCATTTCAGCTTGAAGGTTGCGATTCGATATTGAATTCATGTCTACCAGGGCTTCCTTCTCTGCCATCAGAGTCTGAATCAGCTGAGGAGAAACTGAGGCATTGTCCTCAAGCTTCTTTTCAGTGCTGCAATTATGCCAAGGAGCTCTTCATTCTTTTCCTCCTCCTCTCTCTTCACCATCTCCTCTTTCATTTTGAGAAACATTGCCGTGATTTCGCTCTGATGTCCCTGGTAGGGCGTGGAGGCCTTTGTTTGGGAACACTTGGTTGCTCCTGGTTAGGATGATGTGGTTCCTTGTTGGGATGTTGTGGAGGCCAGTGATTGGTAACACTTTGAGGCCCTGTTTGGGATGGCGTGATGATCCCTGTCTGTGAAAATGTGGTGGCCCCTGGTTGGGATCACTCGGTAGTCCCTGGTTGGGACGGCGTGGTTTTCCCTGGTTGGTAACACTTTCTGGTCCCTGGTTTGGACGGTGTGGTGGACCTCTTTTCTGACAATGTGGTGGCCCCTGGTTGGTACCACTTGGTGAACTCTGGTTGAGACAGCATGGAGGCCCTTGTTTGGGAACACTTGATTGCTCCTGGTTGGGATGACGTGATGAACCCTGTTTATGAACATGTGGAGGGCCTTGGTTAAAAACACTTTGTAGTCCCTGTTTGGGACAGAACAGTTGTCCCTGGTTAGGAAGGTGTGGTTCCTTGTTGGGATGTAGTGGAGGCCCCTGGTTGGGGTTGTGCAGTGTACCAATTCCCCACTACAATGCATTATGCAGTATATACTACAGAGAATAGATTGTATTTGGTAGTATGTAGTTTGGCTGTCGAACAACCGAGCACATTTTTCTTTGTTCTTTATTGGTTTCATGGCAGGTAGTGAATACCGTACAACACTCATAACTTCCTGGGCTAAAGTTAGCTTTAGAGCAATTTTTTTCTGAATGAGTCCAAAATTGCCAGTAATCAAAACACCCACAACCATACCAGGGAAAACTGCATCCTTAGATCTGTCCTTCCATATAAGGATTTTTTTTTTTTTTTTTTGGTAGCATTGCTACTGGTGGGAAAATCGAAGTACTCGAAGAAAACCCCCCCCGTAAGATACACTCTTGCTGATGTTACAGCCCAAATCTTGTTGGTCTTATTTGGGTTTTGTCAGAGTTTAAAGGTCTTTCTTTGGTTGGTGGCCTGTGGTGAAGTTGAACCACTCAAAGAAAACTCAACCCCCATACTCTCCTACTAAAATTTCTCAGAAATCCAGTTGAGGAAAGCCTTAACCTTGCTGGTCTTCTTTGGTTTGGTCAGGTGTATCTTCAAGCAACCAACTGTGTGGCTGATGGTGAACTGGTCATTCTGCACCATTTTCCACCACAGGAGCCTCTTGCCAAAGTCCTTACAAAGCTGTTTGTAGACTTTGTCTAAGATTTTCTCTATATGTGCTTGGCTAAGGTCACAGACTATCTCAGATCCCTTCATCTCTGCCCACAGCTGGTCTGTCAAAGTTGTGATGGCCTTGTCGTACGCAATGGAAACCTGGCCACCTTTGACAAGCTGCCCAACTAAGCCAGTAATCAAAACCCGACATATCGCTTTCTTCCACATTAGCTTGTCCTGCTGGTCTGAGCCTGGCACACACTCATGAGAGTGTGAGAACGTATCCAAAGCCTCCTGGACCTTTGCTACTGCAACAGCAGCATAACCTGTCTTCTTTTCGTGCTCCTGTATCTGCTTGATGAGCCAATTCCACATCATTTTCATGAACTTGTTCACCTCTAAGCGGATTAGACCCATATGATACAGTTTCTGCTTCTTGTCCGAGGTGAGTTGATCAAAGATGAATTCTACAAGGCGCTGCTTTGTGAGATCGTACTTTCCACCAGTGATGTTTCTGGCCATTTTTCTGTACAGACACATTACATCTCTACCCTTTCTGGTGGTCGTGTCCTCAATGAGGTCCTTCACAAAGCTGTCAACGCCACCAACAAAATTCTCCATAGATGTCTTCCTGTTCTTTCTCGCATACTTGTTTCCAAACTTGTTCCTTAGTTTAAGAAAGAATTTCAGGATTGCCGCTTTAGCAAATTTCTTCACAAAAAAGGTTTTGACTTGTCTTGTAATTTTTGGGATCATGGACTCTGACTTGGCTTGCGTCAACTGACTGTCAGTCTCAATAACCTCAGTTATCCTGCATGATACCTCCTGAAGATCCTTGTCTAGACTCTTCTGGATTACCTCCATCTCCTCTGGGGCAAGCTCCATGCCAGCCTCTAAAAAGCTGATGTCCTCTGCCTGTTCCTGCAGAATGGACTTAACACTGATGGTTTCATCAATGCTTCCGTCATCCTCTGAGAAGAAGGTCATTAAACTCAAGCTGCTGGACTCTGATGGGAATGAAATCTCTTTGGCCCATTTCTTCAGCACATTGATGATCCTTTTTGCCATAATCTTGAGTCGGAACATGAATTTCTTTGAGGCTGGCAGTTTTTGTGATTTACTGAAGGGCCCTGAGTTGATCCTCTCGGCTAACTCTTGTGCTACAAGTCCCGTCACCTCCTTTGTGTTCCTGCAGCTGATGTCCTGCTCAACCCCCATGACCTCTTTAAGTGCCTGAGCAATACAGTTGCCCAGGCAGTCCTGGATCTCTTTCTCTGTTATGCTCTCCTGAGAGCTACTGGACCCATGGGAGTCTTGTGACTTTTTACGGCTCTGCTGTTTGAGTTTCAGCATCTTGTAAATGTGTTTTGATAAAACATCGACAATATCAACACACATGCTTGTAACAATGTCTCTGACCCTGGGGTCCTGAGCCCCGATACTGAGGTTGGCCCAGTGCTCATTTGTGAGCTTTCTGAGGCTATTATTTATGGTTTGAAGAAGGGTCTCCTTGGCCAATGGTGGTAACATCTGATCTGAATTTGAACTCGTCATAATCATGCTTTCCATAGAAATGACTCACCTTGGCCACACAGCCTGTATTTATGCACTCATCAGCATCAGCATTCAAATCTCAAGGGTGACTTGGACTTTGGCTCAAAACATCAAAGGGGAAATCTCTTGATCTTGATTGGGCAACTGACCAGCCAATCAGAGTCCAAGAACCCTTTCCCATAGCAACTGTTGCTAGGTAAGTCTAGTCAGCGAACTGTTTCCACAGCAGAGTCGACTCTGCTGTGAGAAAAATTGCTGTGTTTACATGAGAACTTTAATTTCTCTTTAATTCCAAATAAAACTTAAATCCTCTTTAAAAAGATTTAAAATGACAACGTAAACACCTAATTCCAAATGAAAATGCTTCTTCTGAATAAAACTTAATTCCAAAGCAAGTGGCTGGTTTATTCTGATTTTAAATCCGAATAAATAATTCCTCAATGGTGTCCCAATTGAGGTTGGGTACTGGTTGGGAACACTTGCCCCTGATTACAGGGTTCCCGCGGATCCTTGAAAAGTCTTAAAAGGCATTGAATTCATTATTCTAAAAATAAGGCCTTAATTGGCATTAAAATGTCTTAAATCCAATTTTCAAACGTCTTAAAAATTTGAACACATTAGTAAGATTTCTGTTGGTTTGAACTAAAAAAATATTTAGTAACATTTATCTATTTTGCAAAAATAATTCGCTAATTTACCCTCATGGCAACATCGTGCAATCACAATAGCGGAACAAACAAAACGGTGATGTGGTTGCACCAGGATCTTTTAGAGCAGATGCATGTCTTGGTTCTACCTACAGTGCCTGGTGAGAGAAAAAAAAATTGAAATTAAATTTCAAAAACCATGTAAAAATTCCAAAAGTGGTTCTGACAGTGGCCAAAAAAGATGAATGGGGGCAAAATAGGCATAAAGTTTTAAAAACGGGGTTAAAAAAAGATTAAAGTGATGTTTTATTTAAAATAAACATTGGGTTAAAACTGCCTCTAACCCAGGTAATTCATGTGGTGTTTTTGTTTGTTTGTTTTGTTTGTTTCAATTGTGGTTCGATGTCAACTTGGTCTTAAATTTGATTTCAAACGGCCTTAAAAAAGTCTGAAAAAGTCTTGAATTTAACTTGCCTTGAGCTGTAGGATCCCTGGATTAGGACATTGTGGTTCCTGGTTGAGATGTAATGGAGGCCCCTGGATGGGAACACATGGTGGTTCCTGTTTGAGATGGCGTGGTTTCCTTTGTTTCCTCTGACCTGTGGGCCCCTTGTTGTTGCTTTGGTGATGATTGGGCTTCTTGTCTGCTCTTTCTCCTGAAGCCTGATGTTGGCCAATGGCATGGTGTTGACCATGTCAACATCATCCATTTCCTCCTCTGCCATGTCTGCCCAGCCTGGTGGACTCTGGTTGGGACCACGTGGTAAACATGGGAGCCCCTGGTTGGGGCTGTAGTTGTTGGGAGGATCCTCCTCCTCTGTCTCTGAAGGAGCCTTGGCATCTGGCACAACATCAAGGAAGATTTCCCTGCTGCTGTCCACATAACTTAAACATGGCATGGTGTTGAAAGTAGTATGTAGTAGTATGTATGTAGTATGTAGTAGGCAGTGCCTACTACATACTACACTGGAATGTAGTATGTAGTATGACTGTTCAGTTGGGTTAATTTTGTAGTATGCTATGCTGGTTTTCAGTTTGAAGAAAACGGAAGTTGGCTACGGCTGACTTTTTTTCCCCAAAAAAACTTTATTGAAAATGTACAAAATAAACAAACCACAAGTAACTTATCTGCAAAGATATTGCCAGAGAGAGCATTTTATATTAACTTTAAGTGGTGGAGATGATGAGGATTTCTTTTGTGTATTTTTGTGACGGCGTACCACGGCCACTTAAGAAAAAAAAACATCAACAATAAACATCAGGCGCACAGTACAATATAAAGAATGAGGAGAAGCGGGAAAATTTGAGGTGGTTGAATTATAGAGGAGAAATACAGTACAATCAGAAAATGTCATACTTGTCAATGATTTACACTAATAATGCCGCCAGACAAAGACAGGCTGCCAGAAGGAGGAATCTTTTGGAAGCCCTCTTACAAAATGATTATGACGTGTTCCTCATTTATATATGATGTTTTACACCAGGGGGCGTCGAACTGCTACCAGTTTCGGGGCCACATACAACCTAATTTGATATGAGGCAGGCTAGACTAATGAAATCAGAGATTAATACCAGTAAATTACATTAAAGGCAAGTTTTTTTGTACACCCTGCATTAACCCATTTTGCCCCACTGGCAACAATTGTTGCCGAAGTGTATCACTGTCATTTTCTACTCACAACAAAAAATGTCAGCACTAGTAATGCAACTTTTTGCACTTATGTGCTAGTAGACAACTTGGATAAAGATTTTGGTTCATAAAATATAGTTTTCAAGTAGTCCCTGTCACATGACATCATCTACTTCCTGCTTCTTTCGGTGGAAGACATGGAGGATGCAAATTGTCCTGGAAAGAGGTCATTTTCATAAATTTCTTATGCTTTCCCCCAAAACGTATTTATGATTATTTAATCATTCAAGTCTCTAGAGTAACCCTCTACCAAATTTTTTTACCTGGGATAAATATTTATTTGTTCATGGGCTTATTTCTGTGAGTGGCAACAAAAGTTGCGGTGGGCACATAGCTTGTAACTAGCTAAAGGAAAACACTGTCTGCAGGATTTCTCATAAATTAGTTATTTCAAACTGTAGAATGAGGCACACTGGTGCATTTAAGTCCTCTTAGAGTACTCTTCCAAGCTAAATAAATTCACAGGCATTCAAGACCTGTGTCTGTAGGATTTTGATACGTTACCATAAGTTTTCTTGCTATTTGCTAAGCAGTCCTTCTCTGTCAACTAACATCAGTGTGGAAAACCATTTCCACAACTTTAAAAAAAGGAAATCAGGGAACTAAAAATAAATAAATACATACTAAGTCATAATAATGTGATAAAAAGTCAAAAATGTTAATGTGCAGTTGGAAGTGCACCTTTCTTGACACACACTCATCATAGCCAATGGCCATTCATACGCCCCCCACACACACACCCCATCCCCACCCCACACACACACACACACACACACACCCCACACACCGCACACACACACACAATTTTCATAAAATAATAGGCCAAAATACAAATTTATTATGTATGTTGTTCTTTCCTTGAGTACTCTGTAACATAGATCCTGGCCATGCTGCAGGACTTTAACACTGTGACCTCGGTACAAGCTATGTGACTACCGGCAACAATTGTTGCCAGTCATAAAAATGCTATTTTCTTGAACACTAAGTAAAGATAGAAAATAGAAATACATGACATGATTCAGAGGGACTCTACTGATAAAATTATATGCCTTACAACACAGAAAAAAATTTGGGCATAAATGGGTCAAGGGTTAGCTTGGGGTTAAGACAGGAAGCAGAAGTAAACTATTGATTAAATGTACTGAAAAATACTGTCATAACACCAATACTCTGAGCAAATATGCTTATTTAAAACATTTTATTCAAATGTTAGTCCAGCTTAGTACAAAAACAATGAACAGTAAACAGTAACCTAAAAAAAATCTCAGACAAATGTCAAATCTACTACTCATACATTTTGACAACATTACACAACTTCATTAATATTGTCCTTATATTCACAGCATGGGCTTCGTGGACATTACCTTCGACTCAATGCCCACAGTCCTGTTGTCCGGTTCTACATGGGAGGGATTTAAAAAGATTTTCGTTTGTCTAGACAAACAGTCAATGCCTTGGTTCAGTGTCTGGGGTATAGAAAGAGCCCCGGCTGGGGAAAGGACCTGGAGGTAGGAATCTTTCTGTACTGGCTGGCCAGCGCCACCTCATATCAGGTGACGTCAGAGGCCTTCGATGTCCCCATCACGACAGTACATGATGTGGTACACCGGGTGGCAGGCAGCATCATGGGGATATTGAAGAGGGGGGTTTACTTCCCGTCTGCTGCTGAGCTGGAGGCCATAGGGGAAGGCTTTGCCCACCTTGCTGGCTCTCGTGCCTTCAACAAGGTGGCTGGCAGCATTGATGGGACACATATTAGAATCAAGCCACCTGCAGCAAACAAGGAAGATTATCTTAACAGGTAACCTATATACAAAATGGAAATTTATAATATATAAACAATGACATTTTAATTCTATCTGTATTTACAACTGCTGATGACTGCATTTTTTGTTTTGCAATAGGAAGCTTTTCCATTCCATTCAGCTGCAGGTGGTCTGTGATCACAAGGGCCGCTTCCTGAATATATTTACAGGTATTTGTAAAGTACAATATTAAATAAAGTTAACTATTTACTTATTTGCATACAGAATATAGGACAGATTCATTTTTATAGTCCATTGGAGTTACCCAGGAAAGGTGTTTCAGGTACCTCTGAAAAGAAACTGAAGCAAACGATGTTAAGGACACAAATGCAAGGTGATACAACAGGAAATACAAAGTAAGTAAAATGTAGCTCATCCAAAATTTCAACAGAACTCAACACCTGATGTGCTATTAAGTATATTCTTGAATCTCTACTTCATATTTTTATTTTGTTGGAGGGGGGATCTTTTTGACTTTGACATGTATTAGTAAATGAGGAATTTGTACTTACCTTGTAACTGTAATCTGTGTAATTATTAGTAAGGACAGTTATCATTAATTATCAAATAAGTTTGACTGTTATCATACACAGAATCTATTTTTAAACCATGTTCGATTAATTCACATCACCTTTTTTCGCAGGACTCCCTGGCTCTGTACATGATGCCAGGGTCCTGCGGTGGAGCAACATTATGTCCACAAACTTGAATATGACAAGCTGCCACTACAATCCGGTGTCCTCTATCTTTATTTAATTAGCTGTTTTTAATCCTTTGCAAACTCGATGGTGGTTGTCTGGTGCAAAAATCTACAGCAATAACAACAGAAATCGTAAACAATACAACTTCTTATTACATTCACAACTACTTGAGCATTTTTTCAATGATTGCCATCAAATCCTTTTGTCTCCTCTCCTCCCTCCTCCTGCTCTCTCCTCTCCAACCACTCCCTCCACTCTCTCTCCCTCTTCTCTTCTCTGTCCAGCCGCTCTCTCTCTCTCTCTCTTATCATCCCTGTCCAACCTCTCCCTCTCCCTCTTGCTCAAGCTGCTCTCTGTGCATTTTCTCCTCTCGTTCTAGCTGCTCCTTCTCTTTCCTCTCCTCTCTGTCCAGGGCCTCTCTCTCTCTCCTTTCTTCTCTCTCCAAACATAGCCTCTCTCTCTCCTCGTCACCTGGCGCAAGACATCCACCCATACTGGCCTCCTCCTCTTTCTAGATGGTGTTCCTGCCTCCAGAGAGGGAGAAGAAGTCACCACTTCATCCTGGTTGGAGGAGTCAATGGTAACCGGAGGGGAAATACTCGGCCTCCGGCCCAAGGCCTCATCCATTAGATGAAACCATCTCCAGGATGCAGCGGTGGCTTCTCCTCCCTCTGTGCTGATCCCTGTCCTAGGAGCCTTAAGTTCCTGAATGGCACACACACGATTGTCATGAGTTATTTATTAGAATGTCAGGTATTTTTGGAGGTCGACAAACCCTGGAGACAGAAGCTTTTTCATTCTTACTTTGTATTTCTGCTTCAAGTTTTCCCACTTCCTCTTTAACTTTCCTGGCTCCACCCTACCCTCCAAGCTGTACTCCTTCAAAAACACCCTTTTAAAAAACAATGAATGACAATTTACTGTGCACATGAGAACACGACTACATACCGAGATGTTATGGCATAATACCACTTACTGTACACTAATGGTGAGAAACGTTAGGAGAACTTACTCAAATCCTTTTATGGCAGCATTTCGCCGACCACTAAACAAGTCCTCGTTGGCCGTCCGCCATCGGATCAGGGCCTCCGTGTCCTGCTCTGTCCCTGAAAGAAACAGTTCTGTAATGTAAAGATAACTGTGTTGTTCAATATCTATCTAGCTGATAACCAGCTATCTGTTTCGTTATTTCAGCTTAGCAGGTATAGGACTTAACATCACCTTCCTGCCGTTACAAACTGTAATGAAAAAAAACTACAATAACACTGAGCATTTTACAATTTATTACCCAAGATAACGTGTTGAAAGGGTAAAGACAAAAAGAAATGGCTCTTACATTTATATTCCTCTGCTACTCCGGTTGTTGTTGCTCCGCTCTCCCCCATTTTCACTTCTGATATCGAACCAGGCGCGTTGCATTGTGGGTAACAGTAGGCGAAGCAGACTGGTCCGATGCATACTGTGGAATTTTCCCGATTCAGTACGTCATCCGGGTATTTTTCGCATAATACAACTTTGACATTTGTTCGCATACTGCATACTGCATACTACATTTTGGTCGAATCAGTACGCACTGCTAGTATACACATACAGTATTCATTAGAACAAGCAATTTGTTTATTCAAGAAATTAAAAGTAAAACCTCTTGTGTACCAATTTGATTCTTCTCATAAAAGTTTAATAAAATTGATAAATCTTAATTCCTTTTTTACTTTTACTGCTTAAAATCTTTTCCACATCTTTCTAATTAACCACAGATATATAGTTTCTAAATATTTTTTCTGTATTTAATGTTTTGTTTTTTTGCCATAAGCTCTCTGATGATCAAGAAAAAACAAAGACAGATCTGTCTTTGAGCCAATAGGATATCTGATGACTTGAACTTTGCCTCAAGGGTTAACCAAGTAGATAAAAACCTATAAAGAAAAAGAACATTATTGGAGAAGCCAGTCTTAATCTGGGTCTCATCCGGAGTTCCATCCATGGTTCATCTAAAGACTATCAGATTCCCTTTCAGATAAATAAAAGAGAAAATGAATGGGTAACACAAGGACTTTATGCATTGTTAAGAACAGTATGACATTTACAAAGCCTCATTAATATGTCCATGAATAAAGGTAATACCTTTGAATCATCATTGAAAGTTAATCTGATAAGCAGTCATCTCTCAAATATGGGATTAATAAAATGCACAAATAACTCTGATTTATTTGGCTGATGGACTGCTAATGTCCACGACAGTTTTTTGTTGTGTTTAATCCCCTGATTTTAGAATACGGTCAGCTACAGAAAGTCATCAAATAAAAATCACTCGTCTTAAACTCTTATTATAAAGACTTTTCGTATATAATGTCATTATATCACATCATAGTCGGATCATGTGCCCTAAAACTCATTATTTGAGGTTGTAAGCCTCTCGTACTGTAAATTTCATCCGTGGTAGATTTTTATCGTGGGTAGCGTCATTTCATTAAGACCGCTTCGCTGCTCCCATTGACGTGAAGCATTATGGGAGATGACTTTACTGCGCCTGCTCTATGGGCCCAATAACCAGGAAGTAAACCCGGAAGCCAGAAACTTTTTCGGCGTATGCGCTGGGTGAGCAACTCCTGTAGAAAGGAACGGGCGCCATGTTTCCGTCCGGCATCCAGTTAAAATAATACATCCATGGTATTGCGTCCATGGATGTATTATTTTGCGTCCTGTTGACACGTGCCACCCCGTTTCTGCTCCTTCCAGCGTTCCCCCACTTCCAGGTGTGCCACAGGTTAAATTGTCCCCTCTCTTGTCTGATTGTCCACAGACCCGCTCCGTTCTCCGGCCCCATTGGGAGTCTCTGGGGGTAATAAAGTGCTCTACAGGTGCAGGTTATCAACATTAAGAGTGTCCCCGCAGGAAGTAATTAAAAACATACTAAAACCCATGCTATAAATAAACTAAAAACAATAAAAACAATCACACAAAATATAAAGACATGTAGAATAAAAACACAAAATAAAACCAATAGCCTACTTCTGCCGAGCAACAGTAAGACACGGGAAACTACTGTAAGACTCCAGGACTACACTGTAAGACGAGAGCGTAACTACCCCTAGATACTGCAAATTGTCATGGTACATGTGTGAGAGTTACCCCAACAGTTGAGGAAACTACACTGTAAGACGGCTATAATCTAAAGTGCTACCTTAGACTAAAATAGAATTTATAATGTAATAAAAATATAAAATGACATTAAGCTGTAATTTATGTTGATTTATAACGGTAAAATGCTAACTATTTGTGATTATGTTTTAATTCTTTAAATAAAGTAGGTATATAAGTAAAACATGAAGTTGCTGTTCAGAGTGACCCAGTGAAGTAAAGTAAATAAATTTGCCAATAGGTAATGACTATAAAAACTGTAATGACTGTAGGCTACTGTTGTTGACCATAGTAACACCAAACCCTCCCTGATTATCAAACATCTCTTCTAGTATATTCTACAGCTCTTACTTAAGATATATATGTTTCAATGTAATTAATATATTTTTTAAAATATTGACATATGTTCATTAATTGATAATAACTTTAAAAACTGTTATAACTTCACTGTTGTTGACTGTAGAGGCACCAAAGTCAGCCTGATGATCAAACATCTCTTCTAGTTTATAATACAGCTCTATCAAGATATATATGTTTAAATAAAATTTATATGGCTTTTAATAGAGTGAAGTATGTTTATCAATAGGTTTATAATTAATTTATCCTTTATTTTCATTATTATATAAATGACATATATTCCATATAAGTATTTTTTCAAATATTGATGTGTATGTATATATATATATATATATATATATATATATATATATATATATATATACACACACATATATGTATATATATATATATATATGTGTATATATATGTATATATATATATATATATATATATATATATATATATATATATATATATATATATATATATATATATATATATATATATATATATATATATATATATATATATATATATATATATATATGTGTGTGTGTGTGTGTGTGTATAAATTAAAAAAATATATATACATTTATTTTTCCTTCATTAGTAAGGCAAACTACACACAAGTGGGCCAAAAACCTTTACTAGAAAAACAAAATATTTGTTTAGTACTAGTTGTAAACTCAAAATATCTCACTGGTAGTACTAGCATACTTTTTCAGTCTACCAGTAGTACTAGTAAAGCCAAAAGATGAACTAGTAGTATGAGTACAACAAATGCAAACAAGGTTTGATGGATTATAAGCAAATCCAGCACCCTGATGAGCTGTAATACTTTGAATAGCCAGTGGGAAGCTTAAATTTGCCTTTCCACTCCCTAGTAGCATATAAGACTTACTTTTAGTACTAGTGAACATTTGAAGTCTACTAAAATAGACCTGAACAGTCTACTACTTTTACTAGTGGCCGTTTTTGATCTACTAGTCATAATAGTGACACATTTTGCTTCAGTAGTAAAGTCTACTGGTGCACTAGTTGACCTAAATTGAGTACCTGTCCTGAAAGTTCAAGTAACAGTCGAGCTTAACTACAGTTGATATTGCCAATATCTATTTCATATCCAAACAGCTTTCTGTATTATTGATTTTAGTTGAAGTAAAGTCAGAACAGAATTCAGCAGTTTTCAGTTATCAATTAAAAGTACAGAACAGCACACAAGTGTTTTGACCCACTCACTGCTAAAGAAATAACTAGAAACAAATTATGATTACAAGATGTAAATTATAAATTACATATGAGTCATTATTGACCCATTTGTGGATATTTGACATAGTAATACAAAAACTGGTTCTCTTCATAGCATCAAAAGGGAAAAATGAAAATAAGGATATGTGGTAATCAAAAACCAGATACCCAAAAGTTACTTGTAATAACTAATCATAAGATGAATTGATTTAAAAAGATGAAACAAAGATAAACTTAGCCAGCGTTAAATAGCCATTGAAATGAATGCGTGTCATTTCTGACCCATGTTGTGCATTAAACGGAGGGTACCATGTTGCACATCAAAGGATTAAACAGAGGCTCTGTAAATGCACAGCACTGCGCTGTGGCGTAATAAAATATCTCTCTGTTTTTATTTTGGTGTGTTTGGATTGAATACAGTGGTCTGAAAGTTCAAATGACTTTTCAGTGGATCACACATGGAGCAGCATAACTTCTTAACAGATAAA